>CALNHX010002251.1:0-186985 GCA_940337035.1 Agriotes lineatus | reverse complement strand
CGCTGAAGAAGCCAGCACGTCATCCTCATCAAGGCTTTCTGAACTAAAGGCTGCTCATCAGATTCACAGCAGTCGCAGCAGGACACAGCAACCTCAGATGATCCTGGAGAGTGGACTGAGATAATATCAACAACATTAACAAAAATTTTAGTAGAAAGAGGGCCTGTTCAGGTAACGCAATTTAATTTCCCAACTAATGAAAATGGTCGAAGGTTTTCGAAAAAATATTTTTACCGTTCTCTTCCAAATGGAGAAGAAATTAATAGACCGTGGTTAGTTTATTCAATAAAAAATAATGCAGTTTATTGCTTTTGTTGTACAATATTTGGCAAAATTAAAAACAATTTTTCGCAAAAGGAAGGTGTTTCTGACTGGCAGCATTTGTCATTATTGATTTCAAGGCACGAAAAAAGTGATACTCACAATGCAAATGTTAAAAATCAGTTAGAACTTATAAAATTGTTATCAAAAGAACAAACTGTAAACCAGACGCAACTACGTTTGTTGAATGCAGAAGCAAAGCACTGGCATGCTGTGATTGAGAGAATAATTTTAATAATACAATATTTGTCACGACAGTGTCTTGCTTTACGCGGGCAATCTAATAAATTATTTGAAAGCAATAACGGTAATTTTTTAAAAGCTGTTGAGATGATCTCAAAATTTGATTCTGTTATGTCAGAACATGTGCTTCGGACTCAAAAGTCACAAAAAGATGAAATACGAATGGTAAATTATTTAGGGAACAAAATTCAGAATGAAATAATGTCATTGGTAACAAAATTAGAAATAATATTTTGGATTTAATTAGAAAATGTAAATACTATTCTATCATTCTTGACTTTACACCGGATATTAGTCATATCGAACAAATGACTATAATTTTTAGATTTACAATGTTGAATGAGTCCTCAAAAAAAATTGAAATACGCGAGCATTTTATAGAATTTTGTCCTATTAATGATTCAACTGGAGTGGGTTTAAGTGAATTTTTAATTAATTTACTTTCAAAGTTGAATTTAAATATTTACGACATGCGTGGCCAAGGGTACGATAATGGGGCAAATATGCGCGGCAAACATAATGGTTTGCAAAAAAAAATTTAGAAATAAATCCGCGAGCATTTTTTGTGCCGTGCACAGCCCATACATTAAATTTAGTAGTGAACGATGCTGCTAAAGTTTCTTTTGAGACTTCTGGTTATTTTGATATAGTTCAAGAATTATTTGTTTTTTTCTGCGTCGGTAAAAAGATGGTCAATTCTGAAAAAACACACAACAAATTTAAATTTAAAACCACTTAGTGATACACGGTGGTCTAGTAGAATAGACACTGTGAAGCCCCTGCTTTACCAAATTGGGCAAATATATGATGCATTGGTAGAAGTAATTCAAGATCGTTTATCCGTACAAGACCACAGTGCTTCACATCAAGCCAAATCTTTGGCATTAAAAATTCAGAGTTATAAATTTTTGTGCTCAACAATTATTTGGTACAATATTTTAATCAAAATTAATGTTTTGAGCACAATGATGCAAAATCCTACTATAAATATAAAAACTTGCTTAGAGCATTTCTTACGGTATTAAAACAACTTTACGACACCCACCCAAGGTGAGCATCGCACCACGGAATCAGTCCTGGAAAACTGGCACACTTGCCCTGAGATTTGCTGAAAACAGACTAAAAGCCACGGCTGGAACGCTCAGGGAGTCGGGTATGAGTCACACGATACGTTCTGGGCAAGCGTAATGAGGCATATATAGGGTACGTCAAAATAATAAGGGCGCCACCAAACCTGACTTTAAATGGGCTCGGGTAACCGGGCTTGGACGGTTAGACGAGGCAACAAGTACGCTAGTTACTACTTGATAAGGATACTCGAGAAGTATCGAACTCGGATGACAAAATCGATAATTTGAAGTTTGAATCGTTAGTTCGGGTTTGTGCTGCCACTGCGGGGGCGGCTGCTCCACTTACCTGCACACTCCACCACTCAGAGGTCGTCGTACATCTAATCGTGACACTAGCTGTTTATTCTGAAAAAGTAAAGCATGCAGGGGTTGTACACAGTAATAAGCCCCGCGCTTGCACAATTGTCTATTGAATGACGTTATACAGGATCAGGCAACGAATGGGTCACCATACTAAACCTAGGGCTTAACGTAAACCCCAGCTGAAGGTAATCGCACTATAACTAAAGCGTACAAATGTTACACACAAAAACAATATCCAAATAGAATATTACAAGAAAGCGTTCGAAACGCCTAAAATTAGCAACGCAGCGAAAGTCAATGTTTGCACAGTTACAAACCAAGAATGTACTACTGAATTAATGTGATCAAAGAGGTCACTAAGTTACATAATCTCTTTAAATGGTACCTGGTATCTATTCTGGACTTCTCCTGAGCAGTACGGGTGGCAGTCAGCAGCGGCTGCATTTGCAAGCACATCTCCTTGGGCAAAGATTCCGCCGAATAATGGCGTAATATTTCAATGTAGTCACTCACATGGGATCGGTGTGTGACAGAAACGTATGGGCATTATTCACGTCCTGCAGCGAGTCCCCAACAACTGGTAGGAATGAAAGAACCACTTCTTTTCACGACATGGCCGGACGTAGCCCCCAACAACAACGCCAAGGAAAACGCGCTCACAAAACGACACGTGCGTCACACACAAGAGCTTCCTGCCGACCTCCTTGATCAACGGCCTGAGCTGAACTGCCAAGCAAGCAGCGTTACGAGGCCGGAAGTGGCGTGAGCCTAAACGGCGTTACCATGTGACTCTCGACAGCCAATGGCGATGCGCCCAATAAAACAAATACGTTCCGGTGACAAAGAGAGCGCGAGGCCTCGCAGTCACACGCGTTCAAAAGGGTGTTCCAAAAGATCCAAGCGCGTCTACATACAGGGTACTCGGAAACGAATGAGCACGGAATGAGCTTGCGTTTGTGACTAAAAAGTTAAAAATAGGTCTTCGATATAATTAAACGGCCCTAAAGGCGTGAAATGTAATTTAAATTACTGCCGACGGCAAAATGGCTTAACACATTTTAAAAATTTGTTAGATTTTTTCTTAGCTCTTCGATCAGATGAAGAATTCAATAATGTTCTTACTGACGCTAATACACTTGCGGATGAACTCGGTATTGAACCTAATTTCCCTGTTGTTCAGTCTGTTAGACCACGAAGAACACTCAAACAATTTGATTATGAACACAGTGATGAACCAATTATTGATCCAAAAAATTATTATAAAGTTAACGTTTATTTTAATATATTAGATCAAACTTTATCGTCTTTAAGAGACAGATTGGAGGGAATAACAAGATATGATACTATGTTTGGATTTCTCTATAATATGTTTGATTTAACGGAAAACGAGCTATTACAATGTTGTAAAGATTTACATCTTCATCTAACTGATGATTCTAGAAAGGAATCAGATGTAGATGGAATAGAATTATTTGAAGAGATAAAATCTTAAACCTACTTCAGCTGAAAAGCATCAGTTAGAGCCCTAGTCCATTCTTGAATATATTTTTGAAAATCAGCTCATAGCATTATTTCCAAATTTGTCAATAGCTCTTAGAATATTACTCACGTTACCAGTTTCAGTTGCGTCTGGTGAGAGATGTTTCTCCAAACTAAAAATTATAAAAAATTATATGCGATCCACAATGTCACAAAACAGATTAAATAATCTGTCTATAATAGCAATGGAAAGCGACACTATGGATTCCATTGATTTAGAATTAGTAATTAAAGAATTTGCGGAGAAAAAAGCTAGGAAAGTTGCTTTTTTATAATTTTCTAAAATTTTGTTGTTTTTTTATTAATTTTATTCCACTTTTTTTTGTAAATTTTATTGTTAATAAAACTTTTTTAAAATTTCTGTTTTTCACTTAAATTAATTTGATTTGTTACAGTTAAACTAGGTATGTACTACATAAAATTTATATTTTACAACAAAAATGTAAATTTTGGGGCGGCAAATTTGGCTCTGCACACAGGCGGCCATTGATGCTGGCGCGGTCCTGCATTTGTGCATTGTTTTACTTGTGCCATTTATCACTCACATTATAAATACTTGTTTACTACAGGGTGTTTTCCCACTAGATATGCAAAAAGCATACGTCAAACCACTGGTTAAAGTAATATTTCACTAAAAGCTAAAAGATTTCAGACCGATCAGTATTCTTCCCCTTCTGATGGAAGTCTTGTAAAAGGCAATTGATCATCAAGTCAGAACTCATTTTGATGGTACCGTAGTTAGTTACTTTGAAGTCAACAGTGTGGTTTTTGCACTAATTTTAGTTAGTGAATTATTGAAAGTAACTGATTATATAACTAGAGCTACTGATGATGGCAAGCTTTTGATTTTTCCAAGACTTTTGACACTATAAATGATCAGTTACTTCTAATTATATCCGAACACTTTGGTTTCGAAATTATTGCATTATAATTTATCAAAAATTATTTACAGAATAAAAATCGGTAAAGAGAGTCACCCAAAACTTCCGTTACGTGGACTACATTAATTTGCAAATTTTAAAAACATTGTAGCTGAGATTTGAACTCGCGCTCTCATGCGCTCACACAGGGGGTAACCGATTACTGATTGCTAATACGACGTTTTAACCGCTAGCCTATGCCAGCACATCAATTGGATTTGCTTCTGGCTGTATTATAAAAGACACGTTAATAATAATAATAATGCATTTATTTCTCAATAGTTACATAACCATATACAAAACAAATAATTAAAGTGTTTCACAATTGAGAAATCGCAAGAATTTAATTCAAATAGGTAGGTGACCACCTTTGATCTTCCATTAAACCTTGGAGTATTCGAGAATATACAATTAAAAAAATACCAATATACTGTAATGGTATTACGCCCACGACTTGGCTCTGCTAGCACTGCAACATAATGGACCAATTCAATAAACACAGAGTTGGGGTGTTTTATGTAGCTGCAATGTTAAACTAAAAATTCAAACAGTAAATGCATTGACAATGAGATGCGAGAAGGGTCGAAGTTGACTTTTAAATAAATAAAAATAATAGGTTTGTGCATAATAGAAAGCCGAACCGAAAGCATATAATAGACACAAAAAGGTTTGCTATGTGCAGGTTAAACGAAGCGTAGTTTTTTTATTAAATGTCAATAGAAGTAAAATTAGTGAGGAATCTAAAAGGTAAAGAAAGATAGAATCAAATAACAGGACATTGCAAAAGAGCAATTTGAGAAGCAGGCAGCAGGACATGAACGAAGCAAATGAGAAGTGAATAAATCAGTGCATTTAAGATTACAATTAGTGCAAAACCAGAGCGGTGGTTAAAATTAAAGGTGTGTATGCGCAGCGCTGCCGAAATAATTTTAGATGTAAGAAAAGACAATAACTTAGATTATAAGAAAAATGTAAAATAGAATTATGTAATCAAATTTATTTCCATTTTGTACTTTAAGTCATCAAACATAATTTCCGTTAATATTGTCTCATAGCAACCAGATTAGTTTTTGTTTAATAACGGGAGAGAACAATTGAAAATTAATTACTTGACTGTGTGTGAAATTTGTGCTCCATATTTTTATATAATTTTGATAATAGAAGTGTTTTCCAAGGTATAAAAAGTATACCAGTTTATTGCCCAAGTGCCACTGTACAAGTGGGTGTATTTTCACCAAGTTCCGCAACAAAAAAAAATACAAATTCATAATCCCATCTACGAGGAAATTGGAGCCGATCAACTTCAGTTTGCGAACTTTGACTACGGCCAAGAGGAGCATCGCAGCCAAGAGATTAGCAGTCTACGGCAGAGGACAGGTCTTCAAGAACTTCTTCAGCAGATTTGGCAGCAAGGGGGCCAAGAATAGCGGAGAAAATCCAACTGCGTCATTTCCAGAAGGGGCGATGCAATCTAACGAATTTTTATAAGGTACGATTTAGCCAAAAAAAATTAGTGTCAGTGTCCGGAAAACGAGGTGCATACGACTTCAAACCTTGTTAAAGAAGAGGAGATCCTTTCCAGGGCTCTAGCTAAGCCGCATTTTAAGTAATTAGCTCGACGTCAGTAAAATCCATGATTTGGCGGAAGTTGAAGCTGTGCAACAAGCGATCAGAAACAATTGCCAAAATTTGGACGGCGACTGTCTGACGTCACGAGATACGTAACTGCTAGAAGCAAAAGTTGTTATTTGTCGCCAAGCGCAAAATTTTGAATAATTACCTTGCGACTTCTCATACTTCACAAGTATTATACCTTTCAAAGCACCGCTGTGTGCACTAGTCAACCAATTTGTGATTTGACAGATTTGTGGACCCTGAGCGACCGCGTAATTGAACTACTGGCTGTGTATAGTACCATTTCAGATCAATTTTAAAATACAGTCGACTTCGGAGCACACCCTGAGATTAAAGAGCGTTTTTCTAATTAATTGCAGTTGAATAAAATATAAAGAGGGGCCTACAACCATTTATTTTGTGCACTAAATCAGTACATTTCATATTTTTATTTCATACTGATGTCAAAAATGACATTTTTCGGATTATTTATGGTACAAAAAATGGAACATTAAAATCCTAGTACTTTAAAGTAACATTTTAAAGTTCAAGTACTTTAAAACTTATTTATTGTACAAAAAATTGAACATTAAAGTCCTAGTACTTTAAAGTAAAATTTTAAAGTTCAAGTATTTTAAATTATACCGTCAGTTGTTGACATGCAATTTGAAATGATTTGCAAATTTTTATTTAAAATCCATTAAACTTGCATTGTGAAATAAACCGTTGTATTCACCACGAACGAAAAGTGTTTTTAAAGGTCCTCGCAAGTAATTCCGTCCTCGGCTGAAGCCTCGGACGTAAACAACTTTCTCGTCTTTAAAATGCCACTTTTCGTTCTAGATAAATAAACTACTATAACCAGCCTAGTAATTTAATGACAGACAAAGTTCGAACACAGTAAAATATTAAACAGTGAATTGTGTATTTGGAATTGCTATAACTTTTTTTCCCAAACAAAAGCACAACTGATTTTTGGGGATTAATAATTAGAGAGTGCTACCGTCATATCAGGCTTATTGCATTGACGTCATTGTTAATATCACTCACACTTTCTTTATAATTATCATGACTAAACGAATGTAGCAGTTGCGAATCGTCTGCAAACCTTTTTATTTTGCAGGTCTTAATAGATTTCCAAAAATTTGATGTATATATTATAAACAATAAGGGTAAAATAGATCTTTGAAGAACTCCTTTCACAACTGGTAAGAAATCCGGCGCCTTGCCAAAATTTTTCACGCATTGCATACGCCCTGTTAGGTAACTTTTTAATAGAGAGACAGCAGAAGTAGACAATCCAATTTGGTGGCAAAATTTGGTGATTAATTGTATCGAAAGCCTTACTATAATCAAGTAGTGTGAGGATCGACATTTTGCCTTGATCAGAAGTAGTTAACAATTCATCTACGATATATAGCAAGGCTGTCGAACAACTTCTATTAGGCCTGAAACCAAATTGAATGTCTGGTAGTATTTTATTTTCATTCAAATATACTAGCAGTTGCGACTTCATGACTTTTTCTAGAACCTTTGACATAACAGGCAGTATGCTAATTAGCTAATTGGCCTAAGATCTTTAAATTCTTCCGGATTTGATGTTTTAGTTAATGGCAATACTACCACCTTCCAACTGACAGGAAAAGTATTTGTAAGCAACGCATAATTAATCACATGAGTAAAGTAAGGGAGCAGTATAGGTAGAGAGAGTTTTATAGTTTCAATATTTAGGCCCTCATGGCAAGTAGCATTGCTTTTAATATCATTAATAAATTTAAATACACTTTCAGTATCCACTACTTAAACTGAAATTCAATTTCACTTGAAACTACTTTATTAGTTATATAAAACTGCATTATCGTATCAGAATCGATATTATCAATATCGGGAATAGAGTTTAAATAAAAGTTGTTTATTGCATTAGAATTAGCTAAATGTGGTGGAATATCAATTTTTGGTTTTGTGCCAATGCTTAGATTTCTTAGTTTATTCTACATTTCTTTAGAATTACAATTTTTAGCAGAAAACTGAAAATATGCTTTTTTCTCTGTTTTAAGCATATGATTACGTAACGATTTATCCGATTTACTACAAGACTTAGTTTGGCGATATTTAGCTAAGGCTTGGTCTCTAAGTTTCATTGCAACTCGAATGGTATCTGTCAGCAACGGAAGGCTAGGTTTACTAACATTTATTGTTTTAGATGGAGCGTGTAAATCAATTGTATTAATTAAGTTAGGATTTAAAAATTCAATTTTTTAATTAATATTATTAAGAACAAATATTCGTTAACACGGTATTCTACGGATATAGTCTTGGAACAAATTTACATTAAAGTTATGAAAGCTTCGAATTTTCTGAATGTAGGCAAAGCGGAAAAGGATTTGATATTTCAATTACAAAATATTAGTTCATGATCAGCGAGTTTATGTCTCACCCCAGAATCAGTAATAATTTCATTGTTATTTATGATAATCACATCTAATAGAGTTTCACTGCTTCGTGTTATACGCGTAGGATTAGTAATTATTTGAGTAAAATTTAAAGAGTCCAGCATTGACTAAAAATATTTGACATCAGGTTCACACAATCTCAACATGTTTTATATTAACGTCACCGAGACAACATAAATGATCAGATATATTAGAAAACATAACAAATGATTGCTCCAACTAATCACAAACACAAAAGTACTTGTAATTAGTGGTTTGTCGCCTATAAACACATCCTATAGAAATTGAGACTTTATTAAATTTCAGTGTCAACCATAATTGTTCTATCGAATTTTTTGTTTCTGCTGAGATGCATTTATAAGTACTTTTAACATAAAAACAAACCCCAACAGCTCTACTCTCTCGGTCACGTCGAAATATATTATAATATAACCACCAAAATAAATGAGATTATTGCAGATATCATTCGAAAGCCACGTTTCACTTATAGCTAAAATATCATATTTGTATTTATTTAATAGTAATTTCAATTGATTTAATTTTGGGACTAAAAATTGTATATTAATATGTGCTGCAGTAATTCCACGTGCCCCCATATTCTACAATGATATGAAAAAATTACTTGAATTTTTAAACTAGTTGCATTCTTAAATAAAATTGTTTCATATTCTCAAGAATTAAAAATCATCACGTACTAACAATCTAGCTTTTACTCAACTTTACTGCCTTCACTGTAAACTTTGCATAAATGTCCCTTCGTTCTTCTGAGATTCAACTAGGTTCAATATTTCCAGAGAAAGTCACTAAAACAGTCCTTTCGCAGCCTATCGTAAACTTGAATATGATAAATTGTCCTACGAAATTCTATCTTTAAAATAATTACATTACGAATTGCTTAAGGCTAACTTACATTACAGTCCATTTGCACTACCGTGTACAGTTTATTTTCACCCTAGAGCTCAAATTGTAACAATATTTGACCGAAAATATATTCGGTTTCGAGCTAGGTAGACATACAATTCGCATGCAAAATATCGTCCCTCCACCACATACGTGTTATCTATACCGCAAACAGACAGATGGACAGATAGATGGACAGACCGATGGAGAGGCAAACAGACAGACAGACGGAGTTGGGAAACATTTTTCGTTATCTAGGGGCCCTGAAACGTGAACATGTGAAAAAATCTAAGAGGATAATTTTTTCACGATTACAATACTTGCCTCGTCTAACGACAATATGTAGTTTTACCAAATAATACGCTAGATTGTTGAACAATTATACGCAGTGTACCACAAAGGTCCATTCTCGGACCCTTACTTTACAAAATACTTGTCTGGTTTATGCAATGTTGAAAGCAATTTATGCATCATCAGTACACAGGCGATACTTAAGTGCAATATTAGTTTTATTCCAGTGACGCTGTTTCCGCCAGAAGTCTTATTAACCAAGATTTAGAACGTTTATTAAAATTTGCTGCTTCTCATTCTCTCACAGATCTAAAGCAAGATGTAACTTTTTGGTAATATAAATATTAGACCAGCTCAACTGTCACATGTTCAAATTAAAGTCAATGATACTACAATTTCTTCTATATAAGGACTTTACTCGTAACGTGGGTCTCATTCTTGATTATACGTAAGTTGAGATTTCAATACTCGAAGAACGTATGGGAATCTCAAACTCCCCCATATCTATACAATAAAAGAAAATCGGACTGCTATTCCCAATTTAAATTTAATACATACCTAAATGTTCAGTGGATTGCCCAACGCATTGTACGAAATTATTTAAACCACCCTTGACGTACAATGTCACTTGCCTTTCATCCTTCAAAACTCTTTCGTTAATTTCATTTAAGAAACGTTTGAAACATTGATTATTTAATAATAATAATAAGAACAACCCATTTTGGTATTTTCAGCAACTTTACTTTCTTCGTCGAAAAGACTCAGGAACTAGTACTGTAGCCGTGAAAAATCGCCTTACGAGATTTCTTCAGATCTTGACGTTTCAAGGTCCCTAGATCAGCGGTTTCCAAAGTGGGGTACGAGTACCCCAAAGGGTACGTGAGTGGATGATTGGGGGTACATCAGGTGATAGAAAAAATCAATTAAAAATTAACAGATATTTACAGCATTTTTACATTACACGACCATGAACATTAAATGGCAGACAGCATAGTGGCTATGGTTAGTCAATTTTAAGAAAAAGAGTTTATATAAACGTGTGTCCAAAAAATCTTCATTTAAGTTGCCTAAAAAATATCGATTTTCTCTTATAATGGTCTTACTATTACTAGTGCAGCTACTTAAACCAAATTTGGTACACACTATACCTGGATAGGACCCCTTAACTGTGATATTGTCGATTAAGCAGTGGAGGAGCGATGGGTAAACAGTGCCATACATTTAACAAACAAAAAAACCCTGTTGAAAATTAAAACTGATCCAAGATCAAATTTACCAACTATGAGAGATATCAAAAAAGTTGCAGAGATATTTTTTATGTAGAATTAAACGACTTGCCCGAAAATGAGATCGCTTTCAATTTTCTACAGGGTGTTACTATTATATTTGTTAAACTTATTTCACTGATTACGTATATCTCCTCCACTGATTAATTGTAGAACTTGATAATATTACATTTCAAGGGGTCCTAGTCAAGTGTATTGAACATCAAATTTAGTTTAAGTAGCTGTACTAATTAGGAAATTCTGACTAAGGAAAAGACGATATTTTTTAGATAAGTTTAGCGGGGTATACATCGAAAATTAGTAATTTTTGAATACTTCTGTATATAAACTGTTTTCTTAAAATTGGCTAAGGATTATAACACTGAAATATTTTAACCTACTTGAGCTACAGCCTGTATATATCAGGAGTATGCACTATTAAATTTGTTTGTTTTAGGGGTATGCAATCAAAAACGTTTGGAGACCACTGTTCTAGATAACGAAAAACCTGTTTTCTCAATTTCATCTGTCTGTCCGTTTGTTTGTTTGTCTATTGGTGGTATAGCTCAAAAACTATTTGTTTTAGGAAGACGTTATTTTGCATGCGGATTAAATGTTTACCTGGCTTGAAATTGAATAGTTTCGGTCAAATATATACAGGGTGGGCACCTTTAAAAATAAAATGTTTAGTTTTGCCTAAACTCAGGAATACATAAAAATATTTTGCACATCGGTAACTTCTGTTCTGACCCTTGATGAGAATGGGACCGAACAGATACTGCACGAAAATCATAAAAGAAAGAGAAATATGTAACGATCGTTGCAGACCGCATTCAGTGCGAACATAACGATCCGGCGACTGATGCAAACCTCGCTCACGACGAATGGGAATATGCAAAGGTTGTCGTGGGCCGTACTTGCGAGGAAAGTTCCGTGTAAAGCCCCGTAGCCATTTTTGTATTTATTATTAGTTTACGAATGATCGAGCACAGCTACCGGATTACTGACTACTTTTTTAATTATTTCGGCATTTATCAATATGTTTTGTTTTATCTTCTTCGTGGCAAGAATGAGCAAAGATGCATTTTTATGAATCACCTAAAATTCGCCTGATTGCTATCGGTTTTCCAATTCAATTATTATGTTTTAACAAGTTTTCTCTTACAGAACATTACAATCGTGAGAAGATCACCAATCGAGATTGCTTCACATCTTCACGTTTCAGGGTCTCTAGACGTATTTCTCCCTGTATGTCCTTCTGTCTGTCTGTATGCCTGTTGGCGGTATAGTGTATTATTTGTTGTAGAAAGACGATATTTTTCATGCAAAGTAGATGTCTACCTGACTCAAAACCTAATATACTTTTTGCTTCAACTTTAGGAATACATAAAAGTAATTTTTAACAAATTGGTTGGGTTTGTACCCTTGACGAAAATGGGACCCAACAGGTACAAGGTAAACAACGTCAACGAAACAAAGGTTTGCAATGAACGCTGTACCGCGTACAACGTCCAGCGAGGACGGAAAGGTGTAATTATCGTCGCGCACCGCAATTATCGCAGAAAGCAATGTGCAGCGATCGCTGCGCTTCGCACTTCCAAGAGAAGTTCCGTGTAAAACCTTTTATAGGTATTTAAATTGTAAATAAACTTTTTCTACCACTACTAAAAGTAGGCCTTTTAGCATTAGCGTGTTTCACTAAAAATGACGTTTTATAAATCAGCGTGTTAAAAGTGAAATCAGCTGTTTACTTTTAGCACATGTGTACTATAGTAACCTACATAGGCTACTTTATCACCTTTCAAAGTTTTTTGATAATTAAATCTTGTAGCTACAGGCACCGTTCACCAAAGTCAAAAGTTTTTAGTTTGTTTTGATGTAAGATGTAAGTAAATAATTAGTGTCAAGGATAACAGTTATACAGGGTGTCGCAAAAAAATGGGACACCGATTGGTCTTAGATTCCTTAGGTTATAATAAACCGATTAAACCTAATATATCTTAGTACAAAGTCCCTTCAGTAAGAAGATATAGGGACTTGGAGGTACAAATTTAATTTTTTTATTTTTATATTAATTTCCACATAGGTTATCACTGAAGTTGAGCTTTTCTTATCACGAATATTAGTTTAGTTGACGAGGTCCGTAGGACCAAAGCAAATAAATCACATGAGGAACAAAAAGGAACTTCCAGTGCCGAGGGGTACATTGTTTTTTAAATCGAGAAATCGCGAAATTACAAATTTTTAATCAACTTTTGCATATTACGTTGACGTCGGTTGACGTTTACCTATCGCCAGTCGCCTACAAAAAATTGTAAAACAAGAGATTACTTCACTGCCGATTAAAAAAAATCGAATATAAAAAAAATGTCGAATTTCATTTTGGCTAGATTTTATACTGGTATTAGAAAAAATAGCAAGATGAATATGTTATAAAAGTGATTTTTCTAAGTTCGTGATAAATTAATCCACTCACTTTGCATCGTTCGCTCGTAAATTAAATGTTGAAAAGCTCTCACTTTTCTTAACTGGTAGAACAATCTACTATTAAATACTCCTAACATGAGGCTGGATAATTAATAGTATATTAAATACCGAGGTGGGAAGTGTTTCATTACTGTCGAGAGATTAGGTAGTTTACCGAGACGCGTAGCGTCGAGGTTAACTTTATCTCGAGACAGGGATGAAACTTTCCACCGTGGTATGTATACTATTTTATTTGCAATCATCTAATTTTAAAAATAACTACAATTGAATTCTGAATAATAGATATCTTGATGTAGCTAATATTTTTGTTACCATGAAAACAACCCACTCAATGTTTTGTTACCATGGAAACACCCCACTCTTCAGGTATGTAATATTTTTCGGGGTATGTAATAATTTCCTGGCTAGTTTCAAGTAATCATCTAGTTCCCAGCTGTTGTCATGTCATGAAATTGACACATTACAATGTGATTGCGAATAAAATATGTAACTTACCTAAGTATACAGGGTGCAGCATTGGATTTCTTAATTGTTTGACAGCAGAATTCTATTTAGATTTTCTAAAGAACACTACATGGTAATTCAATTGACACATCTTGAGCATTTTTTGTTGGCTCATTTCGAAAATACTTTTTCCCCCTTTATACGAAAGTGACATTTTCTGTCGCCTGTTAGGAGTTTACCGAAAATATACGTTTGGTTTCCTGGTCGGTTTCCAATGGCAGTGGGAGGGAATATAATAGATTGACTCTCGTTGCCATTAGATACGGGAGACAATGTGATTAATAATAAATCAACTAGCCTCCCGATTTTCATATTTAAATATTTTTGAAGGCAGCTGAATACAGGAGATAGTCTCATGATAAAATGTAAAAGTGTCATATGTACAAATCTGGCCTAAAATGTCATTTACTCACTTGCATGATTAAAATTGATTAGGTACTGTTCTCGCTAACGCTGGGAAATTCCGTTGGAGGGAATGATACACTTTCCTCTCTAGTAATACAAATAGTTGTAAAAAAAATGTGTTACGTAACTTTTGAAATTTTAAAACAAAATATCAAATTGGTGTTGATCAGGGACTGTTGAAAGTTGATAGGTGACTAGTGATGCAACCTAAAAAAAAAACGTTCGTTTTTTTTAAAAAAAACCTGTTTTTTTTGTAAAAAAAACCAAGCGGTCTGGTTTTTTATTTAAATGCGTTTTTTTTTCAGAATTAAAGTGTAGTGAATAACAACAAGTAATTTGTTTGGAAAAACAAAAAACAGATATTTTTAAATAAAAATAATACATTTCGTAGGTAAAGTGAATTATAGAATTTATAATAACCAAAAAAAAGCAAATATTTCTAAAGAAAAATAGAAACATAGCCAAAGTGGATATACAGGGTGTTAGGGAAGTCGACTGAAAAATTTCTAGGGGTGAATCCTTGGCCCAAAATATAATGATTTAACTCAACTTACCTATATACAAAGTTGCTTAGTTTAGCCGCTAGAGGGCTTTAAAGATGATTAGCTTTTTTTAATTTTTTCAAATAAGTCGAAAAATCGTTGATGAATTTTATTCATTTTTTGGCCATGCGTTTTTACCAGTAAACTTAAGCATTTTGTGGCATAAACCCTAATTTAAAAAATTACAGGGTGTTTAAAAACTTTGTCACAATTAATTATCCATCTAATGTTTTTTTATGGATAGCTACTTTGATTTATAAGCTATTTCCTCTCTTAAAAAAATTTAGTTGGGTAAACGGTTTAGCCACAAAAAATATTTTCTAAATCCCTACAAGGCTGAATCAGTAATTTTAACTTAGCACTAGGCTTTTGTAGAGATTTGGAATAATGGGTAATAATGCGGTTGTGTAATGCGTGATGCTCACCACATCACCACGTGTCATAAATTTGACAGGCGACAGCCGGGTGTGAGAGCGAGAATATGGAAGCTCTGACCTTCCGCCTTGCAGGCCAAGCTCCTTCATGGGGTGTTAGTGCCTCACCATTATTATTATTAATAATTTTTAAAGCCCTCTAGCAGCTAAACTAAGTTGAGTTAAATCATCATATTTTGGGACAAGGATTCACCCCTAGAAATTGTTCAGTCGACTTCCCTAACGCCCTGTAGAAATTATAATAATACAGAAATTACTCTAACAGACATGGCTGACTCCTCAACTGACTCGGAGTCAGTATCCATGTAGTTTACGTCGCCCATGTCACTGTCTGATGAATCACTAACGTAACTTGATTCGTCGATCAGGTCGACAGTTTCAGAGCTGGGTCCAGCTTAAAGCAACTTCCAATAGGGGTGGGTACCTACCAAAACATGCCGCCAATTACAAAAATGAATAAAAAACAAAAAAAAACAAAAAAAACCGTTTTTTCCTGTTTTTTTTCTAGGTTTTTTATTCGATTTAAAAAAAACGCGTTTTTTTACATCACTATAGGTGACTGATAAACCTAGTTGAAAACGGCTGATTGAAATAAGAATTCTTACATCAGATTCAAATACAAACAACATTTGCTCAGACACATAACAGTGAAGTCATTTTTACATTCAAGAGACCTTTATACCATGTGTTCAAAAAGAAATTACATAAGGTTTGGCCATGGAAAGTAAAACTAATGTCGACAGCAAGCTTTAAAGACAGCAATCTTTAGAATTCTCAATCAAGATATGAGCGTAGGTATATAATATAAACTTACAATAACAACAGCAATGATGACTGTTAATGAACTCTAAAGCTTGCTGTTGACATTACTTTTAAACACACCGTATAAGAAACGGGGGAAAAATACGTACCTATTTCATAAAATTACTGTCAACGCTCGATAAATAAATTGCTCAGGTTTCTTTCATAGTTTTACTTCAAATTTCAAAAATCTTATCAAGAGCTTTAATAATACCTATTAATTTTATAAACATATTTAATAATACCTATTAATTTTAAGTTTAGCGCAATAAAATATCTACAATGTACACAAAAAACCTAAATAGAATTTTGTGTAAAATCATTAAGAAGCCAATATTTGAATGTCTCGTAGTTAGCTTGGGGGTTTTGTATGTTTCGTCCGTTAACGCAGCACCCTGTATAACGTTAAGAAGTAATGTTGAATGAGGTGATCGGAATTATAAGAAAGTCACGATTTTTATAAGACACTATTCCAGATTTTTAATAATAATCGAAGCTAACATGCTGCAGCAGACCGTAAACATAACAAAATTATGCACTAGTTGCCAGTATACAAAGCAGCATATGAGTATTACAAGGCAAGAAAGCGACAAAGTATGGATAATTTACAAAATGTTCAATGCAGGAATGCGGTAAATTTATTGTAGTGGTACCAGACCCCATACTGTATTTTTGAGTCAACCGAGCATGGAATTTTGCAATTAGGTACATTTTATTTATGTGTTTTGCGCTGTTTAAATGTTGTTATCGGATTTTGGCCGTTTAGTTTAATTCCTCACTCAAAAACGTAATTTTCTGGACTTAACGCCTTTAACACTTGCACAGCAGTATATCCAATACACCGTTTAAAACAAGAAAATTAAAATGAATAAATATTAATTATTATGAACCAATACCGTCTAATAAAGCTATTTTAAATTATATTTTTACCGTTGTAATCTGAAATGTACTTACCGCAAATATAGTTTTAGCGTTTTACACAATAAATATTAGCTTCACTATTACAACGTATATATACCATCTACATACACGTACCAATGCACTCTTTGCTCGGGCACGCGTCGTACAAAATATGAATGTTGCTGTTATTCGACTCGTCAGAAGAAATCATAAATTAGGCTTACATTGTGCCGGGAAGACCCTATTCCGATTTGCTAAATATGTAATTTAATAAGACCTTATCGTATTTTTTGCTTTCTGAAGATTTAACGCCCAATCGAGGTCAGTAATTCAGTAATTAAATTACCATAAGGTAATTCAAATACCGTCAATAATTTCAATTACCACAGGTAATTGAAATACTTTAGAGTAATTTTATTACACAAAAGTAATTGAGTAATTGAATGTAGTAATTAACCTTCAAGAAGCAATTGTCAAGTACTTTTTAACAAAAATCTCAATTCCCAATTACAATTACCGCATTTTGAAAAGTAATTCAATTCCAAGGCAAATAAACAGAAAGGAATTTAATTAATAATTTAATTACAAAGTAATTAATTGCTGCTCAACTCTGCTGATAGGAATCGATCTGGTAAGAAACGTATCTGATGAAGCCATGGCCAGCCCTTAATTACTTTTTACCTGTTGGAGGTCTTTTTCAGGTTTAGGAAAAGCTATAACCTTAACTTCTCTCCACATTTTGAGGATCATATTTCTAGTTTTGTAATTTTCAACAAATTGTATCTATCATCCACTAACATTCTTGGATCCTTTTCCGAAGTTTCTTATCTGTTCGTTTGGTATATCATCAGGGCGGGTTTCGAAGCTTTGATATATACTTACATGTACATAGCTGTCACCGCGTCAACCTATTAATTTTGTATATTACTTGACAATTTTATTCTTTTCTTGCTTTTACAGTTTACTATGGGAGCGAAAAACTATGCTTGCTATCAAACAGACTAGTAATTGTTGTATGGTTGGTTAAGTTTTTTGCTGTATTCAGGAATGAATAGTGTGCGATATCCTGGGGATATTGCGCTAGTTGTACCATAATATCAAAGTTTCTTTATCTTAAGGAACGGTTTGTCTCTTGAATTTTTTCCTCCCTTGTAATAGATTACGGGTCGACTTTGCAGCAGTAGTGGCTTGCATTCTAAATACGTAATTGGAATAACATATTTTACCTCCATTTGATGCAATAATATCAAAAACAAATTAATATAAGATCTGGGTTAAATCCTCGTTTCCACCTTGCACTATTAGAGCAAGTAGAACAATTCTGCAACAGCATTTTCGACATGAACCTGGGAACTGTTAGACCATAATGGTTAAAGTGAAAACCTCAGCCGCGAGAGCCACTTCTTCGTGCCGACCGCCACCGAAGCAAATCTCAAAGTTCTCCACAACTGGATAGGTAACTGGACCAATTAATAGGCAGCCTTCCCTGGATGGGGACGATTCAGTACTCCCGAGTAGTGTTAACGGCTGATGACAGTTGACAATCGACCCGCTAATTGTGCACGTGTATCCGGAAGTGAAAATTCAAACAGGCGGAGATTTTAGTGGCGCTTACCCAATGACAGAAAGCAAGTGGTTGCGTGAACGCCCCCGCTGACGGCGCGGATTCACGACTCAGTTCAAAGTTGGATTCTGTGCAGGCAAGTGTAGTGCGATTATCGTGAACTGCGCGGCATGAAGCGTCGCGGCGCGGGACGTCTTGCTGCCGTCGCTTTGTGGACGCTTCTGCTACATCTCACCCATGCTGACTGGTGGTGAGTAACCAGGTGCTAAATAATTCTAGTCGACAGTCAGTTGCAGTTTGCAAAAGCTAAAACCTTGTCGCAACCGACGCGTCGGTTAAAAGTTCAAAATTTTCAACTTTTTATTTTATCTGATTTTGACTATGTGCATACAGTTTTAGCTATTGCGCAGCTTTTGAAAATTTGTTAAACTAGAGAGTATTTCAGAGTCTATAGGATATTTTAAAGGGAATTGACGTAGTGGCACTAAACGCACGAGAGCCAAAATGCATGGAATATTCTAGAAAAACTGGTGTTAAACAATCGAATGCGAAGATCTTAGACTGAAGAATTTAACCGTTTGCAAAATGCAACGTTAGTGATGCAATCTTTGACTTTTTGCCACTTATTGTTTCATCAAATTTAATTTGATTAGGTAGTACACGTTTCAGACGCTCCTACACAAAGTCGTATTTCGAGGCGGGTTAAAGAAAGCAAAATAGAGATCAAACTTCGTTTCAGCAAAGCGGTGCTCCTAGCCTCTCTACTAGACCTTGCATAAATATTTTGAAAAATATATTCTAAAACACTACATTTCACTCTCTTTATTTCTGCTAAGGTTGCTCAAAGATTAGGGCTTATTTACATAAATCAAGCAATGCAAAAATTAAAATAATATATTTGGCAGAGGAGAGCTATCTCTGATTTGTTTCTGCCGTAGTTTTTAGCTGAGTCCTTTGAAAATAAATATATACGCTTCTGCTGTCTCATTAACCTATTCTCGTTAACACTGGGTGAAGTTCATAAAGGATCTACAAGAGTCCATGCATTTTCACGCCCACTGTGGATGTGCATACACTACACATGTTTTGATACCTACTAAATAACGAGAAAATAGAAATATCTACTAATTTAAGAAACAGATATTTTCCTAAGGGCTTCTTTTACAGCATGGTCATTTAATGTTTTTTAAACGAGTGGTACCGATTGATTGAGAAGATTAACGTTGTAAAGTTTTGAAATTGTATATGCAATTTACTTGCCAACTGTATGGAATGGTTGTTGTGAAATGAACAAACGCAAGATTAGACATTTGCAGAACGTTTTTATGGTTGAATATTCCATACAATTTAATTAAATTATTATTTCGCCTTTTTAAACATTCGTGGCACTCCTATTTATAATTCTATTTCGAGACAACACAAAGATAGATTTTGGTTTCAGCAAGACGGTAGTAATATCTAGATCTACGTTACGCTACTATAGACCCGAATTTCCCCAATAGGTATGTTTTTTCTAGGGTTATTGAAGAGCTATTAGCTTGCTTTAAAAACCAAGCTCTAGAAAAAAAATAAGGAAATATTTCCTTTAATAAAGTGTATCTGATTTTATTCGGCGCAGTAAACCGTACGTGCATTTTGAGACCCGCTGTGTGTGTGCATCAACATGTTCTGAATGTAAATTCGACAATATTTGAGATTATTGCAACTTAATGTATCTGAAACAAAAACCGATTTATTACGAAGATAGTACCAAAAGTTAAGTAACAAATATTTTTTAAAAACCTTTAGAGTTATCTCTAGTGAGTGTCGATAAGCCCTATACCATTTTAACCAGTCGAAATATAGTATGTAACTGAGTTATCACTTTGCCTGTTGATATACGATACCTATGTACTACGATAGAGTTAACATCTCTGAACTCGGTTGTGGTAATTTTAGAAACTCATTATGAAGGTAATATCGGCATCGCATAAGTAGTGGTTAGGTACCTTTTTTGCTGCTTTTGGTAACTTTGCTATGGCGCCATTTAGAATTATAGATTATCTTGCTTCTTGGAAACAATAATATTGGACTGTAAAAACAATGGTATTTGTATTTTTGAACCCAAAGGATTCTATCAGTTTGAAGGATGGCAGAACTGAGAAGTATTTATTAATCATTATATTTATTTGGATACTTTGCTTCACTAAACAATTAAAAATAAATATTAAACTGCAAGCGATTCTGGAAAAAAAAATATTTAGGTTATTAGCACAACAAAAAATTGCCATTTATTATATAAGACGATAAAGTTAGATTTTATCCACGAGTGAATCGATTCAAGAGTGGATAGTAATAACTTTATCGTCGTGTATAATATTTTTTGTTCTATAGCCAGAACATTAACAATTTCAAAAGAAAGTAAGGAAAGTCAATCGCATTTTAAAAGTTAGAAATTTAAATTACTTTATCTACCCTTGACGTTAAAGTGCTACTTTATCTACCATCGCTGTTAAAGTAACACTTGACCTTTTGTTTTGATTCGATTAAAGCACACTTTAACATTTGTTATAGAAAACAATATTTTATTGCACCTCGTAGTAAATCAAACTCGGCAAATGCTTAACAAGCTTTGACAGCCAGTTACTTCATTACATTTTTAAGAATCTATAACTTATTAACAACTTTATAAACTTTACATACATTATATATACATTATCTCCCAGGTCACTATTTATTGTCAGCCGCTTTAATGTTTATTTAATATTAACATTGAAAAGTCTTTACCTATTTCTGAAGTGTTGGAAATTTACAATTCACTCTATTCACAATATCGAATTATTTAAAACAAATATTTTGCTCAAACAAAAGAAGTAACCGCTGAGTTGTACTCACATAACAGTTTCGTATTGTAATAGTTCATACGAAATTATATTTTTCTAATACAACGTGATTTAACGTCACATATAGCTATAAATTGGGCAATGCTTTTGAAATTGTTTTAATTGGCATGATCTGACTATTAACACATTTTATCGAATTTTATAAATAATTCTTTACGATTGTTTTTTAGGAACTATAATATCTATATCTAATTCAATATCTTGCGTCAGCTGCTGCGAATTCCTGCTACTTACCACACTCTTTTTAAATTACTTAATGCAAATCTAACATTTGATGCTTGAAACAAACATATACCTATGTGATGTGATGGCCAGTTGTGAATAAGTAAATTTTACTGTTCTATCATTTTTCATTTATTTTATAATTAACCCAAAAAGCAGCACTGCCTAATTTGCATACCTTCATGCTGTTTTTAGACAAACATTTTTTTCTAAAATTACATTCTAGACTTGGCACTGGCCAGGTTTGCCGTACAGAAATCAAGCATGAAGTGCAAGCTTCCTAGCTATTTTGACTTGTTTTGAGTTCTATTTTTTCAGTGTCTAGAAATTTCCAACATTCAAATATAAAAGCCATGTATTACCACTCTAATAATTTAGTTGTGTAGTCCAAGGCGCAAGCAATTATTTTATGACTCAAGTGCTATCGATCATCGTTTGGATTAAAAACAAATCGTTTAAATACAATTGCTTTATATTTGGATACTACAGTCGAGTGACTTAATAAACCCAAACGCATTTATCTGCTTTGTTTATTGTGATAATTGGGTCAAAAATCAATTTTAAATACAGTCGGTTTTAAAATAAGTTTAGTTTGCTTTAGTACACACAAATATTTACCCCAAAATTCGTGGGAATTTTAAACGTCCTTTATAGCGTAACTTTCTGTCTCAAGGCAGAAAATATTTTGTGTATTGCAATAATATAGCTATATTTAAAATAAATATAATAAATTACATAGTTATGTATTATTAAAATATCTCTCTATAGTACTGCATTCAATGTCTATTACTTCTGTGTAATTTTAAACCAATTCAACAAATCTAATTCAAAAAATCATTTTAATTATTTATTTCCTGTAATTATGATACTTGTTTATTGGTTACTTGTAAGACTTCTTTATGAAAATTACTATAATCTTTATTCAGCAGCTCTCTGTTAAATTTATGACATTCACCTGCATATATGTCGATACCTCCAATTCATATTTCCTACGATGTTTACCTTGTGCATCTTCAAACCCGTACCACCAAACTGCTCACTCTTCTTATCAGTTATTGATACTGGGCATCTTCACCCAGATATTACCAAACAACTTTTCCTCGTCCTTTGTAATGTATTTCTGTAATTTAATTGTGTAGCCCCAACTTGTCTTCTTTACCTAGCAATTATACCTATTGATTCTGGTCTCGATTTTTCTTCGATTTAACATTTTTGCTAACCCAGCTTTTATTTTTTTGAATTATACTAATTTTGTTAATTATCCAATAAATACTATTGGATACTTATAATTTTATTCAATCCCATATTATATAAATTCATATTTCAATATTAAAATTTGTTTGTTATCACTTAACAATTTTCTTAACTTTTAATCATATAGTTACTCTATTACAATGTTAAGATGATACATATTTGAATACTATAAAAATTACTTATATTTTCTACATATACATTTACATCATTAATTATAATATTAAATATAAAATAACATCCTCTAAAATGAATTGAATACGAATAAATAACATCCTAAATTAAATATATGACTGTAATTTTAATACTACTGAACTAAGGTATTGAGCATAATTTTAATGATTATATACTTATTCTCATAAACAACTTTTATAATCATTACAACATCTTCATATTTCTTAGCGAAGTCATCGTCATTGCAAGGTTGCGAGTTGTAGGATGCAAAATTCTTAATTTTAAGATATTAGTTGCAGTTATTGGACAGAAAATTGTATTTAGTCAGCTAACAGTCACTACAGACAATTCAATTTGAAAGATCATTTCTCTAAATATCTACGAGGCGTGTCCGTAAAATAAACATCACATCTAGACGGATAGGTACTGTTATAATTCTAGTTGTGGCTAGACTGGGTATGATCTCAACACTTCTGCTTTCGTCTGTCAATATAGGAGAATAGATTTTGTTTAAATCACATGTTAGTGACATTGTGCAAAAGTGACAAAACCCATAATTTGTACAAGCAAAAGGCGACTACTTATGGGCGATTAACAGACAATTTACTACTGTTTATGATGCTGTTTTTCCACTTGAGAAAATATCTGGGCTGGAAAAGGTTTGACAATGATGATGAGGTGAAAAAAGTGACGTAGTTCAAAGGACAGGCCCCTGACTATATCAAAAATAAATTACGTATATGCAAGTAAATAATTCTCAGTTAAAGGTCTGAAAACATTTTTTTTAAATTGTTATGACGTTTGTGTCTTAACTTTATGGACATACCTCGTCTATAGTAAAATTAATAATAATGTTGGCATTTTGTAAGCAATAGGTTATAGAACCACGAATACTGCGATCTGTAACATGTTCCAAACGAAAGAAAGTTAAACAGTTACGACGATTTTAACTAATTATTCTATTCAATATTTATTGTCCACAGGGTGGTTACAGCCAATTAATTATACATATACTAAATTCGTTAAATTTATTTTTGAATATAAATTGTATACGAAGTGTTTGGAAATTTTCGTATAACTTAACACTCTTATTTATACAGTGTCCGCCAAAAAGTCGGCATAATATGGGAAAAAATTTTATTTTTTATTTTTCAAAAAAACTTTTTACGTCGACAATTTGTGTGTGTCTAAAAACCTATTTAGCCCCTATCATATATACCGAGTGATTTTTACTTCTTTCGAAATTGTCAAAATCCGAAAAGTGCTATTTTTCGGAAACTAAGTAAGATTTCAATGAGATTTTTTTAAAGCATGTTATTTTTAGCGAACTGAACAATCTCAAGGCCAGAAAACCCCTATTTTTTTAACTTTAGCTAAAAATTCATTTTTCAGTTATTTTAATATTTTTCTAAATTTCACATATCAAGACTTAATATTAAAATTCAAATTATTTTATGTGAAGACTTTAAAGATTTATAGTGGCAAAAAATAATACAAAATGTTAATTACTTTTTTATATTTTTTATTATTTACCGAAAAGTAGTATGTTTGCATAATTTTTACGTTTTTTATGCGAGGTGCTTTTTAGGAGAAATATTTTGCAATTCTAATTAATATCTATTTAAATGGCTTCAAGAAACTCTAATCTAGCCCTGTTAATGAATTACAGTTACAAAAATCCTGTACATTTTCTTATATAGTTATCTAAATGAGGAGATTTTTCTTTATCCAAATACATGTTCTAAAAAAATCTCCTCGTTTAGACAACTGTAAAAGAACATTTACAGGATTTTTGTAACAGTAATTAATTTACAGGGCTAGATTAGAGTTTCTTGAAGCCATTTAAATATATATTAATTAGAATTGAAAAATATTTCTGCTAAAAAGCACCTTGCATAAAAAACGTAAAAATTATGCAAATATAGGTACTACTTTTCGGTAAATAATAAAAAATCTATAGAAGTAATTAACATTTTATATTATTTTTTCCAACTATAAATCTTTAAAGTCTTCACATATCGAAATTTGAATTTTAATATTAAGTCTTGATATGTGAAATTTTGAAAAATATTCAAAAAATTGAAAAATTAATTTTTAGCTAAAGTTAAAAAAATTAGGGGTTTTCTGGCCTTGAGATTGTTCAATTCGCTAAAAATAACACACTTTAAAAAAATCTCATTGAAATCTTTCTTAGCACTTTTCGGATTTTGACAATTTCGAAAAACTCAATTTTCTAAAGAAGTAAAAATCACTCGGTATATATGATATAGGCTAAATAGGTTTTTAGACAAGCACAAATTATTGACGTTTTTCTTTTTTGAAAAATAAAAAATTTAAATTTTCCCATATTATGCTGACTTTTGGCGGACACTGTATAAGTAAATACAGCGATATAAAGGTAACTCTAGAAAATCTGTGACGATATTAAAAACACTATTTTTGTTATAATTTTTAAGATTTTGGCATTTTGTTTCGAGAGAAAGCACGAAGATGTGAAAATTAACCAATAATTTATGAAGTTAAATTGAGCTAGTTTTAACTCAAAGTGAGACTTCTCAGTACATATTTATAATGTTTTAAGTTAATTCATTTTTATTGCCAATACTACCATGATATGTTTATTGCTAATATTACTATTGCCAGAACCTTTAGAGCTTGTTTATTAGGTATACCTATTTAAGCACTATATGGTTTGACAGTAAATAATATCGTATTGTATTATAATGCTAAACCATAAAATTTTAAAATACACTTTGCCAGATTGTGTGCTTTAAAAACAATAAAATTTCAAGTTGTTAAACTTAATTTTAACTTAACAAATAGTGGATGAAATCTGAAAATTCTAAATTTTCAGGGTATCAGTCAGACAAAAATGAAAATAAAATATATTTTTTGTTCAAAAATTCCAGCTAATAAATATTGCTTTTTTCATTTTTTGTGTTTGAGAAAGAAAAGTTGCTGTCAGTCCGTTGCCAAATATGATAAACTAAGTATTATTAAATTTGATGAAAGCTGGTATTAATTCGATAGATCTTTCTAAGAAACATTAAATTTTCTAGCTAGATGTATTCAAAAATATATGGTACAAGAAGCTATGATTTTACCAAATATCTTAAACTAATAGTTTTACGCAATTTGTATTACTTATATAATTAGCTGTTAGCTTATACGGTAATCTCAAATATTAAAATTTTGCTATAACCTAGTTTATTCCTAGTGCAACTTGTAAAATTTTAAAAAATCAAGTCCAGTTCAATTCATCATTATCATCACCGCAATTATATGCCAAGGCGATCTTCGTCACCCACGCAGTCCGCGAAATTTCAATTTGCACTTAGATAAGATCAATTTTGAGAAGTTCTTCGAGGTTGTTTCCTGCTCCGATGCAGAAGCGATGCGTCACGGAGCTAAACAATTGGCTACTTTTCATACAACTGCACAGATTTGTCATTCAAAGGTCACGCAATTAATCGGTTCAAGTATACAAAGGGCAGCTACCTTGTAAAGTAACCAGCCGTCATCAATCTAAAAGTACTTCTTTTGTTTTATTGTTCCTGCAGTTTGTTTCAATTTGGACAGATACTTTTCTTATTGCTCAAATTCTTTAAAAATACTCCCATATTTGTAGTAAATAGAAATGTTCAATTTAAGATGTCATGTGACATAATAATGGAACAGGGGGTAAGATTATTTCTAAAAATTCTTCTAGTTATCAATTTCGCTTATAAATAAATATGTTTTGCTAACTGTATTATTTTCTTCCCTTTTTCTTTTTTCTGTTTCACACAGTTTCAATTTTAAACAACAAATTTCGGTTGCTTTTCAAATCTCATTGATATTAACGTATGTAACAACAAAAATATTGATATACAACTAAACAACTGAAAGCAATTCTCTTTTTTCTTCCTTTTTAATATAATAATTAAACAATGGGTTTAAAAATATAATATTAATAGTAAGGGGCTTGTTATGCAAAAAACATCTTAAATTGTTTATTTCGTATGACACCCGTTTGAACGACGAGGCATAAAGGAACTTAAATAAAATTAAAAATGATGCTCGTTAGTACCTACCATATTGGTGGCATCGTAGATCCTATCTTTGATTTTGAGATAAGAATAATTATCCTTCTACATATGGCATAGAATAAAATGCTTTAGGCAGCATTAGAACCTAAAGAGTTAACCGTAAAAATAATAATATTGTGTGGATTGTTGTGGGTGTTAAAGATTTCAGATTGTACTAGCTCCTCTCGCATAAATTAAATCTCACCGAAATTGCAACCGGAACCGACGGCTTAACGTGCTCTCGGAGGCAAAGTTGGCTAATATGTTACTACCGGAAGGATATATGTGCATCATATCCAAAGATAAAGAACCATTGATTTCTCTTACACCTATTATAGAAGTTTTGATAATTATATCCTCATTTCCTATGTTTTGATGAATTTTAAACCCTGAATTAATTAATGAGTCAGAAGAAAAACAGTTTTTAAGAAGAACCTCGGTTAGGTCATAAGACAAAAACAGGAATCGTATAAAGCAATGGTGTCAAATTCTACAGATGTTTGGGATAACTTTATCGGGAAAATATCATGCGATCGACATGCAAGCTAAACATGTTCATATAAGTCAATTAACATCCTAAATGGACAGAAAAGACACACTGTTCGCCTATATTGAGAAAGAGGAATAGATACGGCAATATGAGAAACTATGCTATAAACCCAATTCGAATAAGTGAATTATATCCTGAAAATTAAAAAAAACTGAAGCAGAACTTGAAAACTAAGGAAAATGAAAACAACTGTAGCCTTTAGAATGCTATATCTATGTTTATTGTTATAATTTAATAATATTTACTCATGTTACAAGCCCTCCCTTAATGCTTTTAAATACTTTTTAAACTTGTTTGCATAGCATGAAATTAGATGTAAAAAAGTTAACTTACCAGGGCCGATGGAATTTTGGTACCCATGGGGAGTTTATATACCGTGTAACTCTTAATCTTTGTCAAAACTGCTGGGAAAATGGTTTCTGCTTCAACTACATTTTTAAATGTCATTCGATTTAGTTAACTTCTGCGTATTCTTCTTTTTTATTTTAAGTTAAAATAAATAAACCACAGAAATTAAAAGATATAAGACCAATAAGTCTTTTGTCAGTGTTATCAAAGATGTTCCTTGGATCAAATATTCGAATTTTGTCGCAATTACAGTTACATTGGTAGATATGGCAGATGATATTTTTAAGGCTACTGATAGCGATGATGTAACAGTCCTAGTTCTGCTTTTTTTCCACAGCCTTTGATGCTATAAGTTATGAAATATTGTATATTATTTTACACTTTCATTTCGATAAGAACTCTTTAACATTATTCAAATACTATTTAACACATAGATAGCAATGTTATACCAGAACTCCTCAAGGATCTATAGTAGGTCCTTTGTAATACACATTATATTCAACAAGTTTCTGTAAAACTGCGTTAAGGTATTGTTTTCATTATCAGATTGCAGACGTTTCAGCCTTATATTCACTAAACATAAACCCTATGATATCGTTTACTATTGTTTTTGGTACTTGGATGTATAGAAATAAATGTGATGACTGAGATTTATGATTTCATGAACACATCACTATTTGTCACACTTAGGTACCTATAATAATAGCAACGTATTGAGCAAGCAAGTAAAAAAATACTATGTGATTCGTTAGTATTGTCGTATTTTAATTACTATGATGTACCTATTTTTTGCTTGCACTCATTTATGGTGTCAAGCAGCGCGAACATATCTCTTACAAAATCAAAAATACAAATAGCATCCAATTTCTAGATTTATAAACCATTCAACAATAACTTTTTTCAGGTATCTTATTTCGATATGCTTTAAACGTCCCGAGGGTTATAATCGTGATTATACACGTGGCACATAGCACGTTTTATTTTATTTGGTTCTCGAAATGGTCAAAATTCAAGATAAAATAATTGTAATATATTTTATGTACGATCCGACGGAATTGGTCTCTTATACCCTATTTTTCAGGGCGTAATATGTCACTTTACAGCCCAAGGGATATAAAGTACTTTACGATCCGCTAAGTGACAGTAAGTGGGACGTAATAGTAATTTGAATTGCAAGACCGTTACTTAGAGCTTTAGGTGCGAGCACGGTATATAATGAGTGAGCGACAGCGAGCTTGTTATTCATGTGAGCACGTAAAGTTCTGGTTACGGTCGAGCATTGCGAAATGTTTTATGGTATTCTGAATCGTCAATCTTTAATAAAATAGTCTTAAATTCAAACGACGTTGCTGCTCTTTACCCTTAAAGACAGTGTTCAGTAACCATGTGTTTACGATTCAGAATACCATAAAGTACATTGCGGACCATTCAGGGTCTTGTTTGTCAGTTTTACAAGAAATGACATCAGAGGTTGCCAAAATTGATAAAAATTATAAATCTCGTTTTACTTGTGAATATTCCGGTCTGTACATAAAATATTGTATGCACCTCGTGCGTATCTAGCGTTTATGGCTCTTGTTGTGTAAAAGGCCAAACTACGCCTTAGGCTTTAATTTTCACGCCGTGGGGCATAAACACCTTCTTACGCCCTTGTTAAATAAATATTAATTAAGAATTATATATTTATAATCATTATGAAGTAATTTCATGGTTACAAAGATTTCAATAATTTTATAGTTTCACCTAGTAATCTCAATAATTTCATGGTAGTTTCATAATATTTCGTAAAGTTCATAATGACTGCAGAACATTTCAAATTAGTTTTGAAGAATTTTAGATAATTTCATCAATTTTTTAATATATTCATGATAATTATAATGTACTTTATGCCAATTTCGATAATAGTTATTTCATATTACTATTTCTTAAGATTTTTATACATTTTTACAATTAATTTATACATTCTTAGATATCATACAATATTATTTATCTCCTTGCTAAGAGAAAAAAGTAATTAAACTTCAAATATTTTCTGAAGAAAAAGGGCGTTATGAAAAATATTTGTCTATCTGCGAAGTTACACACAAGAAATACTTCAGTTATACAGTGAATTTATTATAACGCGCAATGTGGCATTTCCGTTTCCACGCCATGTGTAAATGCGTTTATTTTAAAATGCAATATATGAACCGTAATTTTATTGAAAAAGAAGCATCAGAAAGAACAACAGGGCATGTAATAACCCACATACTTGCTGTAAACTGAAGTCTTTATACTATTTGATCAACAGAATTCCTTCCCCCGTACAATATATTTTGTTTTTACATACTCAGTAACGTTTCCATATTGCATTTTAAAATAAACGCATTTACACATATTGCACGTTATAATAAACTCCCTGTATAATAACATTGGTCGCAAAGTTGCGGCGCAAAAAAATCGTTATGAAAAAATCAAATCTACCCACAAAGTTCTCCTATGCTTAAAGGAACATTAAAAATGTAAGATGGACATGAAAAAATCAAATCTACCCACAAAGTTCTCCTATGCTTAAAGGAACATTAAAAATGTAAGATGGTCGTGACTCCGTTTCTAGTCGTGAAACAATTGAAAACAAGATGCCAATATTCACCACCAAGAAAACACAAGGTCTTGACATTTTTTTGCAGATATATGAATGTTCTTTCTTTTTTACTGCTAATTTTAACAGCTATATACAATCAATATTGACTTGGTAAGTACTGAATATATAACAAATATTGTGCAATAATTTCCGGTATGCCAATCAACTGGCAGAAAAAATTTCATTTAAAATTCTTCACTTTGCAAAATAAAATTATACCATGTATTTTCATAAGGGTACAGAAGAATTCAATTTTTATTTTAATCAATATATTGTGATAATAATAATATATATTAACATTGTGATGGTGACTAATTTGTTATAATATAATTATTTAAAATAAATAAAATAGGTGTCACAAATATTACCATACAGTTTTGTTTCTAGTATTGCCTCCCTCAGGACTAATTAAAAATTATAGTTATTTCTATCTGTTTTTATTTCAATTATAATGGTTTGCTACTCATTGGCAACTTATTTAAATTACTGCACCGGCTAGCTATTTGAGACTCCAATATCTGCAGTGGTTGGGTTGTAACACAGTATACATTTTACTGTAGTATAGCAAATGCTCAAATGAGAGTTAACCTCGAATATTGAATGTAAACAGAGCTGTTCGAACACACAAAAATCTAGCCTAATTTGAACACAAATCGACCAACAATTAATAAATTCACCTTAGGTAAACCATAGCAATGCAATTTAACGAAAGTTGTTTGGCTAACCTGTATTTTTTTTTTTTTCACATTATTGGGCACGCCAACTGACATCTGTTTCGTGCCTGCCCGCAAAATCCATTTCCGGTTTCTGAAAGAAAGAAGACGCCAACCTCGTAATTTCTTCCTGCAACGTTTTCAGCGGCTGCTACCTGTCTCTGGAGCACGAACGAAGTCTTTCCCAGTTGTTGTACATTGCTCTGCACCTCTCGAAGTCCCCAGGATTCTTAGATCGGGTCACGTGTGAAAGGGACTCCAACCTCGTACCTGCTTTCTGGAACGGTTTAATCTGCTGCTGCCTTCTTGTAGACACTGCACACTGCTTTCTGCTTCCCGCAATACCAAAACTTAGCTTCGAAGTAAATCACAAGTGGACGAAGCTTTAGGTTTAATTTTCTCTGGGACTACAGTTTGGAACGAAATCAAGCACAACTGGCCTCTGCACACTAGTCAATAAATAAAACTCAACAACTGGCACAAAGTATATACTTTAATGTACGAAATCAATTCAAACCTGGGAGCCAATATTACAAACAAGCTTTCGGCTTGGCTTTCCTAATAAAAAACAATTGACCATCTGGGTCTGCATAGCAACAAGTAACAATTGTTTTAAGTCAGTTTTACAATCTTTTTTCCTTAACTACTAAATTGTTTTCTTAAATGTCATTCTGGAACACTTTAACCGCACTTTGGTTGCATTTTCTCACTTTTAGTTCAATAAACACTGATTCACAAGTTATTAGCACTTCCTTGTAGTCTTCTATATTTCTCAGGTTGCATTTCAAATGCTCTTTGCATTCCTGTGCCATCTTACACTGTTTTCTAACCCTTCAGCTGCGTTATCGATTGTTGGCATAATGATATGAGTACAGAACGCTGCATAAAAGTTCTGTCACGCTTCTAAACACCTCTGTATCGTGCCTTGACGTTAAACAATTATCCTGTCAATCATCATAAATTAGCTACATTTGCCATACCGACCACAAATTATGATAAAATTAGATGAACGCAACCCTGTTGATACTGTTTTATTCAATTGCTAACCTCTGTTAATTAAATTCAGTTCTATCATGTAATTATCAATGTTTACTAGTGAACTATTGTTGCAAAAAATAGATTACCAATTCTGGGCCTATTTGAATCTTTCTTTAGCCTTCGTACTTTAGCAATGTAACCAGAATTGCTGCAAGGATCATACCATTACAATATTTGGCGGATATAAGGTAAGTAGAAGTATTTCCCAATAAAAAAAGAACTCCCACTAATATGCATTAAATAATATAATAATAATAGTAATAGTCACTTGGGGAGAAATAGAATTACACTTATAGAAGTGAATAATAAACCCAGCGATTATAAAGTAAATACAACTAGGGGTGTATCTGTGTTCAGGTAAAACTGCATTTAAAGCACACGGCAGACAAGAATATAAGTGATACCTATGTATATACACACAGATTCTGATATAGATCCGAAACTGATAACAATTGCTACAAACAATGCGTTATTTAAGAATTGTGAGAAATAAACAATAATGTTGTAATTATCAAACAATTTCGAAAAATTACAGAAATACTTAAAATTGTGTACTAGAGTCAACTAGACAATAGTGACAATTTTATCAACAATAATGCCAGGTGTGCCATTAAAAAAATCATTTTTCTTAAAAATTATAAACAATGGAAATACCAGCAAAGGTGTTACTAAATTAAAACAGAATTAAAAATAAAGTTGTTAATATCAGTAGACTCGATTTATGATTTAGTCTATTCAGGGTCTTATTTGCCAAGTTTTTAGAAACAGTAATTTGTATGTTTCAACTAAAGTTTTGAGTCTACATAAAGGACAAAGAAGAGTTGAAATACTAACAGGGGAAAGTCGTTCGGTCGGAAATATAATTCTAATCAAGATGTATTATAAACTATTGCAAAAATGTTGTTGGTTGAATCATCAATCATCACACTTACCACAACTGCAACTAATACAACACTATTTCAATAGGACGTGGACAGAAAAGGTGTTAATTCAAACTTGTTTTCTAATTTTTCAACCTATGGTACCTTTTGAGTTTCCTCCACTAAAATTGCCCCTTTGTAAGGCAATATGTGATGAAAAGTAGTATTGTTAACTTAAAATTAAACATCAGAAGAATATGCTGCTCAATCTCAATTTAAAATACAGATTGCTGTATTTATAGATTCTTAATAATGTTAATGAATTGATGGCAAACGCTCGACGGCCAAAAATATTTTCGACTTTAATATATGCTGTCAAGTACACCAGCAGAATATTTGATTTTGAAGAACACACAGTGCCGCATCATATCCGTTCGTAATGTCCTCCCTTTAGGCTCTGCATTGTACCTGAACCGAACTATTAACAAATATTTATAATTCAAGTCGCGGTCCAGCTAAAGTGGAATGTCTTGTCAGACATTTGTCTTGGGTCAAATGTTTGAATTCGTTTTATTGTTTTAAAAAGCGCAGTGATCCTCTTAGCTGAAACGAGTTCTGCGGCCCCCGATTCATTTCGTGCTGCTCTCCATTTCTATGTTTATTCTTTTCCAACGGCGCATTTCTATATAGCTTCATTACCATAAAAATATTTCCGCAAACATTCCTATCTTTACGAGGATTTCTGATGAGGACAAAACAGACCATCAAAAGATTTCTTATTTCCAACCCTGACTAACTGTCCAGCGACAACAACAACAAGCCTCCGGCTCTCGAATTAGCAGCTGCCGAATAGACTTCTCCCGTTTTCTAACGTGCCTTTTTGCAAAGTCCCACCGAGGAGAATTAATTAGATTCCCTTGAATTAGCAATTTACGACTTCCGCCAGCTGAGGTGCATCTAAAGAGCCGGGCTGCAAGCCACCTTCGCGTTCGAAATTTGACAAACGGACACAGACCTATGGGCAACTTGCCATAATCGACACATGTAATCTAGTCATCTGTGAACACCCGCCGAACAGCATTAAATTTGATCCCCGTATATGTAACTACTCTCTGTATAATTTTATATGCACGCGAAAGGACGGAATGCTGATACGCCAGCTGTTTAGCAGTTTATGCCGATATCGTATTTTAATAGTTCAAGAATATTTAGAGTATTTGTAAATAATTTATTATAAAATACAAACATAACCGACAATGAATCAGAAACGAAAAAGTGAGATTACTTTTCTGAAAACAACCAAATAAAGCTTTGAAAATTCTACATAAAAAGTTACTTATAATAACAATCATGTGTAGTTTTCACAGGAAAGAAATGTTATGAGTAAGAAATGCAGAATACATAATAGGTTATCCACGGCAAAAATCTGTAGTCGCATAATTTCTTCACGTAGAAAATCTCTGCTTTTCCCCACCCACATGTATGTAGAAGGATATCTCACACTTCCAGTAAATCTATATTATTTAAAGAAAATTAATCAATAACAACCATTATAGAAAATAAAATTATTATTCTGCAGTGTTCTATAGGATAATTGGCGAAAACCACAATTTAACGATCTCACAATTTGCCAAAACAACGATTTTTGAGTTTAAAAAATATATCCAACACAATTAATGGAAAAACAATGTCGCAAAACCACAATATAGTGAAGCCACAATTTTTAGGTTTAATAAAATGTGTTGAAACCACAATTTACCGAAACCACAATTTACCGAAACCTCAATTTTTAGGTTCAAGAACATTTATCGAACACAACTTCTACAAACAAAAAATGCATCAAAACGCCAATTTATCGAAGCCAAAATCTATTGACACCACAGTTTAGCGAAATCACAATTTTTGCTATTAGAAAATTTATCGAAAACAAAAATTACCGAACCCACAGTTTGTGTTGAAGATAAGAATATGTATTCAACACAATTTATCGAACCACAATATGTAGGTTTAAGAAAATGCATCGAAACTACAATTTATCAAAACCACAATTCACTGAAAATAGAATTTTTGGGTTTAAGAACATTTATCAAACACAATTTGTACAAAAAGGATGCATCAAAACGCTAATTTATCGAAGTCACAAATTATTGACATCACACTTTAGCGAAACCATAATTTTTGCGATTAGAAAATTTATTGAACCCACAGTTTTTGGGTTTAAGAGTATGTATTGAACACAATTTATGGACAAACAATTTGTCGCACCGCAATATTTAGGTTTAAGAAAATGTATCGAAATTGAAATTTATCGGAACCACAATTTACCGAAACCCCAATTCTTGGGTTTAAAAGTATTTATCAAACTCAATTTCTACAAAAAATGTACCTAAACGCCAATGTATCGAAGCCACAATTCATTGACACAACAATTTAGTGAAACCGCAATTTTTGGGATTAGAAAATGTATCCAACAGAATTTGCAAAACCAAAATTTACCGAACCCACAGTTTTTGGGTTTAAGAATATGTACTGAACACAATTTATCCACAAATAATTTATTTAACCACAATATTTAGGTTTAAGAAAATTTATCGAAACCACAATTTACCGAAACCCCAATGTTTGCGTTTAAAAACATTTATCAAACACAATTTGTAAAAAAAGTGCATCAAAACGCCAATTTATCGAAGCCACAATTTAGCGAAACCACAATTTTTAGAATTCGATTAATGTATCGAACACGCTTAATAGAAAAGCAATTTATTAATGCAATTTACCGAAACCACAATTTTTTTAGTCAAAAAATTCACGATTGACCGAAAAACAGTTAATAGAGAAACAATTTATCGCAACCACAATTTACCGCTACCCCAATTTTTGGGTTTAAGAACATTATTTTATCAAACTAAGTTTGTACAAAAAAATGCACCAAAACACCAATTTATCGAAGCCACAATTTATTGACACCACAGTTTATCGAAACCAAAATATACCGAATCCCCAATTCTTGGGTTTAAGAACATTTATCAAACACAATTTATACAAAAAAATCCACCTCAACGCCAATTTAACGAAGCCACAATTTATTGATACCACAATTTAGCAAAACCGCAATTTTTGGGATTACAGAATTTATCAAACAGAATTTACGAAACCAAAATTTACCGAAGCCGCAGTTTTTGGGTTTTAGAATGTGTATTTAACACAATTTACGGAACCATAATTTACCGTAACCCCAATTCTTGAGTTTAAGAACAGTTTTCAAACACAAGTTATACAAAAAATGCATCTAAATGTCAATTTATCTAAGCCACAATTTAATGACACCACAATTTAGCGAAACAGCAATTTTTGAGATTAGAAAATTCGTCGAAACCAAAATTTATCGCAGCCACAGTTTTTGGGTTTAAAAATATGTATAGAACCAGAATGTTTAGGTTTAAGAAAATTTATTGAAACTACAATCTATCGAAACCACAATTTACCAAAACCCCAATTCTTGTGATTAAGAACATTTATCAAACACAATTTATACAAAAAATGCATCTAAACGCCAATCTATTGACACCGCCATTTAGCAAAACCACAATATTTGGGATTAGAAAATTTATCGAACAGAAGTTATGGAAACCAAAATTTATGGAACCCACAGCTTTAGAATATTTATTCAACACAATTTGTCTAACCGCAATATTTAGTTATAAGAAAATTTATCCAAAACTACAATTTATCGAAACCACAATTTACCGAAACCCCAATTGTTGGGTTTAAGAACATTTATCAAACACTATTTGTAAAAAAAGTGCATCAAAACGCAAATTTATCAAAGCCACAATTTATTGACACCACAATTTAGCGAAACCACAATTTTTGGAATTAGAGAATGTATCAAACACACTTAATAGAAAAGCGATTTATCGAAACAGTTTACCGAAACCACAATTTTTTAGTCAAAAGATGTATTGAACACGATTGACCGAAAAACAATTAATCGAGAAACAATTTATCGCAACCACAATTTATCGAACCACAATTTTTAGGTTTCAGAAAATGTATGAAATATAATGGACCCAAAAACAATTTATCGAAACCACAATTTACCGAACCCACAAAGTTTAGGGTTGAGAAAAATTTATTTAAACCTCAATTTATGAAAATCACGTTCTTTAACTAAACGCAAACTTGGTATAGCATCTAACCTGCCGTAGAAACGCGTTTTGTAGTAGATCTAGGAATGTAAGTCGAATTTGTGCCCAATACGCTATTTAGGATGGTTGCAATGCTGAAATAACATTAAAATGCCTCATAACGGTGTGTTCAATGAACTACTTTTCAATTTTATGCGCACCTTTAAAAGCCATTTAGGATCAATTGTGTTTCCATCAATTTTCTGCTTCTGCACACCCTTTAACATCGTTTCCAAAACTTGTGGTTTCGATGAATTGAGATTTCGATAAATTATTTTTTGATCAATAATGTTCGATACGTTTATTGTGTTTGTGTGTTTCCATAACTTTTTTGTCCACCACGTTGCAGTAATTATAAAAACTAGTATTCTTACTCAAAGAGATGGAAGTAATAAAAATGTTATTACCAGTGTAAAACATTTCACGGGCCCATAATTTACCGAAACTACAATAATTAGGTGTAAGAAAAGTATTTAACACAATTTTTCGAGGAGCAACACAATCGAACCATAATTTTGAGGTTTCAGAGAATATATTGCGCATAATAAGGATCGAAAACGATTTTTTCGAAACCAGATATTAATCGAACCCACAATTTTTTGCTTTAAGAAGATATATTAAACATAATTTATCGAGAAACAATTTATCAAAATCACAATTTTTCGGTTTCAGAAAATTCATTAAAATTACAATTTATCGAAACCACAATTTACCAAATTACAATTTTTAAATAAAGTAAACTTGGAATAGCAAGTAACCTGCTGTACAGAAACGATTTTCAGTGAATCTAGGGATGTAGATAAGTCGAATTCTTTCCCAATACGCCATTTAGGATGGTTGCTACAATTTACCGAAACTCTAATTGTTGCGCAAATATTTATCGAACACAAATTATCTAAAAACAATTAATCGAAGCCACAATTTATCGAAACCAAATGTATCGAAACTACAATTTTTGGGGTCAGAAAATGTATACAACACAAATGACCCAAACAAATTTTATCGAAACCACAATTTATCGAACCCATAATTTACCGAACCCACCATTTTTTGCTTTATGAAAATATGTTAAACACAATCTATCGAAAAACAATTTATCAAAACCACAATTTTTGGGTTTTATCAAATTTATTGAAATTATAATTTGTCAAAACCACAATTTACCAAAACTTGGAATAGCATATAACCTGCCGTAGGAACGCTTTCTCCAGTAACTCTAGGGATGAAAATAGGTCGAATTTGTATCCACAAATGCCTGTTAGGGTGGTTGCAAAGCTGAAATAACATTAAGCTACCGCAGAACGATTTTTGGATAAATCTAGGGGTGTACATGTTCAATCAACTGCCTTTCCATAAATTTTCTGTACACCTTTAAACACACCGTTTAGGTATATTGTGGTTTCGACATATTGGTTTTTGATCAATGGTGTTCGGTCAGTTGTGATTCGATCAATTTTCTGCACACAGCGTTGCAGCTACGATAAAGAACAATATTACTATTCAAGAAGAGAGTAATAACAAAAAAAAAGAATATTATATACAGAGTGTCTCAGAAATGGCAATAAACTCTTTTCACCTAGGCTGCAAGGGTACCTGGCGCTTTATTGCCATTTCTGGGGCACCTTGTATAGAATCGTCATCACATTAATGCTACATACTTTAATAATTGCAATTTTTCGTATTGACATTTATGTGCATTTAAGCTATGCAAATACTTGGTGTTTAAATTAACAGGTAAATAAACTCTTGAAGGCAAAAGGCAACCCGTTATGTAGCTGGGATACACTATAACAAGCAGAGCGTTCGAAAATGGTGCTGCGGTGATTAATTCCCTAAGGCTGAGTGTGATTTTATTGTAAAAATACACTTGTGTGTTTAATACTTTAAGGTTATAATAAAACACGACCATGTAGGTAAATATAGTCGTTCTTTCATATCAAGACAATTTGCATCTTTGCAAAAATTGTGTACATCAAAATAATTAAAATTCCACAATACTAACGAATCAAACATTTTTAATATCTATGCTCTATATATTTCTGTTTCTGTAAGAAGTTTAACATTACAGCATGCCTTCTGCGTGACCTGTTCATAAAATCATAAATTGCAGTCAGAATATAGCGTGTATCACATAGGACCTAGTATGGATTCTTGCGGAACTCCTTGCTTAATAACTCGAAATTGCGACTGCTTTTTCCTCAGTATAGTCCATATGGCTGTGTATTTGTTCAATAATATTTGAATAATGTTAAAGAGTCATCATCAAAACCAAAACGCGTTGGAAAAATTAAACAGAACTAGCATTGTCATATCATTTGTATCGGTATATCAGCAAACATCAAACAACTATAATCTGGATTGAATATCTGATTATTCTGCTGCAAGTAACATCTCATGTGTGAGTCCATTATTTTTTCCATAACTATTAATAAAACGTGTAAGAGACTCATTCGCCTTAAACTTTTTAATTCCTGTGGTTTATTCATTTTAAATTAATTTAAGTAAATTAAATTTAAAAAATGAGAGGAGCACAAATTTTACAATATCGAAGAATATTGGAAAATTTAATTATTACAGTTTAACATATTTTTATTGGAGTATTAACACAGATTAATAGTTATAAACATTGCAAATAGGTATACCTCAGGAGATTACTTTTTGAAATATAATTTGCTGGGATGCAAACAAATTAGAAAGGTAATAAAAACCCTTTAATTTGTTTTATCTGCAGGAAATTATTACAGTAAAATTAGAGCTCTAAAGGAATACATGTAATGTATTTACGTTAATAATATTGAGTAATACCAATAAACATTCTAATGGCCACTGTTGTTTAAACATGCCACATTCACAGAAAGTGTTGTTATTCCTTTAGGCTAGCCTAATGGTCTAATGATGGGTGAGTATATGAACCGAATCGCTTAATATATATTATGCAAATTCTATTAGTTTTTTCTTGTCCAATCGAAATTCGACAGAAAAATCTAAAACTGTTTTCGAAATAGCGCCATGAGCACCAAACCAAAGGCCTGATACTTCGAATTTTCTTTAGCCATATTTCCAGCTGCATCTTTTATTAAGCGATATATTGCAGCTTTCGTAAATAGATTGATTTTCATGTTGCACTCTTTCGTCTTGGGTATCGTTGTTTGTTTCAAAACGTATCGCAGGGTACACTATTATTTCTCTTTGTGACTTTTTCCAAAGCTACGATAATGTTATATCTATTACTCCTGTTTGCCTAAACTTCCCCATAATAATCAAAATCACGCTCAGTGAGAAGGCTAGTTATTCCATGTTTTTTCTTATGGTGGCGATTAATAATCATCAGGGAATTATGTGAACAGCCGATTTATGAGCAGGAGTTTCATTTTCTTTGCCGCATCGGCAGTAAAGGTTCTACATGTTACACTGTATTCTCAAGCACACCAGCCATATTTGCATAATTTGATGATAACTTCAATGTTTAATTAAAAATTCGAAAATAACATGACAAACAGTGGGACAAAGAGTAGGTATATCAAATCTAGACATACGTTCAGTAAAACATGGCTAACATCAAACGGTTTTATTAATGCAACGTAAAGACATCAGTTTAAATTTATAAAGTATATAACAAGTGCATGTAATATGATAAACATACTAATACACAATCAAGGACTGGGAAAAACTAAAGAAGATATTTACGACCACTAAAATTCTAGATTCCCACACACAGTGGAGAGACCCACAAATCTCCTACAATTTTCAGTAGTCGAAACGGATGTTCTTCGTTTGCAATTTTTTCCAGAAGCACCTTCTCAATTGTTAAACAAAAAACCAATTTGTCTAGTTTCACCACTACAGTAAGACGAAATAACCCTCCTACGCGACTGCCCCCGATCCCAACTGCCATCACACTCGTGGTACTAGAGTCACAGCCTTTACAATATCAAACGTCATATTCCTAACCTTCCCACTTCCTGATACATAAATTAAACAGGTAGTATGCCCATTACCAGAGCTAGGTAATCGAAATGCCACTTTGCTAACCTATTGTATGTCTGCAAAAAACCACACAGGCGCAAAGGCAGACAAATCCTTCGACCTCCTTTTTAAATTCACGTAGCACTTGAGTTGATCAGCCTACAGTGAGATATAGCAGGTAGGGCTAACTTTAGTTAATAAAGCACCAATATCTGCTTATATCGGAATGAACGTAACAATGCGCCTCTACTTATTTCTATAATAAAATATAGGGTGTTTTATTTTATGTTGAAAAAATAAAGATTGAAGATATTGAAATTTGAACCAGTATTTGTGGGAAAAATGTGACGCTTTAAATAAAAGTTTGTTATTAACATAAATACTAACAACTTTCATAAGTTGGAAACCTTTTCAAACCAAAATTTTTTGGGACACCCTGTATACATCAAAATAATTTCAAAATGTGCCCCCTTCAACTCCATTCGAATCGTCACAATCAAACTTTTTATCGGAAAAAAGAATAAAGGCGTAAGCGGAGACCGGCGCGCTAAATGGACAGCCTGTATGTTAAAAATAAATCTAAATACAAGTTATTATTACAGTCAGCAGTAAATCAGCCTTCATGTGTTCTTAAAAAATATATTCATTCTACATTTCATGGTAGTTATTTTTATAAATAATAACAGTTTATCTGACCAGTTAATTATAATCGTTTGTGCTTTACCTATTATCTCATCAAGTATGTTATTATCCGGCTAAATAGTAAAATAGAAACTATGATTAGTGATTAGGACGGAGAGGATACAACGTGGCAATCAGACGTCTATTAAAAATCGAATAATTGCCCCTCCAGCAATTACATGCTGAGAAATATGCCATACTACATGTTGCATTAATCGATCAATTATGAATCAAGCGTTAAATAATAGGGTAAGCGTTTAATTGACCTTTTGCTTTCGAATTACCAATCATTTGGTAATTTATTAGCAATAGATTAATTATTCGATTATCTATGAAACCATTACTTTTGCTCTTTGTGGATAATAGTTGATTGTTCAGTTGAATTATATCATTAGTTTAAAGTAGTAAAATCAAAAATCAAGTCGATTTCATCATTATATTAAAAGGCGTTAAAATTGTAAAATTTAAAGGGAAGAAAGAAATTTGCAAACTTTGTTGCTTACAAACATATATCTATTGCTGTTTAAGGGAAATATATAATAATAGTAGTTCAAAATTAGACAATATTGTAATGTTTTTTAGTAAAAGTTTGCTAGAATGTTCTTATTTGTTTCTCAACAAAGCTTTATTTGTTATTAAGTAGTACGCATGTCGGAGAAGAAAAAGTTTAGGTCAGATGCGGTAATCTATTTTTCATTTCTTACTACTATAGCAGTCTACATAATCGATCACGTTTGATGTACAAGACACCACAGCATAAGATTTTCAGAATACCAACATATTTTAAATGACTTATTTATTATTGAATTTCACAAACACGAGAAATATCTTAAAAGTGTGCTGTAAAAAGCAGAAGAATTTGATTGCCTAGTTAATTCCCTTCTGCGCGTTTAGTTGGGTATTAACTTGGGCATACTCTGCATTTCATGGTAATTGTGTGAGATCCTTCGCATTCCACACCGGATTTAAAATTATATACTTTGCAGTTGACCATCTTTGAAATGGTATCACAAAAAAGACTAAATTTGTTAGATATTAAAAAGTGAAAGCTAATTTTTTGCTATAAGATTTCAAGTTTCAACTCCAAGCAATAACAATAGCAATAATAAGTAGTGCATAAAGTATCACCGATTTTAATTTACCAAAACAGGATAATGATGATGCATACACAGCCCACTACAAGTAAGAACAAAAATAAGTAAAATAAACAAAAAGTGTGAAATACAGCTTTGTCGAAAATATATACTAAGTAATTTTTAGGTAGTCCTATATATAACCTTTATGAAAGAATGTATAAATTTAAAAACGTAGTAAAAAATAATTAAAGAGAATACACATATAGTTCTTCTAAAAGAAACTTCCGTTGCACGTCATAAACTTTCATGACGTCATATCCGCGTGGTGTTGACGGTATCTTAGCAGAATTTTAATAGCTCGCAAATCAATGTCTTGCCATAAAAAACACAAATTAATGCAATGCTTCTTGTTTTATGTGCTGATAAGACTCCAAACAACTTTCGTTTTAAAGAGAAATCATTCAATTCTATTAATCCTCTTCAAGAATTATATTTTTGCCGTTTAAATCTCATTTTTGAAGACCATGAACCAGCCAAAACAAAAAAACTGGTACAGTTAATATGTTCTGTTTTGAATGTGACTGCGTTAATATGTATACGTAGTTGCTAGGTATTTCTAACTTAATTGTAAACTTGTTTAGATGTTGCTATTAAACAAAATTGTTAAAGTAAATATAATTGTTTAAAGTCTCGTTTAAGCTAATCAAATGATGCTAAAATCTCTATCAAGAGTTGCCCCAGTTTTTTTGCCTTGGATAGTACAAAGACGAGTGAATGAATGTATCTATTAATACAATATTTTATAATAAAATCATTTAGACGTACTTTTTTTAGTACATTTCATAAATTGTATTTCGAATAGCAGCCTGAGTGAAGTTATCAATGCGAGTAGTAGGTTTAGAATGTGGCCGTTTTTGGGTGGAGAACAAATATTCATTTAATTGGCTGAGATATCGAGCTTTCTCTTGAAATACTGATATATAATGCTGCCGCAACCCCCTAAAGTAAAATTTTAAAAATTTGCTTTAACTAATTAAAAAGACTGGAAATTACCTTCCTGTCGGCATTCAACGGTATGAAAGGGCAACAATTGTTACGTTCCTGTTAAGAATTTGTTATTAATGAAGCAACAAGTTTCTTTGCACGACTTCCCAAATGCTTATTCGTCTCTCAAAAATAATTTTAGTTTTCACTTTTGACACATAAAATTAAAAAAAAATTGCGATTGTGCAACTGCTCTCAGAGCAGCCAACCTCATATGTTAATTATATTTCTTTTTGCCGTATGCAAATATTCTATTATTATGGTGGTACGGATTTTGGCGTTATAGTTACATGCAACGGAAGTTTCCTTAGAAGAACTTTACATTATGCGTTTATGCGATGATAAGGCCTTACATTGCTGGAGCAAATAAGTATAATCTATGATTTTCTATGACTAGCCGGATAACAGCTAGTTTTGTGCACGTGCAAATAGATATTTGGTGCAGGCGCGTATGTTTGTAGATGAGATGTGCATGTGTTGTGTCTTGTGTAGTATAAGTTGTGCATGATGTAGCATTGTAGCTTGTTAGTAGTGTAAGCAGTGAAAAATATGTTTGTGGTAAGTACAGATTACAAAGTAAAGTACTGTAAAAGTATAATTTAAAATTTTCAATAATAAATATTATACAAAACTGGTTTATAATAACTATTTATTAATTTTAATTTGATTATTTAAAGTTATGAACTAGCACGTGGTTATCTAAATACTAAAAATACAAATATTCGACAATTTCTAGTGAAAGTAATTGAAAAAGTAATTTATGTTGTGCAATTACAATCACCAAGTAATTGATAATTATTGAATTGCTATAGCATTTGAGCAATGAACAATGATAATTCAATTACTTCATTGGGCGGTAATTGGTAATTAATTACATTTTTAAGCAATTTTCCCAGCTCTGCTACCATGCACTGGATTATAAGTTTTTGCATTCTAGAGTCGTTTGACTAATCACCAAAGTAACTTCCTTGGAGTTACTACTAATAGTTGTTCTTGAATGTGTAGAGCCTATGATGTGGATATATTAGTTTGCCCTTCGCCTATCCATTCTTAATATTCTACGCCACACAGTACAACTTGTACATAAAAATTAGAAAAAATTGCCTCTTTACTAATTGTATTGTGGAGAATTTTGATATGCTTCTGTCCGACCACATTTTCTATTGTTTTTTCATAGCCATTTTAGCAATTTCCTATCTTCATCTAATTTCTTGGTGTGAATTACCATAATTTTTGTAAGAAATACGAGGTCAATATTATTATATATTTGCCGTTAGACTATTTATAAACGTGGTTGTTGTTAGACAATCAGTGATCAGAGCATTAATTTTAGTATCATTAATTGCCAGCCACATAAATGAAAAGGTTACCGTGAATGATCATGCATCATTGTGGCTTCCTGTTCTGGCTGATGTGCCTCAGGGGTCTATTCTTGGCCCGTTGCTGTATATAATTTACACTTCTAACTTTGGTAAAGATATAAAATTCGACGCTTATAATTTATATGCTGATGATACTCATACACTACATGTTTCTTTCGAAAGGCGTAGCTACTGCCGTTCACTTAGTTAATGACGTTACAGGCAGTATTTATAACTTCAGAAGCACACAACTTAAAAATCAGCGCCAATAAAACGGCAGTTATGCCTTCCTACGTTACATCTTTGGCGCTACCTCTAGGTAATTCTTTTAGAATTTTATTATTGTATATCGCAATCGCTTGCTCTGCTAGTATCACTAATAATATAATGAAATAGTATAGTTATAACACTAAACTGCATTGCTGTATAATTATATAAATCAGTATTTTCCTTGATAATTTGAATAGAATGGCTACGTCATCAAAACATCGCTGAATGATAGTATATTATATAAATATTATCTCTTCTGTGATAGTACCAAAGGTTCGCGTGTCCTAATCAAGGACAACAGACAAGCCGGAAAAATGCGTGTAATGCACACAATTATTATATCGAGAGATCAAAAATAAACTTGATCGCGGGAGCCATTAAAAACAATCAAACTTGCCTAATCTACAGTATGCTTTGTGTTGACATAGAACTGTCAATTTTTTTAAGGTTAAAATTCACTTTCGACATCTTGTTTAACTTATGTCATTGTTATTTCAATGCCAATTTAACGTACACATTTGGTTTAAATTACATATTTTTTCGTATTTGATTAGACTGTTAGTCACATGAACTAATAATTCAGTTTATTGTAGTTTAAATGCACTTAGAATTATAAAGTGCAGTGTAGACAGAATTTTTCATGACCACCCTTGACCAAAAAACGATTGGAGCTTAGATAACCTAAAGGCTAATCGATTCAAACAAATTGTAGACCGTGTGAAAAATCACGTTACTTAATTATCATCATCTCTTTTTAAAACTCAATAAAGATGATAAAATGTGAGACACATTTGTAGATCTCTTATTATGTATAAATACCTTGATTTCCAAATTCTTTCACTACTACGGCAAAGTAATAAAAATATTTCATTGACTGATTTGCTTTACAGCAGAGAACTGGTTTTAAGAAAATTAATAAGAACCAGCACGTAAATGACAGGGTGCTGACAAATCAAGCAGAGCCATTATGCAGTTAAAATTGTGAATGAGAACGTTTTAATATTCCTGTGCTTTCAATGCGTATTCGTTTTTTCTTCTTGCTATTGCATAATAATGGCGTGGGTCCACTTCAACCACGATGCTTGGAAGGTGGAAGTGATGTTACATATATTTTTATTATGTGTGTTATTTTATGTATACCTATGAATATACGGAACCTGAGCAAAATTGTCCAAAATAATTAATAGTGAATTTAGAAATTTTAAATATACCCGTATTCTTAGATTTTACTTAGGACAGGGTATAAATACCACTACAACAGATATAACCTGGAAAACCTTCTTTTTTATTGTTTACTTTTGTTAATATATTATACATATATGTCCAATTTAAACAGTAGTAGGTCTACAATTTTCAATCACATTTTAAATTCATTTTTTGAATGTTAAAAATCTATTTTATCTAAATAAAAGTTTACAAGTAAACGAAGAAAATTTATACTTCTATTTTGTGCTGCAATTAGTTGTCATGAATTCTCTCGTATGGAATCTGTGACATGGTGGATTCTTTCAGGAAGTTCTTCTCGGGTTGCAGATTAATTAAAATAAACTTATTTCATCGTACTCCACAAAAAGTAACCCAAAAATCGTTAGATTTCTAGATCTTGCTGACCAAGGAATCGGGTCTCCGCGCCGACCCAATTTTCGCTTTATTGCTTATTCTAAAAATGATTTGCATAACGTCATTATGTTGCAAAATCATATTTTAACGAACGAAAGATTGTTACACAAAAAAATTAGATAGATAATCGTTTGCAGTACGTTTAGTTGGCAATTCTACAAGTTCTATGAGATTATGTCCAATAACTGCAGCACCAAGATTTACTGAAATTCGAAGTAGAAAATGTAAACGTGCAATGTTGTTTCTGGTAAATATGGATTCAACCATTCAAAATAAATTCATTTTGATTTTGTCGAATCTATTGACAAAATTGGAGCCCAGGATTTCCCATCAGATTTTGAGTGACTGGAAGCGTTGGAAGTAATAAATATATAAACTCTGCTCACGAAATAATTGATACACCTTAACAATGTTTAACTCTTGGAAAGGACAATTTACTGTAAGAGGCTAAACAACCTGCAAATGTGAAACAGCCAAACTACATGATATTTGTCATGTGCTAAGATGGTTATTTACTGCGATGTCAAGCACTTCTTCATTATACCATATGTTATCAATATCTTTACTTTCTCTTTTTATACGTTTGAAAGCACCACTTTCTTGCAGACATTAAAAAGTTCTGGCAAAACGTTGCGACTAGGGTAGCAAACAATACTCCCTTAGTGCAGCGGTACGGTAGCCATCAGACCATCACATAGTCTCTACACGTACTATGCTTCGAATTAGAATAATTCTTCATTTTATATTATCATTCAAAACTTGAACAAAGCAAATAGATTGAAAAGTTGAGCAATATTAGTTTTCGACACCATGTCATGGAAACAAGCAACTTCGGCGATATATTTTTCACAGATTTTTACTATTGCAAATTTTAACACTCTGTTGGATAACAATCGAACCGGTGCCGGAAAATTCACCGCCAACAATTCACCGTCAACAATTCACCGCCAACAGTTCACCGAAACACAATTCACTGCCACGACAATTCATCACGGCAGCAGTTCACCGCTAGTATAATTCACCGCGACAAAAACTTAATTTATTTCTAAAGAATTTAAAAATTTAGAAACATATCAAAAATTTAGTTGAACTTGTTTCATTTAGTTATATAAAATAAAAATTAAAACATTTTATTAAAAAACTTTAATAAAAACCAGCAAATAATACAATTTAGAACATGTTGATATAGGAACATTATCAAATTTATATAGAAATATATGGAGTAAACTAGAATAATTCACCGCGACAATTCTTTTCTGTTGGGTAATCTATTTTTGCGAGGGATCATAAAATTAAATAGGCTTTTAATAGCTGTACTTAATAAGTACTAACTATAGCATCACTGCTTATGACTATTACTGGAAGTTATTTTTACAAACTACTTAATCCATTTTCAAGGAATCGAGGACATCAAGTTTAATTTTAAAAAAATTATTCGTTTTTGTTGCGGTGAATTATTGCGGCGGTTAATTTTTGTTGCGGTGAATTGTGGTGGCGGTGAATTGCATTCCGGTGAACTGCTGGCAGTGAATTGCTGACGGTGAATTGTTGGCGGTGAATTTTCCTAGACCCCAATCGAACACCTGCTTATTAATAAATTTGGAGCAAAATGATCTCTTCTATAACATCCCAAAATTTTACATGCTAATTACCAAACCATCTCAGATATGCCGATGACATCGTACTCATTACAACAGACTTTGAAGAATTACAGGACATGGTAACACAGCTGTCGGAAGCTTCAGAGAAAATAGGCCTTAAAATCAACATGTCTAAAACTAAGATAATGACTAACACAGATGATACACGAAAAATAAGCCTCAACAATGTTAACTTAGAGACAGTAAATGAATATATATATCTTGGACAAATACTCAAAGTAAATAAAGAAAACCAAACGGCCGAAATCATAAGAAGAGTTAGATTAGCTTGGGCTGGTTTTGGAAAATTAAAAGGAGTGCTAACAAACAGAAAAATACCTCAATATCTTAGAACAAGAGTATTCGACCAATGTGTTCTTCCGATTCTGACTTATGGTCAAACTTGGACACTAACTAGAGCAAACATGGATAAGATAGCAAAAACACAGAGATCCATGGAAAGAATAATGATAGGTGTAAAACTATCAGATAAGAAAACGAATATCTGGATCAGACGAATAACGGAGGTGCAAGATGCCAGAGAACGGGTAGCAACACTGAAGTGGGACTTTGCAGGACATAATGCCAGACAATCAGACCAACGATGGAACACAGTAATACAGCAGTGGAGGCCATGGTTGGGAAAAAGGTCAAGAGGCCGCCCACAGATGAGATGGGAAGATGACCTAAAAAGAGTGGGAGGCTTACACTGGAAAAGGCAGGCGCAGAACAGAGACTCATGGAGAAGTTTGAAGGAGGCCTATGTCCAAAATTGGATGACATAAAGGCAAAGAAGAAGAAGAAGAAGAATTACCAAACACTCTTGATATAAAAGGTGTTTTCGTAATTTCGGTAACTTGAAAGGCAGATGCAATCTAAACCTAGGTTTAGGTAGGTTTTATGTTGCGTTGGTGTTCAGTGAGAGAACTGGCCAACTTTTATTTTTTCCTACGATTTTTTTCATTATTTTGGACGAAATTTACAATTAAACTTTCAAATTCTCTTTACGCCACGAATATTTAGTAAACAATGTGTAAACAGGTTTACGCGAAACTTCCCTCGCGCAAATTGGATCCATTTGCAAATAAACCAAATGTAGTCCGCTGGGATTCGAACTTCGCGCTCCCAGGTGATTTCGAAGAGAGTTTCTAGTCCGCCGCTAGAATAACTGAGCCACGGTCGTGCTCGTATTGAATGAGTTTCTGCTGCTTTATAAAGCTATTATAATATTCTGTCCCATTTGTGATGTTTACCCTGTATCTATTAGGTCTCATCTTTGCCAGTGATAAAGCCTGAGCTATGTGCAAATTATTACCTTTATTATTTGCAAATTAAACATACACGAAGCGTAGGAAGACCGAAAAGACGCTGGATATATGACATAAAAGAGAAGGCGGGAAGTAGATGGTACTAACAAGCCCAATGCAGATCGGAACGGAAAAGACTAGGGGAGGCCTATGTCCAAGAGTGGACGGAAAAAGGCTGCTGAAGAGAAAACAAGTGGATTTCTGAAATTTTGCATGAGACCATAATTTTACATTTTGAACAACTCTTCCTGATTTCATTTTGTCCTATTTAAAACAGAAGGGGTACCTACTTTACCTGAAAAAACAATTGTTTTTATCTGCTCATGAAGATCAATCCAATATTTTCGTATTAGGATTTTCGACTCAGAATTGTGCAAGGAATATCACTACCTGAAGGTTTAGTGGCCAATACGGGATACCCTGTATATATTACATACTGTTCTTAATAAGTATTGCCTCTTAAGAGCAAGTATAAAGTTTAGAGAAAGCATTTTATAGAAATAGACAACATTTAGTATATTTAGATAGCCTAACTCGTCAACGCAGAGCAACAAAATTGAAAAATGAGTTGTATTTTTATAAATAATAGGTTAAAAGGGTAGTCACATTCGATGCGCTCACAATGCTTAAGATTTTATTAATATTATTATTCTAATTTTGAACGAAGAGTTTTTTAAACATGCAATAGATTTGTTTACAAATGGAATAAGCAGCAACCACACCTACAATCAAGTTTTCAAAATATACGTTATTATCCAATATATCCAGAAAGGTTTAGAAATGATTAAAAACAAACCCCTAGACTAATCTTCAGCATGCTATTTTCTAGTAATTATAAAACACAGTGAAATTAACAGTACAACATTTTTTATACTTTTTGTTCAAAGTGTAAAACGTTCTGAAAACACTATAAAATTATAACGAGGTACAGTTTTATCTAGCTTATTTAAGGAAAATATTAAAACTCAATGTTTCTTCTAAGTTAAACATGTTTTTCTAATTTATATGCCAATTAAATAACTTGACTAGAAAGTACTTTTTTATCCAGAGGCATTGATAGCTTTGTCAAAACTAATAGAACGAATTAAATCCAATTTTCGTAAAACCCAAGCCATGATTTTTGGGCAAACTATTTGCAGTTCGTTGACCAAAAACGTAGCCTTATGCACGAAATTCCGTAAAATCGTCTGCAGCTTAACCGTTTACATAATTTAAACGGCTAAATGCGAACGTCAACGGCGAATACAGCTATAAGATCTTGTTGATTACTATCTTTGTTTTATTTACGGCCTCGAACTTAAAAACTTAGTTCAAGGTTTATCTGGGGCGTGAAAATGCCTCGCTATTAAGCTCATTGCGGCAATTCAGTTTCTCGATTTACCTCTCGTGACATATCTCGTTTGGCGAGCAGGTTAGTGAAGAAATATAAGTCATTACTGGTGTCTACCTGTACAGTGGGATCATAAACAGCAAGACGAATGCCCACACGAAGAACCATGGCTGAGGGGCCGCCGGACCCAAAGCTAAACAGCTTTGTGTTGTCCAAGCAGGAGGCTGTTTTCATGGCTTGTTATTAGTTTGTAGGGCTTCTTTAATGGATTCTTAAATATCTGCCGACAGCTGATGGGAAACTTACACCGTGCCTACCTACCGGGCACTTTCGGCTTCACGGACCACCAAAAAAAGGCCCAGCGGACCTGTTTGTACCTACTTTTGTCCACCGTAGCCAATTTGCGTTCTTTATTAAAAAGCTTAAAATTCTGGCGATGACGATACAGTGCACAATTTGCCCAGCTTCTGTTTCATGTATCAACGAACGCATTCCATTAAAATAAGTGTTTATAGTTTTCCACTCGACTAATGTGCTGAAGGAAATATGGCTTTTGGTTTAATAATGAATTACTTACTAACATCAAACACTTAGCCTTCTGATCAATAGTTCATATTTTTTATAAAGTCTTGGTGCAGTTGCTACGATGTCGCTAAATTTAGTGTAGGTAATCTTTAAAATCTTTTTTTGAGGCATTCTACGATTTTAGCTGTTTTTTGAGTATTTCGATTAGTGTATGCATATTAATTTACATTCTGTGCTTTCTGTAGACTTTATATTTCATAATGTAATTTATTATTATTACTACTATATTGTTTTATTGTAGAGATTATTCAATTACATATGAAGTAAGGATTGCCAAAATTATATGAATGTAATTACATAAATAGTTTATTATGGAAGTTAACAAACAAATAATAATCGTTAATTAATAAGTTCAAAAATAATGTGTATACGTATACTAAAGAACCCAACGACTTAAACAATATTTTTAAATAATAATAATAATATAGTGAGAAGCCAGGTAACGCAGTTGGGAAAGCGCAAGGCTTGCATTAAGGAAGTCCTCAGTTCCAATCCCGCGGGGGCTAGAAATTTTCCGCAACCTTAAATTAACTGTGCTCTACTCAGAACCACAGACCTAAGAGATAGAGTGACAAGGTCAACACATCACCAAGACATGCACCTAAGACAATCGTTGCTGCGCAAGCACAAAAGGATCGCTCCAACTTTCTAACCCGAATCTGGGACAACTTGAGCATTGTACCGTCAGATGCAAGCGTATAAAGCACCATCCTGTATACCACAAGGTAAAATGAGGTTACCGACAATACATACACAGATACATACATACATACATACGGACATACATACGTAATATAGTATCTAAAAAAGGTATAAAAGAACAATTAAAGAATGCAAAGAAAATTATAAACAATGGGAACCCAGTAAATTATAAAACACAATGTAAAAATTACATATATTTTAGTGTGTTGGTATAGGAAACGTCAATAACATTCTACGATTGTAGATATTTATCTGATCAGACATTTCATTAAAAAACTGACAAATTATGTACAAAGGAAACTAAAAGAGCAATATACGTATATGTTAAAGCTAGTGTTTGTCCATGAGATAGAACAATCAAGTGAATTTATGCAAACACAAAATTAGAATAAAACACTACATGTGCAACAAACTGTTTGTACACAAGAATCAGCTTTGGTGTCGGCTTACTGGGTCACGTTGCAATACTATAAGGAGTCTTTATGCAGACAGCGGCATTGTAATACTATCATTAGGTCATAATTCACATACAATGTTTACCAGCAGGGTATTTTATGAAAACGTCGTGTGTTGTGCCTATATCAACAATAGGTTATCAGATCAAAACAGCAAAACAAGACACATTCAATTATATATAAGCACTTGTATTTATTTAATATTTCAATATACTTTTAAACTTTGAAGTGTATTCATCTGTGACCAGACACAGGCTACAATTGTCTAAGAGCTAGTTAGGCCTGGATACTCCAGTCACATCTTATCTCAAAAACTTTCATCTCTTTCAGTAAAACAACCTGGTTCTATAACTATAGAAATATACGGCACCCCAACCCAAGAAAAGCGCCCTTCCGTACTTTCCAAGAATACTTCGACACTCACCATCACTCCGTTTCGCTAATACAATGAAATGTTATGAACCAGTTATTTATTTAAAAAAAAAATGCCGACGACCATACCTCAAAAGTTGATGTTGCCTTCATTTTCGGAGGACCTATCGCATGAAAACGACTTCAGGAAGGTTCCTGGCGACCGGAATCGTGTACACATACGAACATACATCCCCCGCACAGCACGTTTAGGCACCCCCCAATACGGGGGAGGGATCTAGTGGGCTGGGGTCTTCACCAAAAGATCTGCACTGCCGAGACGGAGATTTGATATAGTGGGTTCATTAGTCGGTTGGCACGAATTTTAGAGATATTTCACTCAGAGTGGTTTTCGATATGAGGTAATTTCAATACCTTCTAAAAAATAATTTTTCTTACTGCTTTACAAAATGGTTTTAAAGAATGAACAAATGTATTAGTGTCGGACAGCGCAAAACGGTAAAATAAATGTCTTTCAGACTGCAACTGTTCTTTAATAACTAACAATTTTCAGAGTAGCTCTCGTACTCATCAAATCGTTCTGTAGTAGTTGGCAGTCAATAAACTGATCCAAAGGCAAAATCAAGTTCGAAAATTTTGTGCAAAAGGGAGATTATTCATTTATACTGAAAAGAAGAGAGGACAAAAGTTAGTACCCTGAGGCACGTCAGAAGTAATTTTGTATTTTTTACGAACAGCAGGAGTTAAAGAGTGCATATTGATATCGATTATGTGGATATGAGGCATCAAGTTACAATAAATCAGCACACAAACCAAATCAGTGTAATGAGTTGCAGGCACCTTTAAAAAAATCGGCAACAATTAGGCTACATCTGTTTGATTATGAGGCTTTGCACAGCTCGGCTGCTTCATCGAATAACACAGTATGTGATAATGAGTAAAATTGTGGGAAACAAGGAAACACTTTAGATCGATGGCCCCACACTCTGCATGCATTCCCAAAGTTAAATCCCGTATATTTGCAGTCTGTATTAAAGTATAATTTTTACTGTCTGACCAAAAATCTTGCAACCCTAAGGTTTCATGGTAAAATGTAGTTACTGTGTTTTGAAATCCCATGGGTGGGCGGAAGTGAGGATTAAATTAATTTTCTACACAGTATCTACAAGAATAGTTTTATTTTTTTTTTTTACGATAACTACACGAACTTTTTTTATCAAAGAGATATGCTGGACAACTTAAACAAATACAAAAACAATAAAAATAACCAAAATTTATGATTTAACGCCCTGCACACCAAAAAAGTTTGCTAGGTGTTTTTTCTAAAACACAGTAACTACTAGATACTGTGTTTTCTGTGGTTTTTTCGAACATTATAATGACTTGCTGTGTTTTGAATTGGAGAACAGAAGGAATGCATGTAGATACTGTGTTTATGGGTAGCTGTAAATAGGTAACCAGTATAGATAGCTCAAATCTGATTAGCTAGAAAGATGCTCAATTTCACAAAAAATGTTGGATACTGTGTTTTTCGATGGAGCAGCCGAGCTCGCATTAATAACTGATTATTTGTACGTTCTGTATATATTAATAGTTTACTGTTTGCGTTAAGTAAACAGTGTAAATAGGGGGGGGGGGGGGTTCTACAACTATAAGGGTTACATAAAATTAGCTTCTAGAAAAGTTGTAGGAACGAAGCTGGTGCACAATATTTTGTATTATTCACTGTTGTTCAATAATGTGGCGAATCACAATTACTTTTTTTTTTAATGGAACATACTGCATACGGGTAGCTCAAACCTGTTGTGTCAAAATGCTAATTATGTTAATATCAATAAGTTATAGTGGTCTAACGTTAACTGTTTTGGATGTATTTATAATTTTATGGTAAAAGATGCTGAATTTCTGGCGGCTGCTGTGAGTAACAGAAAATGTGTTTGTTATTTTTTTCAGAAATGGCTGAATTTTTATTTTCTAAACCTGGTTTTATGATATATTCGGCGATTTCGAGTGTTCATATTAGCATCTTGTTTGTTATACCTTTAAATACTCCTAGATCGTATTAAGGGGCTTAAATTATTTTTTATTCAAACTCAAATATTTAAAAAAAAGATTGAATTTAGGGACATGAAGTAAGATATGTTGCATTTGAAAAAATCCCAAATTTTTCAATTTGCAAATTTTGAGTACCCTACATAGAATTAATACCCAGAGCCTCTACTTTACATCCAAAAGGTAGTTCATGTCAAAAAAAAAAATTTGGGAAATAAGAGCCTAGTCTTGTGAATGAGTAAATTCATCTATGTTATACTAGTGATAGAACAAAAAATCGATAATTTTACTGATGTTATTGATAATATTCAACATGAAGTAAATAGCGGGTAATTGAACAATTTCGTATTTATATTTTATATTTTATATAGTACATGCATTTATTTATACTAATTTACGTTTAATTACGAACAGAATTCACGCATGACGTCGGGGAAAATATTTTTCGAACGAACTGTGTTTAATTTAAAACATTATTTTTCCTAAAAAAAGATGGATTAATAGACGTCATTAATACACTGTTTTTGATTAATACGCACTTTTTCATTAATTAACTGTTTTTTAAAAAAAGGATGGATTAATAGATCTATTAATACACTGTTTTTGATTAATACACTATTTTTCATTAATTAACTGTTTTTGTGATTTTGACGTTTTGATGATATTTTGCATGGAGGTTAGTTGTATTAATCAAATTTTTCGCCACAAAAAAAGATTTTGCTGTCAACGAAAAAATTTTGCAATCAACTCGTTTGTTAATGGGCGATTAACAATCTCAACTATTAAAGGCACTCACTCGCTATCGCTCCTTCGTGCTTTAAACAGTTTCGATTATTAATCGCCTTCATTAACACACTTGTTGGTTAAATAACTATTAATTTTGTACTATGGAGAAATACCTAGGAAATAGCATGAGATAGTGAGATGATTTCACTAATTTGGTAAAGCAATCAATTTCAACTATCTTTCTTGTTCTAAATGCATTTGTTTATATTGCCTCCTTTAGAAACGCAATTTAAGCAATGACGGCGGACAACATTTGAGCACTTTCTGAATATTTTCAAACAAAATATTTTGTAGGAATTATCTTATTCTTTTTGTTTGGGTATTATTAATTTAGACCATTGCGCATATTATACAACTGATGAAAATGAGAATACTGACGATAATTAAAATTTGTAGAATCTGTATGTGGTTTGATTAGACAAATTGTTTATGCCAGTCAGTCTTTGATTTAAATTCTAATGATATTGTTATTTTATATATAAAAATCAATCGCCGTGTGTTAGTGTGTTAGTAACGCAAAAACTCGAGAACGACTTGACCGATTTGGATGATTTTTCTTTTGTTGTGTTCGTATTACTTCCGAGGTGGATTAGCAAAAAAGAAAATTTGGAAAAATCCAAAGGTAAAGCCGGAAAATTGGAAAATATCGAAAGTGAAACTGGGTTTTAGAGACAAATTATTTTTGGGCAGAACAACGTTTGCCGGGCCAGCTAGTTATATATAAACTGATAATTAAAACTCACAAAGTCCGTACTTTAAAAGGATTACAGATTTTTCATAAACTTTGAAATGGTTTTAAAACCTTTCAGTATTGTTTGAGAATATTACCACGAACAATAATTATACAAGATTTTAAAAAGGCTGCAGGAAATATACATTCATTTAGAACTGATATCACTACAATATTCATATTATTATTAATAGTACTATTCGCATGGATCACTTTTGGACAGCTAGTCAACTAGTTTACGCTATGATATGCTGGAGAACTCCATTCTCAAATATGTACATAAGTCTGTGCTTCGGGGCAAGTAATATTATTTTACAGACTGGTTACTGCCACCAAATAACAGCGACCGTCTGGCCCTTCCGATCATTGTTCCTTTGTATCGCTCCTCCTGTGTCATAAATTTCAAACATAAACATGTCAAACTCTAATCTGCCGCAAGTCAAATATTAAACGTCTTTAAGCAGCAATTACGGCTGCATGTTGCATTCAGGCAATCTATTAAAGGTTGTCTGTTGGCGAAACGACAGAAATCTCAAACTTCCAAGAAAAATTCGTTTCCGCTCAACGTGTCGGCTCCATTATTACTCTTTTCTATGGCAGATTTCAATTAATACAGAATAAAAAACGTACAGACTCATCTATCAGCAGCAAAAAGGTGATTTATTTTTATGGCATATTTGACTTTTACCGCCTTAATAAGTAAGCACTAAAGAGGAGCCAGTGTTTTTCTGGGAAGTTATGTTCTATCTGGTTTGTGGTACGACAGTGAACTTTCTAATTAAAGCTTACCGATGCTTCTTAAATTTTTGTACTGAAAAAGTAGACTCCATAACATTTTTTTCCATTTATCGAAAAAAAATTGCTTTGAACATAGCCTCAATATACCACATGTTGAAATAGATTTCTTGGACAATTTTAATTGTGCTGTTTCAGATGTGCTTCTTATGATTTGAGTCACTCTGCTGCTTCATACTAGAGGCTTAACGTTTTGAAATAGTATTTTACGTCATAGGTGAAATTAATTCGCTCAGTCTATAGCGTTTGGGTATCATAGTAGTTCGTAAAGGTTGACTGATTCTTTTATCAATTCAATGACAAATTATTCAATTTCAGGAATATGCAGTTAACACTGAAAATGATAATAATTGTAATCGATTCAGATTACTATAGCCTACACTATGCCGTGAAGAAGAAGAAAAAAGAATATAGTTTATTATTTTCAACTCCATTGAACTAATGACTTAAATTATACAAGTTACTAATTATAATATACAAAATTAAAATTTCAGATTATCTTCATTATGAACTAAAACAAATGTTTTATCTATAACAGCTTTACAAGTTCGTCTAGTTTTACTGTCAATAGTCACTTCACTTAGTCGATCTTTTTCTACCGTTGTAGAATGGTCGAGGCTTGACACAAGGTCTACCTCCGAGTCTTGTTCCTTCTGCCCGAGTTATCCATACAATTCGATGATATTTTGTGCCTGATATTCTATTATTACATGTCGTAACCAGCACAACTAAATTTCCTTAATCTGCATTTGACCCAAGGTTCTGACTGTACATGAAAGTAGATAATTATACAGTACGGGAGATAGTTAGCTTCGTCTATTTACTTATTTATTATATTCCCTAAAAATCCTTTGCTGGTGTCATTATAAAGTTTAGCCGCAGTTAAATTATGTGAGAACAAAAAAACATAGTTTGCACAGCTGAACACAACGGAAGCAGTAAAACAGAGAGGAGCTTGAGTCCCCTGTTGTTTCTAAGTTTAATGGATGAAGTAATGAAACAATGCAAAACTGAAACAATAGCAATTTATCGCATTTCATTTGGTAATGTACTACATTTCTACATTCAAAATCGTTTAGAAATGTGGTACTTTTATGCATTAGCAACACTTTTCTGCATAGCGACGGTGATTCTTTTTATGTTCGACAGTACTGAAGTGTATTATTGGTGGCACTGTAAACCTATGTCACATTCGAGGTTAGCAGATTAGGTTTTACGTTAGTCTGTGTCAAAACCTAACCTTCTAACCTCGAATTTGACATAGGTTTACAGTGCCACCAACAATACACTTCAGTACTAACAGTATCAGCAACATCACACTTCCGTACTGTCAAACGCCTAACATCAACTGGAGCTGCTTATTGTGCTTTAGTACATAGAAACGAGTTCTGCTCAGCTTGGTTACGTTTTGACATTTAGTGTCACTTTTATAGAAAACTTTAATATTTTAGGTTTCTCATGAATTGCGATAAAAAGGTATACACAACACGTTAGAAAAGTAGTTTTACTGAACTTCTTGCGTAATATACTATTGTACAACTAGTTTTGGAAAGTCATACAAGCTAATGAATAAAAAAAGGGACCCTCAAAACGTGTTTTACAGATAGTTTTTTGCATAGTGACTTCTTGTAACTCGAAATTTAGTCGAAAAAGACTTCGGAATTTAGAACTGTCAAATTGACATTTTGCGTTAAAAAAGTGATACTTTCAATACGATTTTCTTTTGAAAAAACGATTTTGATGATCACTATGCAAAAAAATGTGCATTTGCAGACGACATAATCATTTGTCCAAATTGTAATGTCATAAGTTTCATTATTGTCTATTTTTGCGCTTTTCTCGTTAGGCAACCTTTCTACATGACAAGCATATCATAACCTTTCTATATAAGTTTAATTAATTAATATCTAGAGTTTTTTTTCGTTGCCATCACAAATTGTTACAGAATATTATGCTATTGGCTAATTTTTGGAGTCTTTCATTCCCATTGTTACTTGTTGCTGAAAAAAAAGCTAGGGTTGATAAATACTGTAACAGAACTGTACAGAAAATGTTCTTAGCAAACTTTTGGTTTCTGTATCGAGTGTTGACGATCGTTGATGATCGTTGTTTTGAGACACCGCCGACATCCTAGAATGGGTATTAAAAAAATTACATTTATCACCTATAAGGCCGAACACCAACTAACGGGCGAGTTAATTTTATAGCCTAGCGTTAAGGTATTTAATAAATGTTTCCCTACATGTTTTTCTAGGTTTTTTTGCTTTTCCTTTTTTTTCGTGTTATTTTTCCGGCGAGTTAAGTCACCAGAAATGATTACTTTGTCGTACTTGTGGATTCATTATGGATGCCGATCGTAATAGAAGTTTCCACGTTTGGTGAAGTTCTCAGCAGCTTGTGTGCCTCCAGCAGGGTGCATTGTGTTTTGGAGATGACGTTCAGGTTCGTTGCTGCTTGATTAGACCCGATCTGGTAAGTTGCATGCTGAAGGCGACGTCTGTATTGAAGGTTATATTTAACTTGCGCTGAAGTAATTAGATAATATTTAATAATTTTAATTTTATTAATGTCGGCACTGGCGAATGAAATGGCTTAAACGGGACATTTACTTGACTTAACAACTGTTTGTAACAACACTAAAATTGGCTTTCTAGCAGGCGTTTAATGATGATTGCCTTTGAAGCGGCTATGTGAAAACTCTCACGTACTGTATCAACTTTGTATGAAGAAGAGTAAAAGAAACTACAATAAAGGAAAACTCATAAACAAAGAAATACGGGGTAGATTAGAAATGGAACCACTGGTAATAAATGTAGAAGGAAATCAACTCAGATTGTTCAGAATGTTTTTAGAATGCAGACAAATTGAGAGACAAAACAAGTATGGGAGACGAGAATATAAACGAAAAGGTTGAGAGGAAGACCTACCAAAACATGGGCTGAAGCAGTGACGTTGGGCGAAAATAACAAAACACACAGTTGGCAGCAAGCCAGAAAACTGACACTGAACAGAGTAAAACGGAAACATTTTTGCAAAAAAAAACTACGGGACAAATGGAAAGAGCAATTTATTCACATGAATTATTTTTAAGAAGTAAAGTAAGAAAAAGACGAAATCTTAAACCAATAACATAAGCGTTCTAATGAGCTGACTCTTGCGACTCCCATTTAAAAAGGGGAGATGTTTATATTATATATCAAAAATTAAGAGATCCATGAAATTTCTGTTCTTTAATTGCAAGAAAATCACTCATTTTTTCTGGTGTTTTTATAATCAAACTTAAACGCGGCATCGAATTCTCCTCGAACTGCTGCTCAACTTTGCAAATTTAGCTAATCATGTATGTTTTCTGAGAAACGAGCCAATACAATTGGTTAGAAAATGATCACCCTGTATATATCTCAATTCGAAGTTAAACTTTAGAGTGTATAGCGACGTTCATAAAAATCGTATTAGTAGAATTATTAATTTACATGCAGAATTTGTTTATACAACATTTAGAAGGCCATAAATTAAATTAAACTCCAATAGCTTAAAAACTATGCCGCGAGGCAAATGAGAAATTTAAAACAATTTTACTCAAACATCAGTTTATCAACGAGAATGAATCAAACCAAACGCAAATATACTTCTTATGAGTCCAATGGCACTAATAAATTAAATTTAAATACACAGTAACTTGTGCAACGCGCCAATATTTGAAATAAAAAGTGAAATCAAACATTAGTTGTTCCAAACATTGTTTTCTTTCATTTAAACGTTAAAGTTTTTTTAAACCACTATAACAAACGCGCGTTTTACGTCTTACTGCAATCAATTCTCATAAAAGAAACTCAATCTACAGACTACTCTTTGGATGTTGGCGTCTTAAAAGCTATGAAACTTTAAGAGAGATACCTATTACCCATTGTTTCTAAACAACTTTATAATTTTACAATAGTTTATGTATTCGTTAATACGATCCGCATTATAACTTAAAAGCGAATATTGCAATAAAGTACATAATAAAATGAAATGTTTCTGAAAGTAATTTCTTTGACTTTGTTTACTGTAATCTATATTTTTATTATTTCGCTAGTCCTTGCTGCGGACTTAATTCAATGCTTAAAGTTACTTTCTAGCGATCTTGTCCATTAAGTCTTGTATTTTGGATTCATTCAAACTGTCCTGAATGTTTAGCTAACTCCATTAATCTTTACATGATTAGTTTACTGCAAGATTACATGTTTGAACACAATTCAGAGAAATGTAGAAAAGGTCATCCAACAGGCTGTAATAAACTTTCTAAGTGTAACAACCTGCTAACGAGATGTATGTAGTTTTTGGTATGCCATCCAGCTGTAGTACAAATCAATGTCATCAAATTAGTCGCAACTTTAAAGATTTCTGATTCAAATTACAACTAGAAAAAATCCAAATTTAAGGACGACAACGTCGAGGATAAGACGCTAATCCTGTTAACTGTTTCCTTTTTACAGAAAATAGAGAGTAAGTAGTAAAAGTTACCATTTTATATAATCTCTCGTATGCTTCAGTAAAGTTGTGGTACCTAATTTAATGTATACTTATTGGTACAGCTACAATAAAGCAGTCAGTCTAGCAATTAATGTTTTTCAAAAAAATGTTCATAATTTATTCATGTTTTTAGCACGTGCCTGCAAACAGTAGGTATCGTGAACTAAAGAACAAGAATGTATAATTTCAAACCGATTAATATTTTTTATTTAGCTATGTTTGTCTTTAATTGTAACAATTTCGATATTGAACTTTTAAAAGAGCTATAAGATTACAATATAATAACTTATTATACCGTAAAATTAGCAAACTCGATTGTTACTATTGAATTAATAATGAAGTACATTACATCCAGCTCTACATTGTGGGTATAAGTCTCGGATTCGTTTGATGGATAATGATTTATCCACATGATATTCATTAAAGTACAAAAACGATACATATTGTAAATTAGGTGTAACTAATATTATTAATAGAAATAAAGGAATAGATCCCTAGGTCTATTGTTATTTCTCGCATGTTCAAAGGCTAAAAAGTGAATGGAATAATAAACCATTTTATTAAATTAAACAACGTGCATTTAAATTATTACACTCCAGAGCTTGAAGCTGTTCAAAGTTACATATACCGGGTGTCCCACGTAGTACGGGCCATGTTAAAAATGACAAAGGATCAACTAATACTGTGAATACTATGAAAGATATTGATATACATGTTTTGCACAATTCTGGCTATTCTAGTTCTGCTCGGAATTGGCCGATTTTTTTAGAACACACTGAATAATTCTGCAGTCTTTCTTAAACTATTACCGTCCAGATTCCAAGTGACCATATGAATTTTCTTCTCTGTTGAATAAATATACATGTTTGTTCAGAACCGCTGACAGCAAAATGCAGCAAACTTCAAGCTTGCCAGTTGACGTTGCGAGGAAAACAAAAATGCGAGACAAAAATATGCTCAAGCGTAGATGATCCTTTGTGTTATATCTTAAAAGTGCAAAAACAATTAATACTACTAAACTGTGTAAGGAAACAGTTGGTAGCTAAAAGGAAGAAAACTACACATAATAAACGGAATGAAAAACTGAATGAAGCTACTTGACGAAACAGTAAAGCTATTGATGAGCAAGAGAAATGCCGTCGAGTATGCCAAAATACATAAAACAATAAGAGAAGACAATGAAAGGCTATTGTAAGACAAGGTAGAGAAGATGGTAGAAAAAAATAAAAACTTGAAAGGCGTCAGAGAAGAAAGGAATCAAATGAAAAAAGTTAAGGGTGATAATAACATTTAAACGAAAAATATAATGGAATAATTTTATAGAGTTGTACACGAGTAAAAACAAGAGTTACCAAAACATATAATAGTAGAAATACAAAATTTTTACTCTAAAAATATACTAGAAATAGATGGCAAGAGTTTTTAAACGTCATAAAATGTAATAGAGCTCCAGTATCAGATTCTATATTAACTGAATTAATAAAAGAGGGAGGAGAAACAATTCTGGAGAGAATAACAACATTACTAGATAAGTGTTGCAGACGGGAAAAAGAAGCACATTTCTGTCAAGTATCGCGTTAAATAAAATAAAACAACAAAAACAAACTAGTATTTTATAAACCTTTGATTCAAGCTGAATTCTACACAGAATGTAGTATAATGAGAGCGTTAAGAGGAAAAATCGTCAAACTACAGTTTACCACTACTCCTGGTGTTTATGGACTATGAATACGCTTTCGTCAATATATAAATGTGGGCAGTTGAAAAACCATTACAAAATAAGAGTAGATAGTAGAGATAAACAGATTAATCATTCCACATAATAAATAAATACTCAAAAAATACCTATCTAAAGGGGAATAAGCAGGGTCATCATTCAAAATTATTCATAACAGTATTAAAAAACAATTTTGACAGTTTAAAATGCGATCAAACGGGAAATGCTAAATCGGCTGAGATATGTAGACGACGTTATTCTCATATGACAAAGTTTCAGAAAAATAGAAACGATTAACAAGAATTAAAACTAGTTACAATCCGCTAAACAGGACTAGTAATGGACAAACACAAAATAAAAATAGTTATTAACAAGGAAAGCGATGGAGGATAGCAATAGATATCAAAATACTGGCACTCCAGCCTCTTGTCAGCGTTGACTTCTTCAAGAATCTTTTTCCATCGATTGAGGTTTCTCACCTTTCCTCTCCACCTTTTAACTCCAATATTAGCCCAACCAACGAAGAAAAATACGAAAAAACATCAGAAAGCTTTTAAATTTGGTTATTGTGTAAAAAGAAACTTTGTTGATTGGGCTATATATTTTAAATCTCTTTCGATTGCATCAATATATAGTGACTTTAGTCGTCCAACCGCTCTTGCCCTTTCAGCTTACTTTTTAGTATTTGCTTTACTAATTCGTCGTTACTCTTTCGCTTCACATATAGCTTATATATCTCAATCGATCAATTTTAATTGTTTCACTGCCGTATTTTTGATAAATTTCAAATTATATCTTTTTCGCCAGTATCCATTTTCTTGTATTGTCTGTAAGTACACCTTTTGACCTTCTGTTCAAACAAGGCTTAAGTAATTGCATGTTTGACATTCGCATGTTTTTCAAGAATTTATCTTATATCGTCCATGATTGACTTGTCTTGTTGGACCAACATTGATATTTACCAATAATATTGCCGGATATACATGAATCTAGAAAATATTTGATGAAGTGAGTAAGGTGTTTCACATTTCCATGCTTCTGTGACTGTGAGTGTTGTGTACTTCTAGATTTTAGTTATTATTCTATGCCTTGTATCTTTTAGTTTAATACTGTCACTTTTATACAGGGTGAGTCGCTAAAAACGGACCAAACTCCAGGAGTATATTATACACGTACAAATATTGTAACAAAGCTCAAATGTTGTTATCCGATTTTTATTTGTTTTCAAGTTGTACCGTCATAAATAAATGCCCACACACACTACTTTTATATTAGCCTTTATATTTCTCGATTGTTTTCAAATGATCACATCTTAAATTAATAAAACGTTAATAACAATATCGATTTTTTAACAAAAACTCGCTTAAGTTCTCCATAAAATGTTGTTCTTTAATATGCTATAACTTGAATACAAATGAAAATCGGATAACAACATTTGAGTTTTTTACATTATTTTCAGAAGTAGTACTATAAGTACTTCGATATTATCGGGTTATATGTCGATAACTTGTTGCACAATAATAAAAGAGTGTCAGTTTGACAGGTTAAATAGTGCGACCGCGTCAGCGGGAAGATCATTCTGTCGAACTGACACAATTTGTTATTGTGTAGGAAGTTTGAGACGTATAACCTGTTCGAAGTACGCATTGTATTCGACTTGATTATTTTTTGAGTAAATTTTATTAATATTAGGAACAAATAAGTATTTTATTAGCAGCTCGATTTGTGTGTATTAACCTAGCTGAAAGTCATCTCCATGAAAACAACATCAAGTTGACAAAAGTTATGTATTGCGTTGCTTAGTGAAGTTACTATAGTATAATCGATTTTGTATAATCGAAATTATACAAGATAACTTAACTAAATCTAGCCTTCTGATTGGTCGAAATCTCTGCGAAAAAAATAATCACATGTATATTACACTCCTGGAGTTTGGTCCGTTCTTCCCGACTCATCCTGTATAAATTTACTGGCAACTTTCCCTTTTCTAGTGCTTTATTGTTGTGGCTACATTAAGGCCTTATTATTTTTGATTGTCTTCTAGCCTGTCTGCTTCTCGTTAAACTTCAATACGTTGGTGGCGATGGCATTATTCCTCTTTATTCATTTGTTTTCTTAGTATTCTTCCCATCTATTTAGTACACAGTGTTCTATAATTTCGAATTATTTGCCATTAAATTATCTCTTCTTCAACGTAGAATTTTTCTTTTGTGTTCTTTGCGCACATGTCTCATCATGCCAACCCTTTCTATGTTGTTCTACTTGTCATATATTTTCATTATTTTCAAGATGTTTAATGTTTTTATTACTTGTTTCGCCTAAGGTAAAGGAAGTATTGTAATCGTGAAAAATCACCTTTCGATATTTCTTCAGATCTTCCCGTTTCAGGGAACCCCAAAAATAGAAAAACATGTTTTCTCAATTCCATCTGTGGGTCCGTATGTTGGCGGTATAGTTCAAAAACTACTTGTTGAAGGAAGATGATATTTGGCATGCAGATTAGATGTCTACCTGGCACAAAACCGAATATATTTTCGGTCAAATACACACAGGGTGAAGGAGCTGGAAAATTACTTTAAAAAGTAATTAATTAACACTTACCGCCCACGAAGTATATGAATTACTAGATTTTCAATTATTCAAATAAAATAGTAATTTAATTAGCAATTACTTGGTAATTGTAATTGCACAACATAAGTTACTTTTACTAGAAATTATATAAATATTTCTTTGCTGGTGCACAAAACTAGCTGTTATCCGACTAGTCGTGAGAAATCATAAATTATACTTATATTGCTCCAGGAAAGTCCTATTGCCATTTGCTTAACATGGGACTTAATAAAGCTGTATCTTATTTTTTCGAATCGAGAGCAATAATTTAGTAATTGAAGTAATTCAATTACCGCGAGTAATTTCAATTACCACGTTTAATTTAAATACTTTAGAGTAATTTATTACTCAAAAATATTTGAGTAATTGAATCTAGTAATTAATTACTTTTAAAAAGTAATTGTCAAATACTTTTTAACAAAAATGGCAATTACCAATTACAATTACCGTATTTTCAAAAGTTCAATTTAATTCCAAAACAAATCAACAAAGAGGAATTTGATTAATAATTTAATTACAAAGTAATTAGTTACTGCTCTGGTCTGAGGATGGGTACCTTAAGAAATAAAATGTGACCATTTTTGCTTTAACTCAAGAACTTAGTTAAATAAAAGTAAGATTTTTGCTTATAGCTCAGGTTGACGAAATAAGCATATTTTGAACCTTTATATACAGGGTGGATATCTTAAAAAAATAAATCTAGTAGATCCCTTTACCGACTTTTTCGTTTCCCAATGCTTCCCTTCAGGAGTATAAATACATTTTATGACCTTAGCAGCTTTCTAATTATCTTAAAATGTTATAAAATTTTTAATGAATTGCTCCACCCGTTATAATGCTAAAACATAGGTTATTCTCGACCTATTATTTTTGCTTACCGTAGTATTCAAAGATAGATATTTGTTCGATCATAACCCTACATATACAGGTGTTCCATAAATATACCGAAAAACTTTTAGGGGCGGTAGGGGACATCAAAACAAACATTTTTGCTCTATAAACATATGTCCAAAAACGCTTCATTGTCGAGATACAGGGTGTTAAAATTTGTAAAAAAATAGTTCAAATTTGTTTCCTCAAAAACGAAGCTAATACGCAAAACATTCAAGTGAAAAAAAAAGTTGTGTTTTTAGTTACTTCATCTTAAACAAGTTTAAAAATTGCAAAAAAAAAACACTGGGTGTTATTTTTTTATGCAAAAACACTAACAGGTTGTCCATGAGCACGCCCCTGGAATTACTGTATCAACTGTAATAGATCCAAAAGATGCCTCATAAAGTTACCAACAAACTGTGAAATTTTATTAAAATCGGCTGAAGCGTTTTTTTCTACAAATTTTAACACCCTGTGTCTCGAAAACTAAGCGTTTTCGGACATACGTTTATAAAGCAAACAATTTTTGGTTTGATTTCCCCTACCACCCCTAAAAGTTTGTCGGTATATTTATGGAACACCCTGCATACAGAGTGATTAAAAAAGAAGTACATCTAATTGCTTTTGAAATTTTCCTTGCATGCAAATTTTTATATGCGGTATATTCCTTACTGTTCTTGAACTAGCCATAGCTATCAATAGTTAAGTATACTTAAGCTCTAGCTAGTTCGAGAACAATAAAAACACATATAACACATAAAAAGGACATGCAGAAAAAATTTCAAAGGTAACTAGATGTAGTTCTTTTTTGATCACCTTATTTACGCTTCTTCTTCTTTTTCAAGTGCCATATCCTATGTCCAGCCTCCTCAACGTTGACCATCACTGTGATCCATGCTCATCTGTATTTGGCCGTGCGACAGATTTGTTCACTACTTGTCCTTATGCCCATCCACTGTCTCATCTTGTTCCAAGCAGGATGCTTGTCTTCTTCCTACACCTCGATGGCCTCCGATTTTTGCTATTAATATTAATTTTGGAATTTTATCCACGTAGAATGTTCGAATATATAAGTAATCTGTTTTCTATACAAATCTCAAGTATCGAAACAAGTATTTTCAAGAAATAATCCACATTTTATATTTAATTTTGAAATAGTCTACCAGTATTTATGTCGTGTACTTATAGTCTAATGAATTCCCTCTCTCCTTTTTCAGCAAATTAATGCCGACTAAGAGTACATAATTTATTTATCAAACAAGCAATATCTTCCATCCAATCAGCTTAGCCAGATAAAATTTCGAACTATAGAATAAGCGTATAGGGATAGTATACGATAACGTTACGGTGATTCTTTGAACTTTGACGTAATAATGAAAATGTAAGAATAACCATCGAACTTCTGGAAAAAAGCTATGGTGACGTTTATAACGAAATCCGATCCATTTTCGAAACAACGACCCTACAGGTAGAATGAACGGTTATCATTTCGTGCACAGCAAAAAAGGGGAATACTTTATGGCGGTAGGTCAACCTCGAGCACAATGCCACAGGTAACGGCAAAATCATAAATATTCGTGTAAGGCAGTAATCGTTATTATACAGAAGAGGGTTTTTAGATATACAATTAGAAAACCAATAATTTGACCCATTTCAAAGAAGAATGGAAATGAATATAGGGGACGAATCAATTGTTGGTATAGCCGTTATGAATCGCTGATCTTGAATTGAAATTAAAAAAGTATATTGATTTTAAAATTTTATAAACTGATAGACAGTGAAATTCTCTTATGAGTTGAAAAAAAATTATGAAAGCTTTATATTTAAGCAGGGGGTTGCTGAAAGGTTTATCATGGTTGCGATTAATTTCGAAATGGAAACAATTTGTTAACTACTTAGCGTCGAGTAATGCAATGTGAACATAAATATGAGTAATTTTCAAAGCATGGTATTAACACATAATCAAACCGAGCTTCGCGTGTGTAAAATTCATATATCGACAGTAAGCGTATTCCAGCTGTTGCGAACAGCCCCTAAATGAAGGACATAAACATGAAAGCCGTAAGAAATCGGAAAACCGTCTGGACAACAATAGAGCGCCGTCTGAGGCGAGATTTAGACCAAAGAAAATGCCCGGCAGTCACGACTTTACGATCTACCACTTGGGGAATTTTTACACGCGTGTAACTCCGCAATTTTGTGTTATAAAGCGGCATCACCTGTATTTCCACAGTGAGTCATGAGCTTAATAATGCACACCACCATAATAAGCAGTGCTTGAGTCAAAGGGAGGACTGAGGAAGGTATTTCCGACGCCGAATTTAATTAGCAGCATAACAGAATACTGGTCGTTAATTCGACTAACAGGGAAGTTCCTCTTCCGAGGCCGGAATGCATTTGGCCAGGAGGTGAGCAGGAGGCGCCCTTAATTAAGAGTCGAGTTTTAAACTAAGACCACCTTTTTAGGCACATCGTGAGATTCAGCCCCTAGGCTGCTACCCTCTTCACATAATTAGACTGTTCGCGGCCGACCGCAGTCTACCAATATCTCATTAACCTCGGGGGTACACACCTCCTCGGATTCTTCATTGTCTGCCCGTTATCACGACACACAGTCGCTAATAACAAAGCCAGAATTAAAATTAACCCTACTACGAAAACGGACAAAAAGCTGTTTATATTTTCCGAGGTTCCACCTCTCATCCGCATGCTGCTTTTGTTTGACTCGGTAATTGTACACTAAAGACATGTCGACCCATCCTAGCTTTATTTATGCATGTAGCTCTGTACGGCCACTTATGCTATGTTAATACAAAAGGGTAATTGAACTATAACTTATTCACAGTATGTCTAAGTGGCAGATCACTGATTAAGGACTAGCTCTAGACGTTTGACAAATCATTTGGAGCAAACGTCTAGTCTAGATGCAGACGGTAGCCTGAAACTACTCTTGAGAACACCTTCCATACCGCATATCGACAGTCTCGGAGTAATGAAGTGATGAGTGGCGTTGCCTCGCTTTATTTTTAGAACAAACTCTTCTGTGGGCTTAATGAATGTGCTTGACATTCTGAAATATTGTTAAAAACTGAACCTGCTTATACAACGGGGAAAAAGGAAGCCCTGTTTCTTGCCCACGTTCTCTGATCCTTGTATTGTTATTTTCAATTTTCGTACTACTATTACCAGTGAATTTCCTTCAGTTGTTGATTTCCAGGACCCACACGATTTTATTTTACGCAAAAAATATGTTGCCCTGTGGGGTTGCTATCTCAATTATATGCTTTTACTTCAACAAAAGTTCAATATCCTTAGTTTCAGAGCATTCAGAGTTAATTTATGTTTCTCAATATGTTACAAGCTCTCATATAATTAACGATTTCTACTGAAAAAGACATAACAACAAAAGTTAATTATATTTTGGTTGCGATATGATATATACCGAGTGATTATAAATGCTTTTCCATCAAGTTCCCTTTGAAATATTTGTTGTGTGAATAATATGTTGGTGGCACTATAAGTCTATGTCAAATTCGAGCTTAGCAGGTTAGGTTTTGCGTCAGTCCGTGTTAAAACTGACGCAAAACCTAACCTGCTAACCTCGAATTTGACATAGACTCACAGTGACACCAACATATTATTCACACAACAAATATACCGAAAAGAACTTGATGGAAAAGCATTTATAATCACCCGTTACAAACTAAGAATATAACTTCAATATTAAAATAATATTCGGATACTTGTAACAGATACGCGTATTAAACGAATTTGAATGGTACCAATTATCCTCTGTCAATAAACGACATAGCAAATATGGAATTATTTCTGTGGAAATGTATTAATTGAAATGAACGAAATAATCCTTTTGTTTTGTTTTTCTGTTCCTAGATAATAATTGCTTAAATTCTTGGTGGCATACTATCAACAAGTCGCGACTGTCCGTTGTGAACTATCGTATACCGATGGTGCCACAATTATATATAACAGCAATGAGATAACATGAACAAGAAAATAACACATATTGCTTGAGTCAGAAAGAGATAAACATAGTAGCAAATATACGAGTAGGCTTGATGTTCACTTTAATTATGACATATGTCAACTAATTGTGCCTACTAAAATAATTTTGTTGTATGGTCATCTCTTTCTTACTCAAGTATTCTATTTTGTTGTTCATGTTATCTCATTGCTGTTATATATAATTATGCCTCATCCGTACAATACAACTAGTGGGTTCTTGATTATCAAATAATCATTTCTGTTTGCACGAGATATATTGTTTTGCAATCACGCGTGATTGCCTAAAACAATATATCGAGTGGAAACAGAAATGATTTGATAATCAAGAAGACACGAGTTACATTCGGCTAGATTATATCACGAGTCAATAAACAACGTTTGAACAGTTTATTTATAAATATTAAAAGTACAGTTAATGTGGTTGTTATGACAATTGTACTGTCAGCAGATAACGCGATGTTTGTGAAGTCATCTGACTATCACTTATTAGTCAGGAAGGTATATGGTTATCACAGTTGCCATGTACATTATCAAAAGTTAGTACATGCGTAACTATGCATTTTGCCGTTTTTCATTGGTTGATGTTAGACGGAGTGGTATAGTCCATGAAACACTGTTCTTATGTCATTCGGTTATGTTATATCAAGATAGCAGGCAAACATTTTTGACGTTTTGTCGCATGATAGCAAGCCTGGTCGCAATAAGTTTTACTAATGGACGACCAATGTTTCAGAATTGGCTGATCCTCTAGACATGATATATGTTTTTATAGGTATAGTTACTATTCCTACAACATTCTGCATTAATGAAAGTGGACACAAAAAAATAATAAATGTCATTCAATAATAATGTCATCTACTTTTTTAACATTTGGAATTTTAATATTTGATATATCTGCTTCTATTACTTCTGTTGTTTTATTATTTTCATGTAATTGATACTCACTGGCCTCGTCCTCTTCTTCTACGTCTTTTTTTCCAAATCTCCTGCATTGTCAGAAAGATTCTTCAATGGGAATAGGAATAGGAATTGAGTTCCGGGAATTTCATATCAAAATATTTAGCCAATAATCGAGAAACGTCTATTAACTAATGAGGTTTTACTTTTTTATTTTATAAAATTTGATGTTTTTCTTTCTTAAACGTATTTTTAGACACTCCTATGACAGAATTATAATTTGGTTCTCTTCTTATTAATGTCAGGTTCCTTGCTTTCCGATATTTACCCTTCTGGAAGGTTTTAACGTAACATGCCAGGAAGTTGTCTTTCTAATTGCAGATTCTGACGCCGCTTTCCACTGAAAACTAGCACTTCTGATACTACATGAGAAATATGCAAATTCCATGGTATTGGAAAAATGTAACTTCTTTGACTGCATCTGGAGTCTCATATTTTAAGCATTTATTTAGAATTCCCACAAGGAATGTATTTTTTAACCTCACATCCATTCGATCTGAAAGTACATACAAATACCCTGGTATTAGAAAAATTGAAATAATTTCTTCGACTGCATCTGAAGCTTCACATTTTAACAATTTATTTAGAATTTCCACCACATCCGTTGGCTACCATACGAATTCTTTGAATACCTTATAAATCTATATTGTGTAGTCTATGATAAGGGGATAGTCATATTATTCTGATCTAGTTATAGCATCTTACTTACTCATTACACGCTATTTCTTCCAAATATGCGATCTGAAGGTGCATACGAATGCCCTGGTGCTGGTAAAATTAATTTTAACTATTATATTTAAACTAGCAGTCCAGTGAGACAAATGTCTCATTTAATAAAACAAAAAAGACCGTTTTGCAAATAGAACGCGTATTCACCACACGTACGTATATGACGTCATTGTTGGTAGCAAACTACCAGTCGCATTCGCCTTGATAAAATTTGCCTAGAATCTAACCTAAAAAGTTAGGATTAGGATAATTAAGAAAATAATTAGTGTTAGAGACTGAAATTCGGTTCCTGACCTGACATGACCATTCCAAACATATAACTTTAATAACTTTTCTCTCTATCTCTTACGGTTTGGCTGTTGAAACAGCGTCCCGGACGGACCAGCGTCCCGGACGGACGGAAATCACGTGATTTCTCGAAAACCGGAAGTGTCACGTGACTAAAATTCGGTTCCTGACCTGACATGACCATTCCAAACATATAACTTTCATAACTTTTTACTCTCTCTCTTACGGTTTGGCTGCTGAAACAGCGTCCCGGACGGACAAGTCTATTATATATATATGGATTTTCACAAGGAATATATATTTGTTTTAGCCTCCAGAACCATTGAGCTTACCATACGAGCTCTTTCAATACTTTCCAAATCTGTATTATGGAGTCTCTGATAAAGGTTAGATAGATATTCTTCTGGTATAATTATGGCATCGTACTTATTAATTAGACACTTAATTGTTCCAAATATGCGAGCTGAGGAAAATATGAATGCCCTGGTATTGGAAAAATTGAAATAACTTTTTTGACTGCATTTGGAGATTCACAGTTTAACCATTTCCATATATTCAACCTTTCTATAAAAACATTTCCTCAGAAGTGGAAAACCACAAAGGTATGTCCTATTTACAAAACCAGTGAGAAGACAGATGTGGAAAAATATCAGTGTTATCGGCTCCCACTAAAGTATTTGAACAAATAATCTATCAGAAACTTCTTCAACCTATTCTAAATCAGATTACAGAATTGCAACATGGTTTTATGCCGAACAGATCAACCCTTACAAATCTTTCCGTTTTCACTAACGACATTTACAATGTCTTTTATCATAAAACACAAATAGATGCTATCCTTAGAGACTTCATCAAAGCATTTGATAAAGTGGATCACGACATTCTGCTAAACACACTTCTAAACTTTGGACTTCAGGGCACAGTATATTAATTGCAAACTATCCCAAGGAATGGAAATGTTTTGTCACGTATGACAATACGGTTTCCAAGATATATATTACAAATTTGGGTGTACCAAAGGGGTCTAATTTAGGGCTATTATTGTTTTTACTTTTTATTAATGACATTTCTTCAGTATTACAATATTCAAAATGTCTTCTGAATGCTGATGATCTGAAAATTTACAAAACTATTAGTTTCATGGATGATCACATTACAGTATAGCAAGACTTTCTAAACATTTCGAATTAGAGTATTGCCAATACATTATTCTTTAATGCTCCAAGTGTCATGTATTAATTTTAACCCGGAAACAAACGCCACGCGTAATTGACTATGTTATTTGTTGAACACAGATAAATCGCTCTAACAACATTCAAAATTTAGGAATATTGTTAAATCCAACATTAAATTTTAATAACCAAATTGAAAAAAATATTACCGACGAAAAAAACATTAGGATTTATTATTCGCAACTATTTTAGTATCATATCTACAAGAACTTTGAAAAATTTATACTCGAAACTAGTCAGACCAAAATTCATGCTATGAAATCGTAATCTACAGCTGCAAAGTCACGAACTTGAAAAAGTCGAAAATACATTTTTGCGATTTTACATTAGTCTATCATCGGGACCAAGTACCTGCAAAACATACCAAATTATTTCATTAAAAATTAGAAGAGAGTTTCTGATGCTGATTTTTGGTTACAAATTGAAGCATATGATATGACTGCAAAGACTTGCTTAAATTGTGTTCGATAAGAGTAGGTACCTAGTAGATATACGCCGAGTGCAATTCTGTTCGCTGTTCCACCTCTTGTGTTACTAACTCCTATTAACTCTACGCTAAAACTTATAAACTATATATCATTCTGCCTTCAATTCTCAACATTGATTTTCTCTACATTACTGATGTTAAAAAGAATGTCATGACCCGGGCGTTGTGGGGTACACCCTGAGTAATACATTACATAACGCGCTGAACTATTCTATACAAACCTATATGTACTTAAAACTGCAACAGGTGGGTAGATTTCTCCTTTAGCTTTATTTTTTAGTTTTAGGTGTATGTTTTACCTATTTCTTTTCTTATATATTACTATACAAATCATGCTAGAAAGCGTTTAAATGTTAAGTTTCCATGTAATTAGACGCAAGCCTGTTTAGAGACAAAATAAATAAATTTAGCATTCTCAGAAGGAATGTAATTTTGTTTTGGCCTCCACTACCATTAGCTACCATAGGAATTATTTCAATGCCTTCTTAGTCTGTATTGTGGAGTCTTTGATAAAGGGTAGATACACATTCTTCTGGTCTAATTATGATATCTTATTAATAATTATACCCCCAACTCTTCCAACTATGCGATCTGAAGGAGCATAGGAATGCCCTGGTATTGGAATAATTGCAATAACATGTATTTTTGTTTTGACCTCCACTACCACTAGCTACCATAGGAATTATTTCAATGCCTTCTTAGTCTGTATTGTGGAGTCTTTGATAAAGGGTAGATACACATTCTTCTGGTCTAATTATGATATCTTATTAATAATTATACCCACAATTCTTCCAACTATGCGATCTGAAGGAGCATAGAAATGCCCTGGTATTGGAATAATTGCAAGAACATGTATTTTTGTATTGGCCTCCACAACCATTGGCCACCATACGAACTCTTTCAATGACTTCTAAGTCTGTATTGTGTAGTCTATGATAATGGGCATTTGATTAGAGCGTTTTTGATTATCAATTTCCGTCCGTGTATGAAAGTATTCCTTAGATGTTCTGGAGCTTTGGAAGATTCCTGACAAATTGTAAAATTGTATGTATAAAGCTGTCGGCTATAATAGCAGGTCTGATGTGGAACATTTGGTAATGGAATATTTTTTGGCAGTCGTATGAAGACGTAATTGTTCCTTTAGTATCTTGGTGTTAAAAACAACGAGCTCGAACTTTACTTTAAATTTCAAGGTTAAGATTTTTTTGAGTGCTGGCTTACACGTGAAAAAAGCGTCCATTGCCAGAGTATCAAAACTGAAATAAAATGAATCGTATCAGTTTTTCCTAATTTAACTTTAAAATTCGGGAATTGCTCATTATCGATAAAAAATAACATTTGTATGCTAGCCTTCGTGCATGATTACAATTTTGATAAGTTGAAAGTTTCTTATAAGTATGCTTAAAATAAATAATATGAAGTAGTAGTAGCAAATATTGACAACAATAAGATTCTTTGATATCAGAGTCGTATTATTAAAAAGTGGGTTTTTGATAAATGACTAAAGTATCCTCACGTTTGTATCTACGTTAGTTTCTAGTCTTCCATACTTCTTTTTACCTCTTCCCAACACTTGAGCTTCTTCCATACATCGTGTTCTAGATCAGTATCCATTACTTATCACATTAAATACGCATTTAAGTTGCATGTGTACAAACGCGACCACCACAATTTCACTACACTAAACATTGATTCCGTACAGATCGCCCCGCCGCTAAAGACCTTAGGAATGGAGCTAATTTTGAAACACAAGACACATAGACACTTTTGAACTAGCTTTCATGATCAACATAGAAAGTTCTGAATCATTTCAACGTAAACGTTAGTATTAACTAAATATAGATACTTTTGATACGCTTTTTTAGATAAAGCTACATTTTGAATCATTTGATGTACGCAACTCATTCTTGACGAAAAATAGAGTTTTGACATTGGACAATTCGTTCGATCATGCAGAGGCCTTTCGAAAATATTCACCTGTAGGTTATGCAACCTTCAACAATATTTACAGTAGTTTTAAGACATTTTTAGAAAGTATATACCTACCGCGATTTGGATCTGGTCATATAAGTTCGATTGCTGTCCATACACATTTCAAACTTGCACTCGTCGATAGAAATTACTCGTTTCATTTTTTTTCGAATCAAAGATGCTCTTTTTTTGTCCGTGCTATTCTTTTTTAGAATTTGGTTAATGGCGGCTCTTGTTTTGTCTATAAGAAAAGTGTGGTTACATTTCTTGGGGATTTCATGATAACATACCTACCTTACGATTCCATTGAGCCATATTGTCACGTAGAGAAAACAGTTTTCCATTTTTTCAATGTTCTTCAAGAAATGTTCATTGAAGTGCAATTGAAGAGGGATGAGGATTTTTATCAACCATAGCAACACTAGGAAGTTCCGTGAACCTTTTGATTTAAAGCTGGGTGTGTTTAGATTCTAGCTAAAGTCTAACTGATTTGTTTCTATATAGGTATATACATGTAGACGTTTACAATTGTTATACATAATATGGATTGCTTCTACATTTACATGTGCAGTAGTGCTTATGGTACGGATGGAAACTTAAGCAAATCTATGAACGAAATGTCGCATTGCAACGTGCTCAAGGTGATTATATTAAAATGTAAAATAAAAACAAATATGTTTAATACGCTTTGAATTAAATATCAACTGCTAGAAAGTAATCAATAACAAATTATAGAGAAACTCTAACTCTAAATTTGGGTCAAATAAGAACTCAACTAAATAGCCAAACATGGTTTCTAATAAAAACATGACCAATAGATTAACAAACAACGCTTAGTAAATACCTGTAAACATTTTAATTTACCCTTTACAGAAGAGTTACGATACGTTACTATTAATTACCAAATTAAATAGAAAACGGATCGACAATATTTACTTTCAATTTTGACCTTAAAATTTTTTCCAAGTTTAAGTCTACCGTGTTAATAAATATTAAAAAGGGCTCGGCACTTTCGCTAGAAATATTCAAAGCGTCTGTTCAGTACACTTTATTGCAACTTCCAATTAGTTGGTAAGCTTACGCGTGGGCAAATTTGCATCACGCGAGTTAATTACCTACAGCAATAATTACAAGTTGCAAAGGTCGTCGGTGTCGTTCTTGGAAAACCGACACAGGCATGAATCGGTTCAAAAGCGACTGCTATCTTACATATTTTGGCAAAATTTGGACATTTTCTTTGTTCTCCAGATCTGCTGGTTATCCAAAGATAAATTGGATCTATACAATTTTATATTTCTACGTAGAAGAATGCAATGAGCTTTTAGTGGGCCATTAAGGTATTTTATACCTTCAAAGGACGCACGACGGTTTCGTTACAGACGGAGAATTACATCCCTGCAGACAACCTCTGGCACCACGCGGGTATAAACACCAACATTCCAGCTCTGCTGGTGCAATTCGTCACAAGGTGTTAACAATGGCCTGTCCACAGCTGTTAATCCGTTCTTAGATGACTCTGATACTCCGTATACCTGTGTGTAAACTTCCAACACGTAGTTTACCACTTGCCGGTCCGGTCTGCCGGAATGGCCAATTTGAACCACGGCTAAACCTTGATTACAATTTTAAGCTAGCTTAAGCGAGGAGCCTGTTGGTTCTTGCCGTCTTGCTCATTGCTTGGTCCGAAGCCGAACTTGCTTTCCCAATGGGTGCATTTGCGCAAAGAAAAAGACATAACTTTTTTTATCATAAATTGTAATATACATGGTGTTTCATAGCATGTGGGGTACACTTCATTGACGATTTCAAAAGCAAAAATATTTTTTAAAAATTGTTCATATCAAGTTATTCCCCACAAGTTCTATACAAAGTAAGACTTTGTTTTAATGTCTTTACGCTAGATGCTCAAAATTGTGCCTCGCTACTAACTGCAGCTTCTCATCATAGAAATCTCCACATTTTAAAAAATTGCAGGGTTATGTCGAATTTGTTGGCAGCCTTGTTCAACACGTAGAAGAATTTTAGCATTATCAACAGATTTACGAAATAAAAATCAAGGGGATTTAGGTCTGGGAAGCGTGCAGGCGAGACAATCAGTTGTGTGTGCGAATTAGCTGTCCAAAAGTTTCTAGCAATTTGAATAAAATGATAAGAAGTACCATAGCACATATACCATCAAGTCGTACTTCATCCAGCAGCCCTTGAAAATTTTCTGTTACAGAAACTGCAGTTTCTCCTATAAATCTCTCAGACAGAACAATCGTCTTAGCCCTCCTCCATATCCCTCCTTGTTTTGTCTCCATTTATTTCAACATATTCTATCCGCTTGAATTCTGAAATTGATATTATGGTACCATCTCATGTTTGGTCTTCCTCTTGTGCGTTTTGCATCCCGTGATCTTTATTATGTAATTTTTGCGTGTCCTTTTCTTCTGGCTATGCGACCTGCAAATTCCAATTTTAGACTGGTTATTCATTTTGCGATATCTGTTACTTGTGTGCTTCGTCTGATCCATTTATTTCGTTTTCTACCTCGTAGGGAAACTCAATCATAGTTCTTTCCATGGTCCTTAGAGTTGTTTATAATTTGTTGATAATTTCTCTTGTTAGGATCCAGGTCAATCCTGTTAATACACGCAATATGGATTGATCAAATATTTTAGTGCTCAAATACTGGGGGATATTTTTATTTTTTAAGATGTTTCAAAGTTTGCCGAACTCTGCCCATCCCAACCGCCTTCCTCCTTCTAGTTCAATGATTGTTTCCTTTTCCCATTTCTTTTAACTGGTCTAAATATATGTATTGTTTGAAATTTTCTGGTTCTTTTCCAGGAATTATTACTTGAATATTATTTTCATGCCAACTCTTCTAAATACCTTTTTATAGTGTTTGAGTTATACCGCCAACAGACAGACAGACAGATAGACAGACAGACAGACAGACGGAATTGAGAAATCCTGTTTTTCCTCTTCTAGGGACCCTGAAACGTAAAGATCTGAAGAAATCTCGAAAGGTGATTTTTTTCGCGATTGCAATACTTCCTTCGTCTTTCAGTCCAGTGTACGCCGCCGTTCCTATAAACGTAGCTCGGTCGGTAGACAGCAAATACAGTAAGTGCTGGTCACGAGCTCAAATCTGCAGAAGCAAAATACTAAAAGCTACTCGTGGAGGGAAGTCATCTCCAGTAAGTCCTTGTACTTTTTAAATATGATAGGGTTATCTGTTGGTTTCGCAAAACCGTCCACACTGTAACATTTGTCACGTTCTCTTTAACCTTCGGGTGCTGGCTTTATCATTGTCTTGCATGTAGTTAAGAATCTTGCAAAAGATCCGCTCTTCCAGAGCAAGTGTCCTGGTACTAACAGATCTTTTACCATCTGAAACTTATTTTTTAATCGAAGCAGTATCTCCAAGACCTCCATTTATTCTTTGAATTGTCTTCATATTTGGTAGATTGCCCTTAGGGATATCTCATCGAATACAGACGTCTTGCTTCATATGCGTTGCTTGAGGTGTTATATGTTAAAAAGTTTAGCATAGAGTAATATTCGTAAAACGTATTTACATTGTTAACAGAATGTGACTATTAGCAGCTGTTGTGAACACTTATTTCTAAATTTTCAAACTGAACTTTATATGAACTTCTATTATTAGCCTTTATCCCTAAAACTGCCCTCGAAGTGTAGCCCACATATGTCATGGCTGATATTAGTACAAAGAGGTGGTCACTTTAATTTTTATAAATTTTTCTGTGACGGTTAACTTTTACTTATTCCCACCATCAATACCTTTAACAAGGCGAGATCCTATGCGTTCGTTATTAATGTTCTATCAAACACTCAACGCATTTATACTGGAACATGCTTGTTCAAGGGCGGTTCACCCTACTATGCCCTTGAAAAACGTGCCTCTTGGGAGTTTGATTAATCACATCCCTCGAGACTGGGGCTCTTAATTGTTATTCATTACAGGATTTATTTTAGTAGTTGATTAAAATTCATTGTACGCCATGGATGGATCATCTGTGGGACTAGGTTGCCCTATCGGCTTGTACTAATTTGTGTACTATGAATTAAGCATTGGAACTCGAAAGAATAATTTTGTACAGGCTTTTTTCAATTTCATTTAGTTATGAAATTCGCCAATTTTACTGCTTGTTAGGATCTGTATAGTTGCAATTAATTACTTTAGATAATAACTGTGTTATTTATGTACATTCAATATCCCCTAATATAAGCTATGATGTTTCCATGTACTATTATCTCTCCAATCGTTGTTGCTTTTTCATATTTGCAATCTACTGTATTTGTTATAAGAAAAGAAATGTCTTCCTTTTATATTTTTGATACAACCTAGAAGTTTTTCACTTTCCATGGTCGAAGATATGTGCATGGTAGATTAACTTTGTATACATTAGTTTGTCTATTTTCACTAGATATTAAGATCGTAATATACTTAACATCATCAGAACTAACAATCTAAGGAACTGGCTGAGTATCATTATGAGAAATCGTGTGGTAATTGCAAAGCAGAACATTAAACGTAGTTTTAATAACCACATCTTGCAGTTAGTTAACGACGTTAATGAAGATAGCGCAAGAGATATATTGAAACAGCAGCGAAAGATATAACCTGGCTGACAATGGTACATACATAATTGTCTTAAGGGACATCTTAAAATGTCTTGCATTTAACAAATACATATCGTGTGGCCGTATCTTGTCAAATTTCAACAAGCTGTTAAATTCAATAAAAATGTTATACAACACTGCATCTTCTCTTGACGTTCGTATATTTAAATTGTGCGTTTATACAACCATGTAGTCTGTGATATTATATATTCATTAGGTTTGTTACAAATGGGTTGCTGTGGATTAAATAGAATTAACGTACATTGTGATAATTTACAGCCATCGTAAAAACAAATTTCTCAAGAATTCCTTAGTGAAACCGCTTTATGGTGCCAAATAAAAAATTCCATTTACACGTCTCAGAGTCAAGAACTAATTAACAAAAGCCTTAAGTGGGATTTACAGCTTCACACTCATAGTTGCAAGCTTACAAACCCTCAAAATTGCCGAATAAGAGCAAACGAAAATGTTAATGTTTCTTACCTAGGGACATGTGAAATTCTTACGCATACGATAATTCCACTCGTCCCTCTACCTTCGAAGGCAGCTAACGATTTATCTCGTTATAATAACGCTGCATCTTAACAACCCGTTTCTCCCGCGCTTATAATCATAATAATCGTGTTATATTACTAGAAGGGATCCCAAGAACTGGTGTAGCCACTAAATCTGTAAATTTAATGTTGGCAGAGACAGGGATGCCTTCTATTTCATAAATAAGTTATATAGCTGCTCATGCTCAGCCTGGTCAGATGTTCCATAACTTCGGCCATACTTTGAATGCTGTTCCGCAGTGTTAATGTATTCTTGACAGGTGGGTGTTTCTCAAAGAGCAACACTGCAGTATTCAATAAAAACTGCAGCGAGATGGAAGTAACCAGCATTACTACCGGCGAGCGCTATAAAACCTGTTGTTTAATTTCTAACGAATAGAAGCCGTTTATGTGTTCTTCAAACACTAAATGAGATAGTAACGTGAATGAAATTATAGAATTTATTATTTTGCCTTTCAAGTTTTAATTATGTAGCAGCAGCTGACCTTAGTTAATTTGTCTTAATAAAATCTGATGTTATCAGATCTCCATAATTACATCTTGAAATGGCATTTTGTAAAAACCGTGCTCAACCAGAGGTTTGCTATATTTACAAAGTGGATACTAGATTCTCATTCTATCATTACGTTACTCACTAGTCACGATAAACCCACCATAACTTTGTGCCATCTTATTACAACCTAACTCAATGGCAATGAGATCTCCCTTATCCTACTTACCTCAGTTAGTAGTAAAGTAAGCACCTCATAAAATATACCCATCAATTGGTCCTGGCTCATACTAAGCTGAAAAGGTTATCTACAAAAATCTACTGAAATAAAAAAGCGAATTTATTTACAGAGCAATGAAAAACAAACAGATGTATTTCCTGTTAAAGAAACAAATGTTAAAGCGGGAAGTTAATTCTGTCCATCACGCACAAAAAAATTATTCCTACTATCGAGTCACGTAACGAACAATACTATCCATCTGCGCACAAAAAACTGCTTCTACTATACGTTTATATTAAACACAATTAACGCACATCTTTGTTCAAACAAAGAGCGCACAGAACCATGCCATTATCTCACTCATATGCTCAGACACAGACACGCTAATTACACAATAACACACCTGCAGTAATGACTAACAAATACCAATTGTGAACTATGTGGGGTCTCGTAGCTCGGCTAGACGAGTATTTGCTATTGCGTCGCTCGATGACGCGCTCGCTTGCTTTGTTGGATTTCTGATTTCAAATCGCCAAACTGCACTGTTTGCCGGACCTCGACTTCCTCTGTGTGGCTAGCCGGCTGCTCAGTGCTTCTCGTCTGTTGCAGTTTCCAAGGAATTGTAGAAACTTCGAATTTGACTGGTTCTGTGTCCAGCTTCAAAACTGTCTCGCCCGATGTTTACCCTTGGGCCTGCGAACAAAAGCACACACTAGCTCGGCGTAAACCAAACCGAGACTGATACTTTCTTTGCAAAACTCTACCGCACACGCATATTAGCGTGATATCCACAAAACACATTGGCGTGCATTTTTACGTAAATAGCGCACTTAAAGGTAATATTATAAACAGATAACAGCAAATAACAGTGAACACATGCACAAATCGGATGTATATAAAATTATTACTCGTATCGATTAATCCATTTGTAGCTTTTTATCCAAACTTAGCGTCCTTTTACTAAACGCTCGCACGTCCGGGAAGCTACTGGAAACAATGCGCCCAGCATCGCCCAGCAACTGATGTACCGTTTTAAACGGGGTAAGATTCTGAAGGTCTATCGCGGCCACTTGGCAACTGTCCGTACCGGACAGCGAAATGTCATGTCCCGAGACACCCGGGGCTCGCACTAACTACCCGTGGTACTCGCGTAAACGTTGACGAGTAACCGTTCGGGAGTAAACTCTCTACCACACACTTCTGTACCTCGGCTCACGCGGACGTAATAAACATGCCCCTGCAAGTGTAGGACAGGGTGCACTAGGGGACTAAGTACTAAGGGATGAAATCGTGCGGTCTGCTCCGAGAAAGCTCGTCTCGGATACTAGCACAGTGTAACCTGGCTGACACCTCAACGACGGTCGTGACGCGCCTCGGAGCGTGAACGAGGTTCGTTCCTGACCCTGCCATTCATTGACTGCTCGACTCGTCTTGGATACTAGTACATCCGGCTACTTCTGACCTGCACCTCAAACGACGGCTTTGATCTCTCACGCGCCTCGGACACTAGGGCAGTATTTCTCGTGGCCCGACACTTCAAACAGAGGCCCCACGTTCACCCCTTGGATTCTTCTCTTTCTGCTAAAAAATCCGGAACAGCTCCACCACGAGAAGGCAAGAGTACGGTCTTAAAAGCACTGGATTGTATAAGCGCAGTCCGTGCTCTCCTGGGTTGCATATTCGCCTTGCATACGGGGCTTTCCTTCGTGAAGCGTACTCGTATTAATCAGACGAGTAATGTCGAGAGCAGACTCTCTATCACACATTTTTGCACGCCAACGAAATACGCAAGCCCCCGAAGTTGTAGGATAGGGTAGCATCGCCTTTTACAGACAGTTTTATTGGGCAAACTGACACCCTAAATGACGGTCGTGGACCAGCATCGCTCGTGATCCTGCTCCTCAGTCGAATGTTCAACCCCTGTCGGATACTAGTACAGATTACCGGACCGATACCTCTAGCGACAGCTCTCCCTCGCCTTGGATACTAGATCAGGACTGCTCCTGATCCGACACCTCGTAACGGTGGACCCGCGTTTACCCCTTCGATTCGTCTCTTTCTGATCAGCAACCTGGAACATCTCTGCAATGGGAAGGCAAGAGTACGGTCTTGAGAACACTGAGCTCCCCTGGGGTGCCCTTCTGCCTCTGTGAATACTGGGCTGTCCTTTGTGTGTGGGTAGGTAGGGGGCATACACCTTGGATCCCGGCAGTGCCAACAAATTGAAGCTATTATTTATTATTTTTTCCAGTTTGTTAATACGGTAATTGATTTTCTGATTAGATTGCTAGTTGCCATTTAGATCGCCCAACTATTACACTTTTTTATTTGGGGATACTTAAATGGCAACATATACAAAATAATACCTCAGTCGCACAAATAATTACGCCAAAAATTTATTGATCTCGTCGCTGATGTCGAAAACGTCTATCAATATTCAGATGTCGAACAAAGACTTGATTGTTGCACGAAATTCACTGGAAGCCATTTTGAACACTTAATTAAATAAAAGTGTTTATAATTGGGTCCAAACCCTTCTTTGCCTTTTAAAATGGCGATGGAGTAATTAATTATCACGATGTTCACTTTATAAGATGCCAACCTGTAAACAGTAAACCTATTTCGTAAAATTTTCGAGAAACTAGTGATTAGGAGGTTATTCCGCGTGGATAGTTTTCATTGGGTTACTATGTATATACAAAATTATGATTTTGATTAGGAATGTTTCAGACTTGAAGTTCCCCTTTGCTATATTGATAACCTAGTTTTTTATAATAATTACCGTCCTATTTTTATTTCCTTTTAGCAAAATTGCACTTTAGTACATTTAAACAAAACTTTCTCAATTGCATTTTATTAAAAAATATTGGGTGACTCCACATTGCTATACCTGGTAGTGACTTGTGCGACGCAGTATAAAGCGAAAATTGCCCCCATAAAGACCTTCCCGAACGCAACACTTTCATGCAAATAATTAATATTATTGATTGGGGACCGAATATGATTAGATTATTCCGTTTACCATTCTTGTTACAATTGAATAAGTAATACGAAATCAAGAACAAGGTTTAGATAAATCTAGAATTCTTTTATAATAATTATTTACTCGAGACCGATATCGAATGTATTACAACGGGAGTAATTCGGCAAACACAGGAACTTCTCCTGGAAGCATAATACGAAAAATAATAAACAGAAGTGGGAAAAGAGCCTGAAACAAATGTTACCGACTTGAACTAATCACGAATAGGAGGTATCTTAAATCTCGAGCGGCCAGTGGACATTTTTCTTCAAAAAGGAAACTACAATATCTCGAAATCCTCGCGGGCTACGGCGACCCAACAAGAGTACGGCAAGTAGCTTCAGAAACAAAAATTAGAGCAATGCCCATTTCTGAAAAGAGAACGGGAATGCCATAAATGATATCTTCCATTTTGGATGCAAAAATGCAGCGATTTTAAATTCAATTCGTTAGACTAATTAGGAGATCCCAAATACTGGACGGCATTGGAAATCGTCGAATGATCTGCGAACACGGTCCAAAAATTCACTGTGAGGAATTTCGAATCGCAACAAATAGAAGTGATAAAATGGTATTACGCTGTCAATAGCAGCTCAGTATGTGTCTTGTTCAGGTAAAACATTCGAGTCTTTAAATTCCTAGTAGTACTAGAAAGTCACAGAATTATACGTAAATTTGAGACTAACGGACAGCATTAAATACTTGTAACTGTAACAAAAAGAAAAAATATTTCTGTTGAAAATATTTTAATGAGAACAGAAATCAATAATCAGGTACAAAATGACAAATAAAGTAGAAGTTCGATGAACCGGCGCTACCCAGGTGGGCGATCCCTTAGGGTTTCTCGGGGTGGAGAACATAATGGCCATGATCCCGACTCTGCAGGACCGCCGAAAAGGGGTTTGTTGGGGGTGACTTGGTTTCTTTATCTCTTTACGTATTTACAGCTAAACTCTCATATTGTGCTTTCATATAATTAAGGATGTTGACAGCACACAAGCTCAGAAGCTGCAACTAACCTAAACAAATTAGAACGTTTGGGGATTCTTGCTCTAGCTCGTTTAGGTTAATTGCAGCCTTGGATCGTGTGTGGTGTAAATATCATCCATTACATGGAAGCACAATGTGTGGTGTAACTGCATGTAAATAAACCGATTTTGTTTGGTACCACGTTTTAAGAAGGGGACAAGGTTGCCCCTCAAAAATCCAGCTTGTTTCTATCCTATTGAGTCGGGACCAACTCCATTATATTTTTCACCCCCGAAAATCAACGGCCTGGGTAACTTCGTGTATTGAATTTTTGCCAAAAAAAAACAGCAAAGAAAAGTGTATCTATACACGAATGTTCAGATTATTCCAAGTTATCAACTGATTTGCTACTTTCTGAAAATGAACAATTTTTAACAGTAGCATGCATTGATGGAGTACAATAAAGTTTTGTATACCTTAGCTGTAAAATAATTAGGTGAGAAAATAATGTAACATTCAAGATTTAACATTGATATCGCTATTCTGCCTCGTGCAAGTTTCCACCACGTATATTTATGAAATTGATTGAAGTTTTAGTATTTTTACATTTCCAATTTTTAGTCCTGTTTAACACACGTTACAGTCTTAGTGCGAAATCACTGTTCTTGGTATTATACATATCATATGTTATAGCGTAATATTAAAATATGCATTTTTAAACTATTTGCGTCAATAAGTTGACACTAACTATAAACATTAAATTGTTATAATCTATGTGTTGCTAAGCAATTAGTGAATCAAAACTTGATAGTTTTTGTTTGTAATGGACAAGGTCTAGGCATGCGGAATTACCAGGTACCTTAGATACCAACTGCTATGGTCATACGGTCCTACTTAGAATTTTGCCGAGATAGTTTTATTTGACAACTAAAATTAAATATCGTATATCATTAAAAATAAATAGAGGATACGTGCAGATTCGCATTGATATTTATATATTTAAGTACGCAAACGCCTCTGCCTATATTGTTATCGTCTCTCCTCGTGTTGAGTTGATTGGCGGTGCCAAAAAAATAAACAAGATGTGCTTTGTTAGATTCTAAATATCATCATTATGTTAAAGATTGGGTAAGCACGTCAATATTAATAAATCCAAATTATTACATTGTACGAACCTGCAACGTTGTTTTTCCCAAACCATTTGCGCATTAACTTGACCTTTGTGCCACGGCCAGAAACTTATAATTATTTAATCATTGAGTATAATTTCTCAAATAGGATTCTTAATGGCGTTTCCCGCATCCTCGTCGTCCGTTATTCACGCAAGTTAATAATTATATGTGAATATTTTAAGCAATAAACTGATTCACGATGTTCACAATTATGACCGATTGCCTGCTCAGAACATGTGTGGCTAATTAAGTAACCATTAACGCTGGGCTCGGAGATTAAATGCGTTATTAAAATAAGAAAGTTAACTAATTCCTCGTCATTATAATATTCTAATCACTGAAATTTAATTCCAAAATTGCTTCAGATATTAGGAGCACCGTGGGCCGGTTTTAATGTCCTCTTATTTCTTAAACGGCTCCGTACGTCTACACACTTTCGAGCTTGTAATCTTAAAATATTACAAACTGAGATGTGTTTTGCGTTACATTATGAAGACAAAATAAAATCGGCGGATGCTCTTAATAACTTGTCTAAATTTATTACAAGAACATGAAACCGGTTGTTAAGTCTGGCGGAATTTTCGATATGCTAAATTGCAGTTTGTGTAACCTGTAGCCTTTTTCATTAATTGGTTTCTTGTTAATTTTCAATACCTTCAGAATTTATGGATCATTTGCATAAACCCTGAAAGAGATTGCTACTTTAACAGTCTTGTATTTATCTCCATTAGACTGAAAGTAATTGAAGAGAAATATGAACAATATTCGCGTCTTTTCATATTAAGGAAGAAAGTATATACAATATCATGTTACGTATAACAACCGACAATTTTAACAAAATAAGTTATAACACACAATGTTACCTTATATGGATGGTCAAATATTCGTTACCTCATGAATAAAACAATGGTAGAGTGGTCGTGGTTCAATACAAAATAAAGGTCCAATCGTTATAATTATCATATTAATGAATGGGCACTATGCTCTGTAACGTGATTTAACGATAAAGGCGCGCTAGGTGATTGTGGTGATAGTTTAAAAACCCAAAAAGCACCAAAAAAACCATATATTCAATAATAACGGTTAATATTAATAGGTTAAGTATATATGTATATCTCATCTAAATAAAAAATAAAGTGCATAAATACGCATGTAAAATATTGCGGTTATAGTTTACATAGCAATCTGAGAAATTGAAAGAAAATACAACGCGAGTTTGTAATAGTAACATCACGAATATTAAAGTATATTGCAACTCGCTATTAACGGTATTGCAATTATACAAAGTTTATATAGTGTGTGAGAATTCGCAAATAGCCGTTTGGAACGCAATCGTCATTAATCGTTTGCTATAAGGCTAACGTTTAGAATCTTATTACAAACTTGTTGCAAATAGTTGTTAAAACAAGTCAAATTTTGTTACGTTATTAAAGATTATAAAACGTTAATTGATCACTTTAACGCAAGTAAAACGTTAACTTAAGTATAAACTTTTTCTAGAAAACGTGTTACAGTACGAATTCGAAGTTACGACACAAAATGACACAAAATAGGGAAATTCACGTATCAATGGCCCCAATTAAGTTACGATGGGCTGTAACAAAGATTGCCGGTTCACTCAGTGGAGAAGGGGGGTTTTTTACAACCTTAATTAAGGCTACGATCCGGTAAACGAAATAAGATGTTATATGCCAGACGCCACCACTTTACTTATTAAATCAGGAAAAACACAGGTGGACTCATTGAAAAAGTGGAAGCAATGGCCCCTTTCTGACGCAGCCCTGGTAGGGATTGAACGTCGATCCACGAACAGCTGGGTCGGACTTACCTTAACTTGCATTTGCTTACAGCTATTTGAATCCCTTTAAATCACAAAATAACACATGCAAATATCATAAATCTACTAAAGAAAAACACAACTAATTAACAATAAACTATATAAACGTAGAAAAATGTACATAAACAATGAACATCAAATGGAAATTCAATAAAAGGTTAGGGTGGTTAATTGCTCAACATTTAATCTAAAAAGACAGTAAACTTGACGACAAACAATATAACTGACTCAAAAAAGGTAGCAACTTTAATTTACACAAAGAAGCTACTTTCAAACAATAAATATTGACGGTAAACCACGAAATCTAACTCAGTGAAGGTAATTACTTTAATCTGACAACGTTAAGCTAAATACTAACAATAAAACTTGACGGTAAATACTCAAATCGACTTAAAACCGTGACAACAATTCAAACGCTTACTTTTAAATTAACGACAACACTGCGTAACATGGCAATACTTCGAAAATCACTTTTCACTGCAGAAAAGCTTTTGTTAAAATTACTCCAAAGTAACACAGTAACTTGAGGGATTCAGCTTGCTATGGTGATGGTACCCAACGGAGGTGCAGGTCGGCCCCAAGCGACTGCCACAAAATACTTGAAAGAACTTGAAAGAAGCACAAACGAGGTTCGTAAATATATATCCGCCCAAGGCGTTAATCGAAGCCTGCCAAACTCAGCGATACGGGAATTCCTCTGCTAATAATTACACAACACATCACTTAGAAGACCAAGACCTGGTACCTATTCCATTTCACTAATTGCGATATTGCCCGGCGAAGGCCAAAGCCTCCGCAGCCGGAACAAAAACTATGTTGCTTTCATGAACTCTGCGGATTGAATCCTGAAGCCAAAGAAATGCGCGCAAGCGCTGCTTATCTCATCTGTCTAAGTTATATGAAAATGTAAAAATTGCATCATTATCGTGCAATATTATATCATAATTTCGCCTGAACAACGGGGCAGTCCCGGCAAACGACAAGCAACGCCCTGGCGCCGAAAAACAATGAAGATTAAAACTTCATTCATGCGCCACGTAAGCACATCTAAATTTAAAGCAAGAATATTTGAACTTGAATAAAATGCTGCCCAGACATAATAAAACAAATGGGCCGGAAAACGATAATATTTGAATAACAAAATTAAATTTCAAGTCACAGCTATAGTATCAATCTGAGCGTAACTGAAACGGGAAAAGTACTAAAATTTAAAATACAAAAGCAGAAAAAGGCGGAAAAGCGCTAAATGCACAAATTGTCCTTACAAATGCAGCGCACCAAACTAGATGCGGATCAACAGCTGGAGGCTTCACCAAGCGTGAGAACTTGGGGCTACCTTGCCGTTCAAAATAAATCTATGAAGAAGGCAAAATATGAATTTATAGCGACACCACTCGCCGCAAAAACACCTAAGTGGACGAAAAAGGATGACAACGTAGAAGAACGTCGAAAAAACGTGGAAAAGCGTAGTAAATCTGTAGATTTTAAGTAGTTTAGCTCAATTACATAAAATTGACTCACCCCTTATTTGGCGTTCGGGCTTATAAATGAAATTTGTAAACTTTTAATCCCTATTCAAGGATTTAGACAATGCATCTCATTTGAATTCATACAAATTCATCGTCACCATTTAGTAAAGAAGTCAAAAAATCAATTTGCCTCTAGCAAATTTGCTTAGTAAATTTTCTGTACTATTTTGTTTAAAATTGTTTATCAGCAACAAGTAACTAGAAAAACTCCAAAAATTAGTGAAACAATAACCTTAGACATAAATTTATTACCCTTTCCATACAGAACGGTTATGTTTTACTTGTCATATAGAAAAGTTGTCCGACGAAAAGGTTCAAAAACATCCGTGAATGAAATTAATTAAAAATCTATACGCAATTCATTAATGTTGTTATTATATCAGTATGCACAAGATACACAGTAAGTTTCCTTTTGTACTTATAAAGTTACGAATTACCTACTGAGCAAATGTTCAACTTTACGGATTCTTGTACTTGCACTACTGTTATATTTACAAATATAAAGGCAGCACGATGTCGTACGCGATTGAGTAGGCTTTAAAGTAACGCTGAAATCGGAAAGGATGTAACTGAAAAAGTGTCATAAAATGCCATGTCACATTTGTTTATTTAACAGATTGCGTTAGGGGCTACAGAGAAAAGCGTAACCAAACAATATGGCGTAATAAAGAGTTCGGTAATTTGACCGTTTTTTTATTTTTCCTGTGGCTAACACTCTACTATACGTATTTCTATAGGTAAACTTTCACAGAATTTATTTCCTTTTGTATGTTTTTTTGTTAACTATAAAAAATAAGTAAATTTGTTATAAATAAAAGCATTTCAATCTCTTAGACCTTGCATGATTTGGCCTTCTATAAACATTTATGGTTTCTGAAAAGCTTTAATAACCAATATTTACGTTTAATCGAATTATATCCAATGAAAGGTTTTATATTGAGCATATTTATTAAAAACATACGGTAGAAGGAATCAGATAATACGACCTACTGTAAAAATTAGTGTTAATCGCTTTAAATATGGTTTACTAGAGTACCTACAAGACTTATTTTCAGTAAAACAGAGAACACCTGACCAATGGCAGTCTACTCTTTGCTTTTCATATGCAATCTTTTACAATAAATAAAGGTATAATAGTATAGGCGACTTTAAATGTATTAGTCCTTTCATATAAATTTAAACTAGTCGGGGATTTTATTTCACATCGTAGAAAGCAATGAAATGCAGCCGCTTCATCTTTCTAATTACGACAGTAGTCTATTTAGCGATTTTATTGCCAGATACTGGTGTAACGTGACATACAAGATTGCCATTTAGAGATAAACTGATTTTATTATTCAATATCAACGGAGTGTGTTCATTAATTTCTTCTCGTAAATTAGCCGAGGAGATTGCAAGCGTGCAACGGGCGAATTATTTATTGCCGCATTTCACTTTCTGATCGGGGAGGTGAAAAGATAATAAGAAAGATGCCGGTACCTTTATACACCAAGCAATATCTGTCCTGCAGAAGCTTAGTTCCAATTAACATTCTTGGGATGGTCGGGTGGGTCGCAGGCCTTGGCTGCATGTCGTGTAAAAAGGCTGGTAAATGGTAAAACAGTCGATTGGTGGTTTCACTACGTATTCCCATCCTTGCCAACGGTTTGAGAATTCTGGGAAAGTTCATAGAAGTATGGATTTTTTGAAGCAACGATTTCTAAATCAGTTACAAAATATCATTTTGAGAAAAGAAATGTATTCTTAAAAAGGTAACATAATTTGCAGAATAATTTTGATTAAAGCTACTAGGAAATTTTTTATTTCTATTTTGGATTGTGGTTGCAACCGAAGCAAAAATGTGTAAAAATTTACATCGTTTATTTTAATGTAGTTGAGATATAACTATTGAGTACAATGCATTACAGTGTATACATATACACAATATACAGAAGGAACAGGTTGGGCAATGCCAAATACTTCGTTTTCATAATACCATACGAAACTTGAGAGCTTTCTAACAAAGATGAAGTTTCCTTATAGTACAACAATGGCTGCCTTCGCAACCATATTACTTTTAGTGAGCTTTACAAAGTGTTCGAAATTGCTACTATGTTTAACTCTAAATAAAGCTTCTGTATTTACTTGCTAGATCTTCTTCTCCATATATCTTGCAATTTTGTAGCCAAAGATTCTCATTAATAGTGTGCCCACATGTTTAATTTTTGTTAGTCACTTTGGTTTAGCAGTCGCACCTCATTTGCATAAATTAGTGTCAGTGGCATTATAGCTTCATTTACTCTGAATTTTACGTTTCCATATAAAATCTTATACGTGACATTAACAAATTCCTAAGGTTAGCTACACTTCTGTTCACATCCATTATGCATGATCTGATTTATCTGCTTCTATCATTGTTATTGCTACAGACCGTTCCAGGATAGATTGTGACATCTGTAACCTTATTTTTGTTTATTTGTCATAATCAATTATTTCTGTTCCTCACGTTTTTTCTCATCGCTATCTCAATTACATCATTTCATCTTTTCTAGTTAGTTATTTTTGTAAAAAATACTAGGATAACCGAAATACATATGTGGAAACACATCAACTTTACTTAGAGTAGCTTTCTATTAACAAATTTGGCTCAATTATCAATTACATGGTAATTGCAATTGCACTACATACACTACTTTTTCAATTACTTTCAATACAAATTATTGTGGTATATTTGTATTTAGTGTTAATATATCGTTTGAAACAAAAAATTCAAATTAATAAATAATTATCATGAACCCCTAAAATCATCTGGTTATGCTAGCTGTTACAGAAAAGAATAAAAAATATTTTTACCATACTGTAATATATAATATGTAGTACTTACCACAGACATATTTTTCGCTTCTTACACAATAATTATTAGCAAGCTGTACTGCTAGACAAAATACAACATATGCACATTCCATCTAAAAACATACGCATCTGCATCAAATATTTTCCTCTTTGCTCGTGCACACGTTTCTGGAAATGCAAATGTTCTACAAAATTAGCTGTTACTCGACTAGTCATAGAAAATCATAAATGATATTTACATTGCTCCAGGAATACCCAAATGCGATTTCTTATCTCATTTTTTGCGTTCTGGAAATTTAATAGCCAATCGAGATCAGTAATTTAGTAATAGAGTTACTTTCTGGTAATTCAGTTGCCACGAGTAATTTCAATTGCCAGTAATTTAATTACTCAAAAGTAATTGAGTAAGTGAATGTAGTGGTTAACTACTTTAAAAAGTAGTTGCCATTTACTTTTAAATAAAGAAGGCAATTACCAATTACAATTACCGTATTTTGAAAAGTAATTCTATTCCAAGACAAATCAACCAAAAAGAAGTTAATTAGTAATTTAATTACAAAGTAATTAATTACTTCCTAGCTCTAGGTGCAAAACACCTCCTGCATCTATCACTATCTGAAATCTGGGAGGTTAATATTTATATCAGCTTAATAAGCTTTTGCAGCCCAAGACTAGTTCTTCGATTTTCTTTCGTTTACTGCCATCATTTACCATAGGATAAAATAAACTGAATAACTAGAAGACAAGAACGTGATTGATTATGTAACTATAGCCAAAGGCACGAGATATGAAGTGCAAGATATCAATGTTTGGAGGAACAGATTTAAGCATAGGATCTTGATAGCAGAAACCTTATTTAGAAGAGAAAAAAAGGAGCTAACAGATAAATACAATAGAATTAAAATAGAAATGTTAGAAAATTCAGAGACGCAAGAAGAATACGAAAAACATTCAAGCATAAGTTAGCTGCTCTAGAAACAAAAGACTAATAATTAGAAACTTGCTGGAACCTAAACGAGAAAAAAAGTTCTAGTTCAAACAGGAAGAGATATATGAAAAACAAAAATTCTAAATCAAAACTCCCAAAGAGGAATAACCCACTGGTGGAATAAAAAAATAAAAAGTAATAGCAAAACAGAAAAAGAGCATGGTACAGATTTAAAGGAACAAAACTTGAAGCTGAAGGTCTCATGCGAGGAGATTGAAGAAAAATAGAACAAAACTACATAGAAAGTTAAAAAAAATTCATACGAGAACGAAAATAAACAAAGAACTGAAGAAGAAAGAAAACAAGCACTAAAACAACTCGGAAAAGCCGGTGGAGAGGATGTCATAGCACCGGAACTACGAATAAAGAAAGATATGAATAATAAGATGGCAAAGGCAATATTGGTACAGGCCTGGAGAACAGAACAGTACAGATCCTAACGGACTGGGAGCATAATATCATTATGTTCGTACACAAAAAGAGGAAACTACAAGTTGCAACAATTACAGGGAAATATGCTTGTCTTCGGTTACAACTAAGGTATATTACAAAATTATGAAAAAAACTGTTACTAAATGTAATTAAACATAGACAAGAAAATGAAGAGGCGGTTTTTCAACCTGGAAGACAAACGCAGGATCACATCCTCGCGATTGAATAGATATAATAAGGGAGGCTGCCTTTGACCGAGTATTAAGAATACGTGAAAAGCACTAGAAGAACTAAAAATCTGACAAAAAATAATAAGAATCTCAATAGCATCAACAAAAAAATAGTAGGAACAGTAGGTAAGGCTCAATGGACAAACATCCGAATATTTCGACATGGATAAGGGAGAAAAGCACGGTGTTCGTAGTTTACCCGAATATTATAATTTAAAAATGTAAAAACGAAACTAAAAGAACTAGACTAGGATACTACAACGTAACACCGATAATAACTCAAGATTTAATCTACACAAATGATATATTTCCAATAGCGGAGAATTCACAACTGCAACAATCATAAACATCCAGAGAAAGAATGTAGAAGAAAAATAAATGGAGATTACCATAGATAAAAGTAAATAATTACAGTAAGAGAGAAGAGATAGTATGGTCATTCGAATAGCGGACAAATAACTGGAATACATTGAAACTATATCTAACAAAAATGGGAAACTAGAAGAGGAAATCGGGAAAGGGGTAGACCCAGAGCTAGATGGAAAGATAACATCAAAGAGTCAGCTATAATTCAACCAAGCGGAAAAAAACACCCAGGAAGTCAGAATATTGGCACGGGAAAGGAGCACCTACAGGAAATTGATGGAGGACACAATGCCATAAGGCATAAATGGGTTCGGGGAAAAAGAAAAAAAAATCCCTTTCGTGAACATTTAGCTGTCCAATGGACTCTATACATATTATCTCCATTTATTTCTTGGCTTTTTTACTAATTTCTGTTTGTATGACGAACTATCATTCTGCATTCTAGATTAGTTCAGCTAATTCTGCCTTCTTTGTCAATGCCTGGTTATCCATACCTTTCATAGACTTCTATAATCGGCCTTTCTTTTTCAAATATTAGTGAAGGGGTGCCTCCAAGCATTCGTCTACTCTACAGCTACACTCTCCTGTTTCCATTTTATTACATCTTTATCCCGTAACGCTCATGTTTTGATATCAAAAGTTAATGTCATTTCTATTACTGTTTTCTGTGTTACTTCTAGTTTTATCTTTACCAATTTCATCATTTTTTTATTTAGTCGAAGCTTCCCCACTGCATCAAGATATTATCTATTGAATTATATGCTCCAAAATTCGTCAATATTAAAATTTTAAACCATAAGAAGATAACATTAGATTGTTTCTACAGCGATATATTTATTCCTGACACCATAAATATCTCTTTGAGTTTTCCTGCATTTATTACTATGCTACTGATTGCATAAATCAACATTAAGAGTTAATTGTTGGCGATGAGAGTAGTACAATACAACTAGAAGTAGTCTAGAATCTAGATTGTTAGACCTGATACCACTTCTAGCTTCGTTCGAGCAGTCGTAATGTTAACAATGAATAACCACGTGCCCCTTGCTTGAACTTGAATAAAAATAGATCGTAATCAAACCACAATCAGGTCTTTCTCTGGTTAAAAATACGACGCGACTTTACGATCGGCCAAGCAGACTTTTGCCTGAAACACAATGCAGTTTAGTCTTCAATTGTTATAACATCGATTTGCTAACGTGCATGGCCCGTAATTACTCGTAATTATACTGAGAGCGAGTTCTTAATACTAACATTGTTTGGCGGTAACATTAACCCTAAACAGATATTTATGCCTCGTTTTGTTGCAGAATTAGCACTCTTATTTTTCAGCACAAACCACAGAAGCTACGAAGCACACTGAAAGTGGCTCGCTTATCGTGTAGGACCGTATTTAATTCTGTATCGACGCCACGCTACGTGAAATAAAACAATAAAATTGCTTTCTATTAATACGGGTACTAAAACTAATTGCGACCAATAACGAAGGTACTATAATGGTTCCAAGAAAATATAAACAAGGAGCGTACCTTCCTGGTACTTCAGCCACGCGGAGCTAACGAACGGCTCGAAGGCCTCCATGCCAAAAATTGGATTAATTTAGCCGCCCCATTAAGGCATTCCTGATGTAACAAATAAGGGTACTAATTATTTCGAACCAGTCCGCTAAGAATACCACATAAAATGAAGTAGCGAGAAGCGAAGCCGGCTTTATTATCATTATTTCTAAAAAACTCGTTACCATCACTTTAAAACATATTCAGCGTCGTAAAGTTCGTTAAATAAAATTTTTGATGGTTATTAGTCGGTGCGTTTAAAATTTTTGAAGTCCCTTAACGACATCTAAAAATAATGTAGTCTCGCTTCGTTTTATGATGGAAGACGTAAGCTGTAGAAATTATTCTCCAATTTTAGATAATTTTAAGTATGATGCGACATGCGCTTACTGAAAGGTGATGTATAGTGGCATTAATTAACAGCTGCGACAGCCCTTTCCCGGGCGTTTTCGTATATCGTTTCCTTTTTAGAAGAGTAAGTATAGTTTTTGCTTTTGTCAATAGCGAAGTTATCAATGTGAAGTTTTGCATAAGAATAAAATTGCGTGTTACGAACGAACTTTAGAAATTCGAAATATAGGCACAACTGTAAACTTGCCAGCTATGGGCACAGATTACATCGATTATAAAATAATACAGCATGTAAAGATTGCCCGCTGTGTTTATCGATATATTTTTTCAGAATTTTTAAATTTAACTTCAGATTTGCTCCAATGTGAATTACACATTTAAAGTTTCATTGGTTTACAGACGATATCTTAAGTAGACAAAACATCTACAATGTTTGCAACTTTTTAGTGTCGATGCACAAGTGGCATTTAACCGACTGAAAAAGAATTTTAAAAATACAGTTTCCAATTTTCTTGACAATCTTGACGTACTGCTGTTCTTTTCTTACTTACATACCACATACCTGTCCGCTTCCCTGTTACACGTATCAGTGTCGAAGATTGGTGTTCTTGTTGGTTTTGAACCCACATAAAGTTCTCAATGTTTTACTTCCTCTCGTCTAAAAGATGAAGGAAGTATTACAATCGGGAAAAAATCACCTTCCGATATTTCTTTAGGTCTCACGTTTCAGGGTCCCTAAATGACGAAAAACAGGTTTTCTCAATTCCATCTGTCTGTCTGTTGCCGGTATAACTCAAAAACTATTTGTTAGAGGATATTTGTTTGTTTTAATTCAAGAACCATTACTTAAATGAAAGTAATACTTTGCATATAGCGCAGCTTTTTACCCTTGATGAAAAAAAGACCCTACATATACAGGGTGAGCAAAAAAAGAAATTTTGTTAATTTTTGATTTAACTGAAAAATAAATAATTTGCCCATAACTCAGACTTTACCCTTGACGAAAATGGAACCTAACAGTTACACGATAAACGTAAAAGAAACAAAAAGGAGCAACAAAAGTGCGTTGTGTTTAATGCAGCTGCATTGCAAAGATTCGAAGAGTTCTGCGTGGTCGCATGCGATGAACGGTCGGGCGTTGAAATCGCATTCGCATTATTAGGAACGTTAAGGTATTTTTAACCTTAGTCTTCTTCGATTTTTAAGATTGTATAGTGTCACAACGTCCACTTGCGAGAGAAATTCTAAGACTGCTTAAGCCTAGTTGCTTCCTTTTTTCCTCGAACGTCCCATTTATCCTAGTTGTTTGCAGTTTTCATTTTCGGATGTTTTAAAATTCAGAGCCTTAATAAAAAATCCATGTTTTTAATTTGGGGGGAGGGGGGCGCTTGCAACGCTATCTTAGAAAAATGGTGAGAAAAAACCGGCCTTCGTGAACATCTAGGTTTCTGGTAGTCATAAAACCAAAATATCTATTACCATTTTTATCAAAAATGTAATTTCAAACAACTGTCGTTTTTTCTCTGAGTCAAAGGGATTCTGAGCTAGGGTAAAGCATAAAATGAAAAATTTCTAGAATTCTCTGTTTTCAGCTGATTTTCCGATTGTTATTATTGTTTAACAATTTAATTGATTGATTTGAATGATTCATTTTAACTTCAACGACATTCATACATTCATTTTGTATGTACTACCTATGCGCTAATTAATGTGTACTCATTTCAATACCACCATGAGGTAGAGTTGACATTTTTTCTGATGTAGAACTACGCCTAACAGCGCGGGTAGTAACCCCCCTTCCCATGCGCAGCGAAATGTAGCAATATTTTTGGGTTTGCCGTTGCATTTGAATCAGCAACCGGGAGTGCAAACAATCTATTTAGATATAGAAGGAACATTTCTCCGTGATGTAAACTAAAAATTTTAAAAATTGTGTTAATGTAATATTTCTACTACTTTTCATTAGGTGCGTTAAAAATACGTTATCGCGAGGGCAGTGAACTAGATTTTGTCTGACGACTACATATCGGAGACTATTCAACACTATAACATATAAGCAAATCACATTGCAGACATTTGCTTTTTTCAACCAATAACAGCAGTATATCACTGAATATTGGGCACCATGCAAAATATTCACAAAACAATGTACGTACTCAAAAATTAAATAGCTTTGTTGCGAAGTATCGCTTAGCAACGATGTTCTGTCCTTAGTGATATCGCTAGGTTACGTAACACTAAACCCCAACAAACTGTGTGGCTTGTTTTAAAAATTTTAAAATGCTGTGTTTTTGAAGTATTCTGCTGAATTTAATTGAGGATGAATATTAATTGTTGGATTATTTTTCAATAAAGTTAATCGTTATGTATTAATATTGTTAAATAGTCGTCCCAAATACCACTCGAAGTGGATATACTTTTTTTTAAATATTTTGCCATTTCCATAGAAATTATTGCAAATTTCACTCAACAAAATCACATTTAAATGTCACTCGCCTTCGGCTCGTGACATTTTTGATGTGATTTTGTATCGTGAAATTTAAACGCAATAATTTACATGGAAACGACAAAATATTTGTCAAAAATATATCCACTGCTTGTGGTATTACCCTTGACTATTACATCGTTATACCCAGAATGCAGAGCGCTGGGTCACTTGAGTTTTCAGTTGTCAAAGTGAGGTTGTGTGCATACTCAATCCATAATAGCTATTTGTGCAACAAGCGCGTGTGGACGCAAGTGGACGTTTATGCACGAGACATGAAAATTATGAAACAAAGCCTGAGTTTCATAACATGTCGAGTGCAATAATACTTTTAGCACGAGTTTGCACACAATATTTTTTCTACGGCTTTAAATTTACTGTTACTAGTCCATAAATGTCGATTTAACAAAGTTTTTCATTTATGACAGTTATAAATTATGTCATAGTAAAGAGATGACCTTGGCACGCAGGTGACTGTTTCTGCAGCTAGTAGCTGTCAAAGTTAGTTATCAAAGGTAATTATAAATGTACACATTTTACTTTATTAATTACATAATGCTTTAATTATTTAAAAAAGCACTTTACCTCTAACGAAAGAAGTAACTAGAATAACTTTACAACCTCACTTCCAGTTCGAAATTCGAAATTCGACACCAGCTGTTTACTTACATGGGCTAATAGTAAGCAGTTGATTTGACTTTTAACACGCTAAATTATAAAACGTCATTTTTAGTGAAAAAAGCTAGCGCTAAAAGGCCTACTTTTAGTAGTGGTCGTAGACAAAATAAGTTACGACATGACTTTCAAAACTTACTGTTTGACACAAGGTCACTTGATAACGGTTTTTTAATGCACTTTATCATAGACCTGTGTTTGCTATAACAAATTAAATAAACGTTTTGAAACCATACGCGATCTGCAAGTCGTAGTCCTACGCTCCAAACTGACGGCTCAATCAGAACTGAGCCTACCTCTTTTTATGTGATCTTCTCAGGAGCCCTATTCCACAGATGCAATCAATATAGTTCTGATCTCTTTCGCCCGATAGATTATCTGTTAATCCTCTCCTAACAATTTCCGTCACTATGGTTCGAAATAGAGTCGTCGTCATCGTCGCTGTTACTAATCTCCGAAACATTATCTTGTGATGGTTTAGAAATTATTGGAAAATATATACCATAAAATCGGTGGTCTCTTTGTTTGTATGTTTGTTCGCTATCTCCTCCGAAGATACTGGACCGATTAAATTGTATGATAGCTTAAAATTTTGCTAATTTTTAGATTTAGATCGTAGGCTGGTTGTTATGGACATGGAGCTGGGGTCGAGATAATTCGATAAATTGTATTTATCGTCCGATTTGGCTCATATTCAGAATATATGTTAGTTACGTGGAAAGAAATATTTAAAAAAAATGGACCCAATAGGATTCACTACATACTATTACAGCAGCGCCTTATTCAACAAAGCATCCTGGTTCAGTGGTAGAATGCTCGCCTGCCACGTGGGCGGCCCGGGTTCGATTTCCCGGCCGATGCATCTTTTTTTAAATTTATATTAATGAATCTCTCTTAAATTAGCGAACTGAAGCGTAGTTCGGGTGATGCACTAGTAATTAATAAGCATCGCCCCTTCCTCCAATTGGAGAATTGTGTATTTTCATTACGGCACCGAGTTTTAAAAAAATATACAAAAACTATAACTCCGAAAGTTAATGTTTCTAAAACACATTTTTTTTGTCTTTAATGGCTGAACTGAAGGTTGCTTTTCAAATGTTCTTTCAGTATACAGGAGTCACAGTAATATCGTAAAGTTGGCAATGTTGGCACGTACACAGTACTATATATTTTGATTTTTGTCTTGATATAAACGTGTTCAGGCTCTTATACAACCTTGATGTGGCATTTATTCTGTTGTTCATCTCTCTTTTCTTCTATTACTGAACCTACGCATTTTAGTGTCTAAATTTGTTTTACTTTGTGCCGATCTAGGTATATATTTACCTCCTCTGTTTGTTTAGCACTAGTCATCGCTTCAGTCTTGTTCATGCTTATCCTTATATCAACTTATATGGAGGTGTCTCTCCATACTTCCAAATTTCTTTGTACATTTTTTTGTTATTTACAGCTAATACTAAATCATCGGCATAAAGACTCTGATATTACTGATTGAAGGTTTTTGTACCCAGCATTAGCGTCTCTATTTTTTTTTTCGATTATACTGCCTTTTCATCGTTGATCATTAGGATAAATAGCAGAAAGTTAACATTCCTAGTGGTCTCTCTTCTTTCTACGTTTTAAATTGTTCTGAATTGTATTTTATATATTCAGTGTGTCAAGAGGAGGATATGAGAGGTGGTCAAGAAGATTGCTAGGCTGGAGACTCAGAACAGAAAGGCGCAGTGTGGGGTGCCCAATATTCAGATCGGCCGACGATGTAGTAAAAACAGTAGGCAAGAAATGGAGAAAGACAGCAAAAGACCGCAAATATTGGAAGGTACTAAAGGAGGATTATATCCAAACATGGATAAGAGTCTGAAAAGAAGAAGAAGAGATATATTTAGTAAATTTTTATAAAATTATATATGTAATAAGTTGCAAAATCGTTCAGTTTTTCGCATTAAACGTGAACTTGCGGACTCGGTGGACAACATGTTGTGTGCGAAAAACGCAATTTACAACGTGCTACATACAAGATTTTTAAAAAATTCTATACAAATCTTAACAAAGTAAAAAATGCAATTTGGGCAGTTTATTTCTTTATTGCCCGTGTTAATATATGTATTTGGAATATTAAAATGATTGCTAGAGAAATAATAAAAATAAACGTTGCATTTTTGTTAAATATTGTTTTCCCGCTGCTGAGCATGTAAGTTAGTGATACAGCCTTAGTAACAAAACGTGTAAGTCGCTGATTATATTTGTTTGCTGCTTTCCCTTGACAACGGAACTTAATATTATTATTAAGTTCCTTGGATAATAAAATTAGCAACGCAAGATGCAGACTTAGACGTGTTGTTTATAATTGCAAGTGTTTCTGTGAAATGTGACACTCACAGGTAACACGAACCACGAAAATTAACCCTGGTGACAGGAGACAAACCAAACGATTTTTTCAAAAATCTAGGAAAATTTCGATAAGCAGCGGGAAAAATATAATAAGATAACTCGGAATGTATCGCCTATTAACATTTTCGACAGGCAACAAGCTGCAGCTTTGCCTTGGCTTGTACTTGCCTACCTCAAATGTTAATAGGTCCTTACATTCCTTGTTACTTAAATAGCTATTTCATGATTAATTTTCTAAAAAATGACTACTGAAACGTCATTATTATGATTATGAAATTTTAAAAATGTGTTTCTGCCACGCAGCAGTAACTATATTTTTCCTTGAAGAGTGACGCAGTAGATTTATGTATGAAAGGTGGAGACATATCAAAATTTTTCGATTTTTTTGGTTTTCTTTCTGCAAGTCCTGCTTGGTTGGAAAATATTTTAGAGCATAATTGCATAAATTCAATATATTGGTGCGGCCATATGTTATTAAAAAACTTGTTTAACAATTCTGGCTGTATATTTATTATATCAATCAAAAACGGTACACCAAAACATAATATACATACACAAAATGTTTTTAGATACTTATCCAAAAAATTATATGAATTTATACTTTTATCCAGTTCTTAACAAAAACCAGCAATTGAAAAAAAAATGTCTGATCTGTTTAAAATACATTTGTTAAAAATTAAGTTCAGACTGATACACGCAATTGTCTAATGGAATACAATTAATCAGTTGAATTTGAATTAACTGACGCAATCCAATAGCACAGATTCCTTGAAATAAATTATTTATTATTATTATTTAAAAAACAAACAAACGCCTTATTAAATGAAAAAGTTATTCCTTTTGCTTTTTATAAATTGTGAAGGGGTTTACGTTGAACAAAATTTAATGGTGAATTTATAAAAATTTCACGGGCGCACATTTTTCTTCTGTTTAAGTAGCTAATTTTACAAAAACCTACGTTACGGATTCCGACAGTTTTTAAATTCGCCTAATTAATTGTGTTTGGTTAGACATTTAAATGTACCATTGTCTTCATAGAAAACTAAGACAGTCAAAATATCAAGATACACTAATTGTTTTCAAATTTTAGTTGTGTAATTGTGTCTTGTTTTCCTGTAATTGTTTTCAGTATCGTGGATATTTTAACATTTGGACGTTCCAGTTTTCTATGATGGTGATGATGGTACGTAACAAATGCCAATATAATATCTGTTCTAATTTGACAAATCTCATAAACCTGGATTCTTCTTAAATTGCTGTACCTGTGTAAATCGGGGAAAATAGATATACTCGATATAACAGTTTTTGATCAGTGTGACATTTGTCATTCAAACGATTGCTGGAAAAAACATACAGTAAAAAATAGTCTTTCGTTTCAACAAAGAAAAGCTAGTAATTTATTGATATGCTTATTTAATGGGCAAATAGTTTCTTTTGTTAAGAAAAATGTACACACAAAAAGTTAATTACTGTTGAAATTTCCACCGATGTCCTCTCATGCAATCGGTTCGGAGATCAGAATCGTGAACGCGAGTACAAACTTTTAATTAGACTTGGCATAATCCCAAGGGATTGCACGATAATACCCAATACATAAACCCACCCTTCGTACTTATTAATTTTTATTTAATACTGTGACAAGGGTGGGTTGCGAGGAGGTCAATAACTTAGATAATACGTAGGACAGACGAAAAATAGAAAGTTTTGGATTTTTTATTATGCAAGAATGCTATGCATGCAAATCTCTGTGTATATTTGACGACGAAGAGATCTTAGCATATTTTCATGGACAAGCCAGGGTCGGCTTTTGCATGGAACTTCCTACAGAGAGCCAAATGATTGTTTAATTACAATTGTTTACAACAAAATTTAGGATTTTCCTTTCTACATTGAAAAGCTAAAATGAATGTTTACGCACGATACCAACAATTACCCCCAAACGCTTCATTAATGCGTGTTCGAGAATGAAAAGGACCCGTCTCTGATCATGTAAGGGCCGCGATCTCATATGAAATTTGAAATTTGTCAATATAGGAAGCGGACACATGTTTACGAGCACGAACCCTCCGGTTTACGATGGTCGCCAGAATTTGATTGCTAATACCAGCATTTATTGCCTACTGCATAAATCTTTTGCCCCTAGCAACTCCCAGTGGCGTTACATCAACAAATTGATCGTAATAACGGCCCGAACGTTTTCCGCCCTTGAAATTTTGCAATTTATTGTTCCGTGGGTTTTTGCAGTTGTTATTTCATATTCCTGCTTTGTGGTGCGGTTTTGCGGTTGGAGCGTTTTCAATAGCCTGACAGAAGTGTTCGTTCCCAATAAACTAATATTGTTTCAAGCCACCCACAAAGAAGACTATCAGATGTAGGAATATAATAATCATATACTTTGTCCCTCCAGTGCTATTAGAATATTAAATTATTTTGAAAATTCTTTTAATTAGTGCATTAAAAACAGAAAATAAAATTAGCCATCAGCTGTGTTCTCAGCTTTTCGTATTCTACATTTAATAATTGTAAAGTAATATACATAATACATGGAAAGGTGTTCCGAAATTTGTTAGACTTAAAATAATGCAAATATCTAGTTCATATGGACATACGGTCTACAATTTCTCATTATAATGATACACTTTATTTCGATCACAACGAAGTGATACTATATCATACATACATCATTAAAATGTTCAAATTGCGACCCCTGCTCAATGTTGAATTATTTCTATTAATTCGTCTCTTATTACAATAAGAGTTATATATCGTATGAACGAGAAATCATAGACCATATATCCATTTCAACTGTTTTGCTTATTGTAAGCTCCTAACTGAATTCCCTTATTTAAGAATACCTTTACGGATGACGCTTTATTTTCAAATAATGGCACTGATCTTTGCCGACGACGAGGTGGTCATAGTGTTACCTGGGGCGTGGGAGGTGGCTTAATTTCACTCCGCACTGGTGCACAGTTTAACGAAGAAGTCACAAGGTGTGTGGTTACTAAGTTTATTACATAAACATCACACAAAAGTATACAGAAAAATAGCACACACAAGAATAAACGTACAAATAAAGAAATACAAATAATTACAACTTACTCTAGAACTTAAACTAACTTACTTGCTAACTTAACTAAGGAGGTCTTCGTGGTCCCGGTTGAGAGCAACGCCTGCCAGTCGGATGCGCACGGCCGCGAGCGCGTCGTGGTCGCAGATACCAGCCAGAGGGAACTCCGGTGCTGGGCGAGCTGGGGGGCGATGTCTCAAACCCCTGACTTGTCTTAGAGGGATCTATCCATCTAACCCTCTAAGAGCAAGCCTGACTAGTCTCGGAGGGATCAATCCTTCTAACCCTCCAAGAACAAGTGCCTTCTCAACCTCTCGTTTCTCCTTATAAGGAAAACGACGGCATCGGGCGGTTCGGCAGCTAGAGCGACGGCATCGGGCGGTTCGGCAGCTAGAGCGACGGCATCGGGCGGTTCGGCAGCTAGAGCGACGGCATCGGGCGGTTCGGCATCGGGCGGTTCGGCAGCTAGAGCGACGGCATCGGGCGGTTCGGCAGCTAGAGCGACGGCATCGGGCGGTTCGGCAGCTAGAGCGACGGCATCGGGCGGTTCGGCAGCTAGAGCGACGGCATCGGGCGGTTCGGCAGCTAGAGCGACGGCATCGGGCGGTTCGGCAGCTAGAGCGACGGCATCGGACGGTTCGGCAGCTAGAGCGACGGCATCGGGCGGTTCGGCAGCTAGAGCGACGGCATCGGGCGGTTCGGCAGCTAGAGCGACGGCATCGGGCGGTTCGGCAGCTAGAGCGGGTGGTGCTGGCTCAGGCGAACTGACAGCGGGTGGTGCTGGCTCAGGCGAACTGACAGCGGGTGGTGCTGGCTCAGGCGAACTGACAGCGGGTGGTGCTGGCTCAGGCGAACTGACAGCGGGTGGTGCTGGCTCAGGCGAACTGACAGCGGGTGGTGCTGGCTCAGGCGAACTGACAGCGGGTGGTGCTGGCTCAGGCGAACTGACAGCGGGTGGTGCTGGCTCAGGCGAACTGACAGCGGGTGGTGCTGGCTCAGGCGAACTGACAGCGGGTGGTGCTGGCTCAGGCGAACTGACAGCGGGTGGTGCTGGCTCAGGCGAACTGACAGCGGGTGGTGCTGGCTCAGGCGAACTGACAGCGGGTGGTGCTGGCTCAGGCGAACTGACAGCGGGTGGTGCTGGCTCAGGCGAACTGACAGCGGGTGGTGCTGGCTCAGGCGAACTGACAGCGGGTTGGGCAGCTGCCGCGAGCTGAGGTTCGGCGTACGCCTTGATTATGGAGCGTAAAACATCGATTGCAAGCGGGATGCTTGGATCTATTGGCTCCGTTGAGTTAGAGGTTCTACCTCTTGGTTGCGGGAATTTTTCATAAAGAATATCCCGGAACTGTTCATAAGTAGCTCCAAAACCGTCAAAGTAGCTCCAATACTTTGCAGCGTCGCCTCGGAGTTGCGCAACGGCTGTTTGAAGTCTAGTAGTAGAGTCATCGGAAAAGTTCTCGATAGCCTTGAATAATGAACTTGTGCTCTCCCGTGATCCTCCACTGAACAGCGGAAGCTGATGTTTCCTCTGAATTGCCAGCAAGTGTTCGAGGGTTGGCAGGAAGATGCTCTCACACATCTGGCTACCGAGAGCCACGTCTCTCGATATGTTATGATCCTGGAGGGCAAGCACCCCGGTCACCAATTCTTGGATGCGAGGGTCCATTGCCGGTTTCTAGATTTGCTTTTGGGCGCCACTGGATTTTGGTAACGGCAGATCCAGATCTGCGGTGTTGCCGGCACTCTTCGGTAGAGCAGGCGGTTGGATTCGGCACAGAATCCTCAGTGCTAGCTGGGCCACACGTTGGGCACGCCAATTGTTACCTGGGGCGTGGGAGGTGGCTTAATTTCACTCCGCACTGGTGCACAGTTTAACGAAGAAGTCACAAGGTGTGTGGTTACTAAGTTTATTACATAAACATCACACAAAAGTATACAGAAAAATAGCACACACAAGAATAAACATACAAATAAAGAAATACAAATAATTACAACTTACTCTAGAACTTAAACTAACTTACTTGCTAACTTAACTAAGGAGGTCTTCGTGGTCCCGGTTGAGAGCAACGCCTGCCAGTCGGATGCGCACGGCCGCGAGCGCGTCGTGGTCGCAGATACCAGCCAGAGGGAACTCCGGTGCTGGGCGAGCTGGGGGGCGATGTCTCAAACCCCTGACTTGTCTTAGAGGGATCTATCCATCTAACCCTCTAAGAGCAAGCCTGACTAGTCTCGGAGGGATCAATCCTTCTAACCCTCCAAGAACAAGTGCCTTCTCAACCTCTCGTTTCTCCTTATAAGGAAAACACGGCAGACGACGCGTAGTGGTGGAAGAAGTGGGGGGCCTGTGCTCGCGCTCCTGGTTGGTCGGAGTCCCAATGGCCGACGAAGCTTGCGGGTGGGGAGCGTTCTGGCTCCTGATTGGCCGAGCTCCGAGCGCCAGCGAGGTGGCTGGTGGGGGCGCTATCGGCGAGCATCGGTTCGCAAGATGGCGACCGTTAAGGATTCCGGCGCAACATCGTGCTTTGGCAGCGCGGATGTAACAATAGCACAAGACGAAGAGAATTTAAGTTAGGTGATGCGAAAGTAAAGAGAAGAGTACACACAAGTCTGTCTGGAAATCAACTTCTATAAAAATAAATACTTAACAACTGATGAAAATGTGGAAGACCTAATAATAGAACAAAATTTAGAGAACACAAAAACAAGGAAATAGTAGCAGTGAAGATGGAATATTGGGAGGTGTTGTGAAGTAGCAAGAGCGGATAGAATTATAAATGAGGAAATGCAAAGAACGATGGAACTAAATAAAAATATTATTACATAGCTAGGAAAAAGGGACTTATTGCGGCACGCTGGTACGAACACATAAGAAGGGCAGGAGAGGATACATGAATAACAAGAATTGCCGACTGGAGCCCCATAAGAACAAGCAAAAAAGAAAGGGGGATTCAGGCGATCATGCAAGATTAAGTTGACAAGGCTGTAGAAATCTGGAAGAGGGAAGGTAGAAATGTAGAGAAGAATGGAGAGTACGGTTGACAGAGGAAACACATCGTCAGCTGTAGAATCTTACAATATATGTATAATATAGAGTAGGCAGTTATGAAGATGATCAAGGTCATTCAAAAAGTGGATGTAAGTATATAAACGATGCTAGGTAAGACTATAAGTACAAGTCTTTTCTTGTCATTACTATCTAGTACTGGATGCAAGCCCTCTCCTTTTTCTTTGACAATTTTCGGCTCACCAAAACTTCTTCCCGCTCATAGCCTCCATGTTGAAATGATGATTTGTCTATCTACAACCCCGTTACTATGTAAAATATAAACGGCAAACAAACAAACATGTTACTTATTCTATACCGCAACATTTTATTGCAATTATTGTTAGTAACATTGTCACCATAGCATTAGTAAATGTATTTATCTAGCCCAGTGGGATAAGTTACTCATTACGTCACTCATTTGACACTATTTCCGTTAGGTAATGAAGCTCATTACACCACTCAGTTATGTAATAGCTTCATTATCTAACTAAGTGATGTAATGGCTTCATTACCTAACTCAAATAGTGTCAAGTGAATGACATAATGACATTTGCCTACTAAAATATTTTTGAAAATGACAGATCTGACATTTTGTTAATTCACTTTTCTCAATGTTAGGCAGTTACAGATAAAATTTTGTACAATACATGTGTATTAATGCACCATTAATACACTTGTGTGCTTACACACACGTATATTAATGATGCTGTTGTCCCACTTGTATAGTAAATAACTATTATTCACAACCATATACAGTATGGTGCAAATGAAAACAATAAATTTATTATTTTGTAAATCGGTGACTACAGAAAAATCCTGAAATTCGTCGATTTTTATTTTTAAAAGCGCATTTCATCAGATTTTCTTTTTTGTTTCGTGACATTATCTGTGTGAGATTAATGACATCATCGATGATTTTTTTTAAATAGATAGGTGGACCATGCAATACCTCCATTAATTATCTATCCAACCATTTCAACAAGTTTAAGTAATTAATTTTTATATACTGTCAAAAAGACCGCATACGCATCGAGATGGCACAAATAACTTCGAAAGTTATAGAAGTTCCAGAATATTTCACTGCTTGTCTTTCTCGCTGTATCATAGCTGAGAGTCGTCAATTTGAGCATTTGCTTTAAATATAGTTGTATTTAATAAATAAGAATATTGCAATAATGAAAATGTTTGACAGTATACAAAAGTAAATTACTTAAACTTGTGTTGATATGGTTGGATAGATAATTAAAAAACCTTTGAAAGGGAGTATCGCATGACTCACAGTTCCATTAAAAAAAAATCATTGATGACGTTATAACGCTCACACAGATGACGTTCGAAAAAAAAAATCTAACGAAACGCGCATTTAAAAATATAAATCGACGGGTTTCAGGATTTTCCTATAAAGTCACCGATTTACGAAATAATAAATTAATTCCTTTGATTAACACCATACTGTAATCAGTACTGACTTTTAAAAAAGTTGGAAAATGAGCCATTACCAACTTTTACTTCCACCCCGGTTGGGAAGTAGATCACCATGACAGCTGGTGGGAAGTAATCCATTCCCGACCACTGTCATAGCAACATATTTGCGACGCATTGTATTATTATTATTAGCTTAACGTCAGTTTTATAGAACTGTCAAATCAATTTTTCCAATTCTTGTTTCGAATGAATTGGTTGTGAGTAAAATAGTATAAATACCACGGTGAAAAGTTTCATTCCTATCTCCAGATAAAGTTAACCTCGGCGCTTTGCTTCTCGGTTAACCACTTAATCTGTCGACACTAATGAAGTACTTTCCATCTCGGTATGTAATATACTATTATATATCCACATAAAAACACGCTTATGTATTTTTACATTTTCTGGTCGTATATCGGAACAGTACCTAGAAGAAAATCAATCTGTTTTCCCACTAACTTTTTTAAAAATGAATTGCTCTATGCCTATAATAACTGTTTAAGAAATTTCGCTATTTATTAAAGCGATCAGCAACCTCAAGACTAAATTCAATGCAGCAAGCAAGCACTTTTCGAAGGCGATCAATAATAACTCTTGAAATAAATATTTGATTAAATAACTTGGATTTTTGAACGGCGACAAAAATATTCAGTGAATTGAAACGAAAAGTGCAGAAATAGCTTGGCCTCGAAGTACACAAATGAGAATAACTACTGTTTTTGAGTTCCTGTAATACAGTAAATAAAACAGTTCATCGAAGTTACTTGTCTGCTTACTTGCATACGCTCCAAAAACAGATAGTAGCATTATTATCTTAACATAACCACAATAAGACAAATTTGATAAGAAATAAATAAATCAATAGCATTATTTCTTACTTTAGATAATAGAAATCATTTTTATACCGGCCTGATCTTTCTAAGAAAGTAAGGAATTAAAAATCTAAATGGATGAAGATACTTTGCATTAGAATCTGCTAATACTAATGAATTTAAATATTTAGGTATACGTTTTTTAAGTAAGATCCTTTATCTAATAGACTTGTCTGTCCGGGACGCTGTTTTGTCTGTCCGGGACGCTGTTTCAGCAGCCAAACCGTAAGAGATAGAGAAAAAAGTTATCAAAGTTATATGTTTGGAATGGTCATGTCAGGTCAGACACCGAATTTCAGTCACGTGACACTTCCGGTTTTTTGAGAAATCACGTGATTTCTCGAAAACCGGAAGTGTCAGTACGCTGTTTCAGCAGCCAAACGGAGCTGCGACCCTCTGCGCCTTAAAACCTCTATCGGTTAGGCAACCACTTTGACAGCTTCCAGAATGTTCCGATGCGGCGTACCACTTTGACACCTTCCAGGTCTGGGTACAGTTTTTATTTAATACGCGTTCTATTTGAAAAACGGTCTTTTTTGTTTTTTTAAATGAGACATTTGTCTCACTGGGTTGCTAGTCTATCAATAATAGACATTTGTTAGATCTCATTTTTAAGCCCAAATCAAGTCTTTTTTGCCTTACTGCTATAAAAAGATTTTTTTCCCGCTCACGTCATTTTAGATTCTAGCACGAGGGTATTTTTAAAGAGCAAAGTGAAGCGGAGAGATTTAAATTTCCCGAGAACTATAATCGTGATTAGGCACGTGGTATATACAACGTTTTATTTAATTTGGTCCTCAAAATGGGAAAAATTTTAGAATTCAGTATTTTGACTACTGCGACAACGTTGTGTTGGTGCTTTGAATTTTTGGTGTGCTATGGTTTCTATGCAGATTGTTGGTGTTGTTATACTACATTATTGGTGCTTGTTTTACTGCTTAACAACTGTATAGGCCCTAAAGCCATAAAAGTCATTTTACGACGGCTATCGAGAGCCACTAATATTTATTTATGTACCAAGGGCATTATGAAGATATTTATGTCCGCTTGAGGACGAGAAGTTTACAAACCCGAAGGCCTCCGGCCCGAGGGTCTGAAAGTCGCCTGAAGATCAAAATGATGATCAAGTAATGTCCGTCATTCATACAAAATTGTATGTCTTGCTAGTGTTTCTTCATAACTTAAATGATGGATTAGAAAGCTTATACAGGACGATCAACTATTGCTGTGAACGCATCGATGCATCGAGGTACGAGATTGGTCAGAAATTTTACGCTTGTCATTTCTGACCATTCACGTAACTCATAATGCCCGCCAGGGTATTATGTACCCCATAGTATGCCCTATATCCCAGTTATTAAGAAACCGTAATGTACTAGCAAGACATAACCAAGATTAAAGTTCCAAAATAAAATTTAAAAAATTATCGCCTACTGATGTAATTTTAGTTATTAGTTAGAAGGTACTATTCAACTAAAATAACTTTAAGAATTACCCTATTAATTGGTACGATATTATATCATCTGAATCTACCTTTTTAAATTACATTTCGACGATACATAAAGTGTTGTATGCACCTCAGCTGTAACCAACCTCTTTGGCCTTTGTCGTGTTATTGCCCTCGGTGCTCCATAGCTCGTGCTATAACTATCATGTGCCGGGCCTGTTTTACGCCCTTGGTACATAAATAACTTTTTTGTTCTCACGTGTTGCGACTCATATTGTTGCTGCATTTTCGTTCTTTTTAGTTCCAATTTTCCTTGTTGAGTAATGTAAATATGAGCAAAAAAGTAAGTTCGTTAAAGGTGCCTTTTAAATTTTCAGATCATGTGTTTTCTAACACCAGAAAATTATATCTAATCTTTGTCACTGACATTTTATAGACATTGCCCTTACCTATATCATTTCTCTTAACAGAGACATTACTAACGAATTTACTAACTTCAGTGGTTAGAACCTCACTTGTAGCATTTAAAAAGAAGTAAACAGTTATTTAACAATCAAGAGCTGTTCGAGTCGGTATAATTAGAAGAAGTGTTGCAAATGTTGTCCGTCTTCTTATAAGCATAGCAGTTGCAATAACTGTGATGTTATCGCATTATATGCCTCGGAGATTCGTTTTTATAATTCTGAAAGGGTATGTACAGGGGTTTTATATATAAAATTTAAAAAAAATAGAAGCAAAAGGAATCTGTCACCAAAAATCTATAAATATTCCAAAGTAGTTCAAGCTACATGACGTCTTTTGTTACCTGTTCCAAGTATCATTGTTAAATTTCGTCACCATAGGGTTGATTCATAAATTCTTGAAATATGTTGTTTTGATATCTTTCAGCCTTTTTTGTCTTTTCAATGAATGTTGGGCCGATAATCCGAAATCTAACAAAACAGCTATTTTAGGACAATGTAAGGTACCTTCTTGAAAGAAATCAGAGCTCCAGGAGCTCATTATTTATGAATTAACATAACTATGATTTATCGAAAAAAAGTCAAGTCTAAGACGTTATCCTGATTTAAATGTTATAAAACCCAGTTATAGTATAAAATTCTCTGTTGTGATGTAGGGGTAACAGCTCTTAATCCATTTGCAGCCTGCATGGATACTGCGAATGCGGAAGCAGCGTTTTACACCGTAATATATTTCTATTTTTATGTGTAGGATCATTAGGATTTTAAAGAATTGAAGCTTGAACTTAGTCGAGGTATCTCTAATTGAATACAACTTACAAAACTCGGGAGACACGTCTTATGGCATTACTAGATGGGCGGCAAAGTTTTATAAGACGTTCGGCACTGTTTCAGTTGAAGTTTAGGGTTAAGTTGTAAAAAATATTGAATGCATTGAAATAATGTCGAACGTGTCTACCTTAACAGGTAACGAAAAGTGTGAGCAATACATAATTATAAAACTTAGACTAGGGTCCAACAGATAGATATCGAAGTCTTTTTTAGAATTGAATAGCAACTATGAGAACTCAAGTACATTTCTTGATCAAACCTCTGAAATTGCCTAGAGTACGTTGTAGTTGATGGTAAAAGTCGTTCGGTAATATTACAAACATCCTGACACTTTTCCGCGAATTCGTTTAAACAAACGTGATGAATACTCCTAATCGCCATTGCCCAACCCTTGTACACTTAAAAAATGTTCAGCTATTATAAAAATTCTACGTTCTTGTACACATTTAAATAAATTGTTGAGAGATAAATTAATTGCAGTACAAAATTACATTGTCAATAAAAACAAATGTCAAATCACAGCTTCATATTTTCTAGTGTTATGACTTCAAAATGCCAAAAGCACCTTTGATGAACTTACTTTTTGTAGCATTCCACAGTCAGCCCTATTAAAATACACTAATTATGAATTGTAACAAAACCTGAAAGTTATACAACTTAAAGTAGTTAAAAGAAATACAGGTTGCATAATCATCACCTAGTATTTAATTTTAAATAGAGGGCTAATTTGGAAATTTTCAAATTAAAATAAAAGGGAAAAACCATCAGTTTTGTAATAAAAAACAAATTTGGTCTTGATAGCGTTCATCGACGCATAAGTTACGAGCTAATTCTCAGCTCAAAAGGATAGATGAATTTGAGATCTCCCATCTGTAAGATTATAATTAATCTAATTCTGCATTCTATTATACTACTATCGTAATGGGTTTTCAAACGAATAGATTTAATTCATTGGGCATACTATTAATAGAAAAAGCAGTTAAAACTTAACTGGTAGGTACATACATAGGTGGTTAGTGTATATCCTAATGGAAGTGCCTTTGGTTTAGCTTTTTACTTCACCTGGAATTCTTTATTGTCTTTAAACACTAAACGCAATGATTCGGTTGTATAGGTCACACGGACTCTCGGGAAGCTTTTTGGAGTGCCTAATTGGAAGTAGACGATAATGTTAGACTAACACTAAACCTCATTAAGAATTCCTCACCCCCAAAACCCGTAGTTGGTACATATTGCTCATACTATATTTTCCAATAGAATCTACGATTTCTGATATATTTAAATATTTATATATGAATTTTGATCGACTTATTATGTTATTCTTATGTGTTCTGACTAAAAATTTGTTAATATTTAGAAGTGCTTACAGTTTTTCCCTATAATACACTGCCACTAATTCTGTGACAGTTCCATGCCAGTTAACAGTTTTTGAATTGTATGGTACAAAACCCGCTATTGCAAGATAAAACGTCGATATTACACATGAGTGAAATACCATTATATGCTCGTGAGAATTATCACACTTTCGCTTACGCGTGCTCGTGTATTAACAAAATCTAACTAGAGTATATTGACTTATTTCTCTCACTTATCATATTATATATTCTTATTGCCATATTAGAATCTGATATTCCTAATGAATACGACCGATTCGGATATGTATTTTAACGTACATTTTGAATCAAGCTACGTAGTTATTTATTTGATTCTCACGTGTTTTAACTTATACTATTCACAGCGTGTCCCGCGGCAAATTTCATTTTTAAACTTGAAATAAATTTTTTATTTCTTCAAGTATTTTATTGAAAAAAATTGCAAAATAAACCTCAATCGTTGGGAAATTATTTGTGAAACAGCACATCCGCCAAATGACGCCCCTCACGTCGTACCACTTCTTCCAAACAAACCTGAAAATTGCGCATCACACGCATAAGCATAGCACGTGTAATTCCACGAATTTCTCGGGTGATGTTCCGCTTTAACACATCCACAGTGGGTGCTGCATTCTCGTAGACTTTCGATTTGAGACCAGGCGGGGGGGGGGGGGATTTAGAGTCCCTCTCTTAGAAATGATGCTATTCGGGAAAAGTTGGCGAAGCCATTACGATATTCGCGGTATCAGGAGTAGCCCTATCTTGCATAAATCAGATATCTAGACCTCTGTTAAACATTATCCGACGACGAAGAGAAGGCCACAGAAAGTTACTGATCATTTCCAGGTATCGTTCTGACTTTTCCCGAATCGCATAATTTTTAAGAGAGGGACTCTAAATTGGCCTCCGCGAAGCTCTGATTTGACTCCTTTGGACTTTTTGTTTTGGGGATATCTCAAATCAAAAGTCTACGAGAATATACCAGCCACTGTAGATGTGTTAAAGCAGAACATCACCTGCAAAATTCATAGAATTACACGTGCTATGCTTATGCGTGTGATGCGCAAGTTTGTTTGGAAGAAGCGGCGGTACAACGTGAGGGGCGTTATTTGGTGGATGTGCTATTTCACAAATAATTTCCCAAATATTGAGGTCTATTTTGTAATTTTTTTAAATAAAATACTTGAAGAAATAAAAAATTTATTTCAAGTTTAAAAATGAAATTTGCCGCGGGACACCCGTTATATATATTTTATTTTGAAACTTTATGCATTTATTTAATAATGCATTTTTTATCTGAAACAGTTAGGTTTGACCAGGTTTGAACTATTTATCCAACAAAAGAAAACGCTCCATGGTAGTTTTCGAAAACTTTTTCAAGATGCTTTGTTCTTCGGAATCTGACATCTACATCCTATGAAAAATGTAAGTAGAGTGTATATTCAAAGTTTATTCTCCTATATTTTAAAACCCACATTCCTCAGATCACTTGCGCGTAATTCTCGTTTATAAAATTCGTATTGCAGTTATGCTGGCAATTTTAGCATGTTGTAATTCTATATAAATAAAAATGAAATATGCTTCCAGTTCCCGTAACAGAATATCAAAAATATCTACGCCTGTGGGCTTGCACGTGCGATTGCTTCGCTGGTTGCATATTACACATCGATAGTATTTCTCAGCAGGAAGGTATAATCCGCGACAGTGTATTACATTAGATTTCAATATATGATTTGTTCGAGAGCCATTGTCCGAGCGCGCACAACAAAGCGTTTTGGGTGAATTGAACAGCCGGATTATTCCCGTGCATTTTTATAGCGGTCGTAAAACGTAACGATCTTTAAGTTACACCCTCGGTGTATTTCCTGCATCTGCACCTATATGTCTAATTGAAGCTCGAAGCTCGGCCCAGACGATACTAAAATTCCTGTGGCTATGCAGCGGACAAAGAAGGAGCTTCCCTCTTCATTTCAAAGATATGTTTGCAATATTTGAATATAAAATACGAAAAAAACGTTAACAGCCGTATCGCTTAATCCCGTGGATAAATAATCGCATAAGCGATTAATAGTAATTAACGTATTAAGAGGGGTAACCCAGTCTTAACATTCGAGCATATTTTTACCACTCGAGCGAGCGCAGCGAAGCAAGAGTGGTAATTTATGTAAGAAATGTTAAGACGGTTTCCCCTAGAAATGCGTTCATTAGTTTATTGTTCACTGAGGCAATAATTTTGAATCAATAATGATTACTAAAAACTGCTAAATCGAAATCGGACTACCATGAATATGTGTGATGTTGCTATAGTGAATGCATGTTAAACGAGTCGGTGCATGTTAAATGTATCTTAACATTCGAGGACGCGAGTGGATGCATGTTAAATGAGTGGATGCATGTTAAATGTATCTTAACATTCGAGGACGCGATCATGTTAAACACTGTTTAACATTTCAATGAACAATAAAATGATTAAAATTCTGATAGGACTTTGCCCATATGACCGACTCAGTATCCAAGGTGCCCGGTATTCCGCACTTATAGACATAGTCCATAGTGGCGCTACAAACAAAATCCATTAAATGAATCACCATTTTAAGTGTGATTTGGAATGTAATACTACTCAGAACAGATGAGTGGATTTGCAAATATTAATGGAGATCAGACCCTTTGGCTACATTATTCAATAGTGACATCGACGTTAGCAAATGTCCTTTCTGAAAAGAAGAAATAATGGCTATAAACCTGAAAACCGAGAATATTTACCGGGCAGCAGACTGATCAGTTCTCTATGGAAAATCCCAATTATGAATAGTAGAAGATGGAAATTAGTCATCCCAGTAAACATTTTTTAGCAGACCACGTTGTGGGTTACACTTATCTTAGCTGTAGCTGCTACTATGCGTGTAGATGATACCATTCAGATTATTTACAAATTATAATACTTTATGGAAAACAACAATTATTTCTTTATCTTAACTAGGTTTAATAATGTGAGCGATTAAACAACTAATGTGGTAACATATCTACGCTCCCTAGTATTCCTCGAGAACTTTATGAACTAATGCAATTATTACAGACGCGGATCGAAATATGCTAGACGGATTGTAGACGCGGAATGCCGGAGTCGAATGGCGTAAACCGGGTGATGTCGAATGATCCTATGCCTCCTTGGCTATCCTTGTATAGCCTCTCATAAATTACGTCAGTGAGTAGGGACTATTGCTTCTTGGTTGCCGGCTGGAAGTCTTGCTTTCGAGAAAGTGCTCTATCCATTGCTAGCCTCTGCCGAAGCAGAACGTCTGGTTAATGAAAGTGTTACTGCCTATGTCCGAGCGTTTGCCATCAACAACATACTTTTATTATGCTTGTCCTTATCTAATAGAACCCAGAACATCGTTAGGTGGGCGAGATTGAGGCGCCGGTACTGGACAAACCATGCAGATAAGATGGGAGAAGAAAGACTAGTAGAATGGGCGAAAACATAAAAACCAAACACAAAAAGACCAGTAAGAAGACCAGCCAAAAGATACAAGGAATGTTGGCCTTCGACATGCCAAGCAGGAGAAACACCACCCCGTACTAAAAGGAGATTATTAAATTTAACAGAGCAGTATGTCTTACAATATAATGAAGAAGAAATGTCCTTGTCTGCCCGGGTGGTCACTAAAGTTCCCTGGCTAGGCAATTTATGGGTGCTGCATGTGGCCATGTGTCCAATACACTGTCAAAAGTCGTTTGGAACCCCATAAAATAGTAGCTTGACTAAACTTACCAAATGTATTGTACCAGATGTGTACTGTTTTTAGGTCACATACGTCTTTGTTTTCGAATTATGGAGCTGATGTTGAAGTTTTAAGGTGCTGTAAAGAATTAAGAACAAAAAACTATATCACAAAAAATGTTTTATATGAAAATGACCCATCAACCCCTTCTGCGTTTTTACTTCTTATACTCATTTATCACACATTCGACCAAACTAATTGCTCATTTTATCTAAGCCAAAAAAAAATGCCATCCAGTGTAACATTGACCAAATATTCGTAGTTTTATGTTTTCACAGCAACAATTTGTTTATTTTCACTTTAGTCTCTTTGGGTTTTTAATCATTTGTAATTCATTCCACCTTTTCATCACATCGACTAAATTATTTCCTGTTTATCTCTGAATATTTATTCAACGACAAAGACCAACTATGAATGATGTCATCTTTTATCTCGGTGGTCTCTTTCCCATTGGGATTTTGTTTTTAGAGGTACTGGCTAGTCTTTCGTCGTTCATACGTTTTCCATAACTATTCCACTGCTTTCTTATCGCCCACTCTCTATATCTTCCATTTTGCACTTTCCTCTGTTTGCTTCGCGGTGTTATAACTAGTATTGCTCTTCGAATTTTGATCTCCGTAGTTCTTCTTTTTCTGGTATGGCATTGAACAGAATTATCCCACGATAATTCTCTTTTCGTATATCGGTAGAGTATAGCTAGCTGTCCTTCCATTGGTTAATTATTAGGCGCATTTTGTTCTTCTACCTTTTTGCAGTATGTGTGTGGCGAAGCTTTTGAAGTAAACAGAAAAATAGTTGTACGTATGTTGAATAGCAGTAAAGTATGAAAAACTACTCCCAACAAATACAGAAATATGCTCAGTTATTTAAACATCATTGCAATAACAAACGGGAACCTCATTAACTTTTTATTATTCTACCAATTAAATAAATTGTGCAAATGTTGAAACTGATGATTATATTTGTTATTCAAACATAATTAATTATTGTGTTATGCTTTATTAGTTTAGACAAAAAACCTACCACTCAAACAGATTACCGTTTTCATTTTATGTTGTTTTAGTCAGCTACAATATGGCGCATTTCATGGTCATTATTTTGGTATTACCCTTCTGGTCGAACTAAAACTGGACTTAGCCTAAACGGAGAGTTCGACCTTAAGGCACGAACTAATCAGATAAACTAACAATTACCGCCGCAAGTCAATAAATTAATTGAAACGTGCAGTGATATATTAGGGGGAGGTTATTCGAAAAGACACGTGCAGTAAGGGCGAGGGTTAGTTACATTATATTAGGGCTGCGTCTGCGGTGAACCTGATGCGTAAGGGTAACCCCAAATTGAAGTGGCGTAGGTAACTACTGCTTCCATTAAAATGCGCCGCAATAAAATCGAAATAAAACCGAATGCCGCGTAAATTTCCTCCGTCTGCCCTACGTGCAGTCTGAATCATGATGGTGCACGGAGGTTGATAACAGGGACCACCTTGGAGTACACACGCCTGGGTGGAACACTACACTCCATCATTCCGTTGCCCCGAGCCTTCCGTAGCACATCTGTAAGAGGAGATAATGCCGTGTTACAAAACTGAAATGACCGTGTCAGTATTAACTCTAAAGCAAACTTCGTGGGCAGGTCTAACTAACCGACTGAATTTTATTATCCCGTCAACCGTTTGCATATACTGAGCAAAAACAGTCAGGAATTGGTTCAGGTATTTGAGGTATTTAAATTATTTCGAACTCCTGGTAGCGAGTAAATTAATTCCATTTAAATGTAAATACAGCTTGTCCAAAGTTATATAAACTTTAGTTTTTAACGCATGGAGGATATAGGAAACTTCTACAAATTAAAAGTACTCGGATACCATGTACTCGAATAGTTACGAGTAGGTATATATATTTTCATGTCGTTTTATTTTTGTTCGTTGAAAATAGGAACAGATTTGTTTCTCAAAACGTTCGTATTTTCATATTTTTCATTTTTTAATGTGACAAATTACCGGAATAAAGAGCACGAATAGTAAAACGGTGCAAAAATACGTCTCAGAGACTAACTTTACTAAATACTCATACGCTAAAATAATTTTGGTAAATGATTGTACGTAATAATCCAATTAATCCTATTAGAGAATTAAGATGACGATTCATATGATTTGACCAATGATCATTGTTAGCTATAATATTCCTAATATCTTCAAATATCGCAACGATACGAGAATATATTTGAAGACACGCCAACTAGACTCAGTGAAGCCAGTGTGCAGTTTTTAAAATGATGTAATACTGAATACCATGAGCGCCAACAAGTCTTTAAATTACAACAAACATACTGAGATAGGTCGAGAACCTATAAACTAAGTAATCGCAGCAGCCAATAACATAATATCTGAAATACAGAAAGTAGCAATTACAAAACCAGACACAAAAATCATTAGCAGTATAACGTTTTTAATTAGCATCAAAGTCATATAAAATACAGCCCGTACATAAACTTTTCCATGCAATCCAGCACTCGAGATGTCAGGGTATGAACTAAACAACCACCAGTGGAACAGTCAGGCGATGTCGCCTAAATCAAAAGATGCTGCCAGGACCAACGGAATGCACGCCTTCTTTAGAGTAAGCGGATTCGACGGAGCCCTAACACCCCGAGTAAAAAAAGTTAGGAATGGCAGGCGCAATTAGCCCAAAACGCATTACATTACCAAAATCGAAAATGAAGTAACCAATTCAGCCTGAAATCAGGCTTTTCTGGAGTTCACGTACGAGAAGCAAAAAGGAATGCTATTTAGGTCGCAACAAGAAGATTCATTATCGCAAAAGGCGTACCAAAAGATGCCTGCGCCATAAGATAAGCGACTAGAAATACGACAAAACAAAACACCTGACACAGCTTGCCGGTAATGCAGATAACCAACTATCAGCGTAGGACAGCGCGAGCGGACAACTAGGCTATGTTCATACGAAGACCTCGTTCAAATAAAGGAGCATTTACACGGCCAAGAGTTATGCACAAAATAAATCCTAACACAAATTACGCTTTTAAACGTAACATTGGATGTTCGATAATAAGTCATTGTCTGACTTTCCTGGCAGTGTGGCACGGAGCCAATACCATCTGAAGAACTAGGTCTCAGGTCTCCAACGTGAAGTCAGCACAGGTAGGTTTCTAAGTAAGTGTCATTCCGGAGAACTGTAATAGCTATTGGTTAAACCTCATAGGGGCAGAGTGTTAATAACTTGAAAAATAAGAGCTTGCTGTGGAACGGGGTTACCAGTCGTGAACTGAGCCTTTAGTTGCACCCCCTTCCCTTTTTTTGTAATGAAAAATGAAGTTTCAGAGCAAAAAAAAACGCAACTTTGACTAAAAGTATTATTACAAGAAGCACCTACCCACTATATTTCCACCCTTATAGTCGCCGTGAGGTAAAATATGAATTTGGTAGGAACATATTTTCATCGTCTTACTTCCCAACCAGGATCACTTAAAAATTACTAATTTTATGGTTCCGGGATGTAGCAAGATAAGCCAACCTGCATGTCTTAAAGATGCATATGCGTGTGAACTGATAGTAAACATTATTGAAGGAAACAATGTATTTACTGAATATTGATAACATAAATAAAAGATAAAAATAAGTCAGTGCCTTCGTCATTAATTAATTTACCGATAATGCATATGATATTATTTAAAATTAGTATTTTGTCGTTATTCTTCACATTTTTGAGCAAATGAACATCCATAGCTTGCAGCAAATTTTTACTTTTATTTAAATTATTTGATATTATGAAGTAACCTGGCTATTTCCTTGCTATATAAAAATGTAACTTATTATTATTATTTATACCAACATAGTAAGTTACTATAGGCCCTGGGGTATACAGGGTGTCCCAGATAAGAGCAACTACATGGGGATTTCGGAAACGGCAAGAGATACAGGGTGGCTTAAATGAGAGAAAAGTTGCGCTATTCTGAGCCCAGTCAGATGCTGTATCGAAATTAAAAATATCTACAGGGGTTTTTAAAATATCGAGCAAAAACAAAAAATTGTGGTTTTCGAAAAATTGCAATATCGTCGCCATCTTGTAAACAAATTTAATAAAATTTGGTAATTTTGTATTAGCGACTACGGCCAATCGAATGACGTTTACGAATTTTTTCTAGGCCTTCTAGATTTTTTGCAACCATAGCCAACTTTGTTATTTCTTATGGCCGCCATATTGGATTTATACGTCATTAAATAGCGCATAAAAATACCTTTTCAACCATGTATAACAGACCTATCTTTAGATGACGGAAAGTTAAATTTATTAAAAAAACAGTTTTTCACTTAGTTGGCTGTGAAACAAATGCCGCAGTTGTGTTTTCTTAAAAATGTCTTTAAAAAATAATCTTTTATTTATGATACTAAAGTTAACAACTAATACATTATTTATGATTAAACTCACAACCAAAAAAAAACCGATGACAGAGCGTTGAATTAAAATAAATTAAATTAAATGTTCGAAAATTCCACCGTTGTTATTAATGCACGTCATGCATCGATGAATTAGAGACATACATGCATCTTTAACCATTTGTCCAGGCATTTCTTCAATGGTTTGAACAACGGCTGCCTCAAGTTCTTCTACTGTATTATAAGGAGTACAATAAACTTTATCCTTTAAATATCCCCAAAGGCAAAAATCAAGTGGCGTAAGGTCCGGCGAGCGAGCAGGCCAGGCAACCGGACCTCGATTTCCTATCCAGTTATTTCCATGTTGCTGATTCAAATAGTCAGTTATGATTCTTGCATTATGTGGAGGTGCTCCGTCTTGCTGGAACCACATGTTTGCTACATCTTGAAGAGGCAAATTTTCTAAAGTTTGGTCGACGTAATTTTGTAATATTTCAAGATATCGAGGTGCAATCAAATTATTATGAAAAATGTTAAATAGTACGTGTCCGTTTATGACTCCTAGCCATACATTAAAACCCCACTTAACTTGATGACGCACCTCACGATGTAAGAACGGATTTTGATCGGCCCAGTACACGTTGTTGTGTCTGTTAAATACCCCGCAGTTTGTAAATCTGCTTTCATCAGACCACAGAACCTTAAGCGGAAATTGAGGATTTTCTTGGCATTTTTCTAAGAACCAATTGCAAAACGATATTCTCCTTTCTAAGTCACCATCTCGGAGTCCTTGACTAATATGTTCTACATATGGACGATACTTGTATTTTTTGAGAATTCTCTGAGCAGTTGATTTAGGCACTTCAACATTATTTTCGATTTGACGAAGGGAGGTACGAGGATTGTCGATAACACTTTGCAAAACAAGATTTTCCATATTTACATTTCCCACTCTATTTCGATTGTGTTTTTTAAAGGAACCATAAGTAAGTAAATTATTTCTAAGCATTCTGAAGATCGACAAACCTGGTTGCCGTCTTTCTGGATATCGCTGAAAGTACATATCTTGAGCTCGTTCAGCGTTCCTCCGGCACAAAATGAAACAATCATACATATCCACTTTTTCCCGATTTGAATACCTTTCCATATTAAATATAAAAATTAAACTCTTAACAGATAGAACCAAATAAATAACAAAGTTTTGACAGATAGTTACATAGCTAAAACAACAAACACAATTGCGGCATTTGTTTCACAGCCAACTAAGTGAAAAACTGTTTTTTTAATAAATTTAACTTTCCGTCATCTAAAGATAGGTCTGTTATACATGGTTGAAAAGGTATTTTTATGCGCTATTTAATGACGTATAAATCCAATATGGCGGCCATAAGAAATAACAAAGTTGGCTATGGTTGCAAAAAATCTAGAAGGCCTAGAAAAAATTCGTAAACGTCATTCGATTGGCCGTAGTCGCTAATACAAAATTACCAAATTTTATTAAATTTGTTTACAAGATGGCGACGATATTGCAATTTTTCGAAAACCACAATTTTTTGTTTTTGCTCGATATTTTAAAAACCCCTGTAGATATTTTTAATTTCGATACAGCATCTGACTGGGCTCAGAATAGCGCAACTTTTCTCTCATTTAAGCCACCCTGTATCTCTTGCCGTTTCCGAAATCCCCATGTAGTTGCTCTTATCTGGGACACCCTGTATATTAATTGAAATATTGTACCAACTCCTTTGTCGTTTGTGTAGTTACCTCTAACCTCAACATAATATAAACATAACTCTAAATTTGTGTTATTTGTTTCTAGACGTACTTATTTTTCAACTCTTATTTCCTTTTATTATGAATTTTACCACAATAAGTATTAATCATTTTTCATATTATTTCCTTCGTATGATATTGGCACTCAATAAGATGAACTAAATAAATCTCTTCTGTAAGAATTTTTAAAACATAAAATTTCGTTTTGATAAAAGTTTAAAACATTTTCTTCAAAACGCTTAAGAAATTCATTGAATATAACATAATTAAACAAAACTAAATTCACGTTCACATTATGTAGATACAACAATCCCACACGATTTAAATTCTTGATTAAGCAGTACTATTTTTTACCTTAGTAGCCAAATGACTACAGTACCTACCTTATTACGTTGGTATAATTGCTTCGACACACATACACATTTAAATGGTGAAAATAGCTGTCTATATAAACTTGGACAAATATGGTATATTATTGTACACTATATTTATTTTATTCTCCGGCAAATATTTTACAACGCTAGCCTCTCTCTAGCCTCACTGGTCACATATCTGGTGCTAACTTCAGTACGAGTCCCCATTCCAACTATGGTAACCGGGAAACTTTCTCAATGAGAAGGCTAACAGCAAGACTGACCATGACGATTAGAAACATATTGAGTTAATTTGAGATGTAGCTTGAAAACTCTAAAACTTCCTTTCAAAATTTTATAAAGGCCTACATTTCTGTCAATTCAACTGCTTGGTTTCCATACTCAGATACAATGTATCGTTACAGATACCAGTATTGAAACCAGAATGCTCAAAAAAACTTTTACAACCTCTAATTTTAAAAATTAAAATATTATATTATGATACTAGTGTATAAGTACGCCTTTAAAGCACGTGCGACGAGTTTAAGAGCACGGCGCAAAGCGGAGTGCTTTTAACGTCACTTATACACGTGTATCATACGCTATTTTTTCTACGATCGTAACAGATATATAAAAACTTAGTTCGGTGACACTTTTTCCGTCACATTATGTTAGATATTTTAAGTTATATTGACATTCACATTTACGGCAGAGCGTGCTTTAATATAGTATTAAAACACGCCACCAATGGCAACGTGCAAAAAAGCCGAAAAAGGGGGACGCTAATATTAAGAGTGCTACAAAAGTCACTTTTGACACTAGAAACTGTGCAAATAGTGGTCATTTTGACACTATGATAGTAGAAAAAAGCTAGAAATAACTATCTAATCTTTTTCTGTCCTAGATAATCAGATATTTATAAGGCCATTTCCTGTACCAACCAAAAATTGGTTCAACGAGTTAAATTTTGTCAAACTCAATGAAAGGAGTAGGGTAAATTAATTTCATGTAGACATTTACACAATGTGTCTCAGAGGGCTGTTTGGTTACAAAAACAAATCTATTTATTTCTATAAAGGAATATGTATTGATATTTTGATATTGCATTTATAATAACGCAGTATTTTTGCAACAGGTGAGCAATGCAGTAACAGACTTTTAAAAATGATTTTCTCTAAATCTTCGGTCGACACTGGGAATTTTATATGTTTTAAAGTGTTTTTACAATTTTAGATCAATATGCATTAGACTAAATCTATAAGGGGATACTGTAATTCTATGAATACAGATTTTTTTAAATCAAGCAGTTGTTATTCCAAAAGCAATTTTAGATTTTTTACATTTTACCCACTTCTCACATCCTGCAGCAAAAAGTATCTTTCACCAATCGCTTATTCGGGAGAATATCATTTTAGGCCAAAAATATTGCCGATAACTCTTCTACAGATTTCCCTTGAAGATGAGCTACCTTCTTCACTGCCTTTACTCTTCTTTAGTGGAAAGAATAGTTCTAAAAGATTTTCACTGTATTTTTCGTTATCTTTTGTTGCAGAGTTGCAGTAATAGAAATTCTCAATCGACTGCCAATTTTCAACATCTTCACAATCTTTTCTATCGTTACGTTGCTTGTATATAACTGGAATTGTTATGAAAATTAATGGAAGTTACCGGTTTCCCCATAATTTAATACCTACAGAAAAAGCTTAAATGAAGCTCAAAGAAACGTAAAGCGAATTATAATTCGCCATTATTAAGTGTAGGCAATTATTAAAAATCTATTACAATACCAGAACATACTAGAGCAATGTACAGCTAGAATTTCGTTAAATATATGATAACAGCGGTTTTGGAATAGAAAAGAGGTTGTAATAAAGACACCAACTTTAGAAATTAGCGCAGCATGCCAACAACCTAAAAAGCCATTGATGACTCTTGAGCCACTTAAAAATTATTGTGATTTATTTAATACCTTCATTTGTATTGCTGTGGTCTAATAGCTTTTATTTTATTTAATTTAATTTAAATCTTATTCTCAGGTTTTTATTTAAAATGTTTATTTCAATCTTACCTTTTGTCCACAGTCTTCTTCATTTAATTGTAATAACCTTAGTTATTCGACTCTATCTCATGGTTACTATAAAAATCAGACTACCACATAAACAATGAATAACTATAATACAAGATTTAGGTCCCGGGTGGTGTAGTTTGAACAAGCATCCACGTTCGATCAGTAGAGTTAAGCAACACTCTTTCTGGCCAGAACTTGGATGGGAGTTCCACGGTTGCATCTCTCGGCGCCTCGTGATACGGCTGTCATTGAAATAGTTGGTCCCGGCTCTCATAACAAAGTCATTATAGTCGTTAGTGTGGTTGGAAGTCCCCATAAATGCACAGTGACGCCTATAATTGGCCTAACGGCTGTTGGCTGAGTGCGAAATAAATAAATAAATATAGGACAACTGTATTTATTAAGCAATTAATATCTGATTTTATCATATGTTTAACACCTTTGCTAATATTTGATAATACTTAATTTCAGTTAAATCAATTTTAGATTAATATTACTGTCTGTTCACAATTATATGATTATCTAATTTATGATTCAACTGAATTCAATTTTAATAACTCTGTAAGTAGCAGATATATTTTATATTACTACTTTCCTCTTATATGTGTTTTGTTTTAAGTTAAAAGTTAATAGACTCACTTTGTAACCTTCTATCTTCTCGCTCTTTATCTTCTATAATCTTCTGTTCGCCATATCTCTGCGACAGCTATCCTCGTTGTGGTTGGCAGCACATCCTTGTGTAGTAGTAATCGATGCACTTACTAAGTTTTGTGTTTCGCACTAATATTTGTCTATCACACTCTTTAGGTGTATGACAATATAAACGAGTACATACCAGTACATTAACGTATATAATTGACTATTAAATGCAATTTTAATTGGAACTTGTGTGAATTCAATTTATAGTTTTATACAACCCATTTGTTCGGTTTATTTTCAAACTACCCCCCAAAACCAATGGTTGTCAAACAAATGATAATACAGTTTTCGTTTATTACTTGTTATGACTTTTCTAATTGTCATAAATCACATTTTTGGGTTAACAGTTTTACATTGTGTATGTTTTCAACTACATGACCAGATAGAATTAAACTTTTATATTACACTTTATAATAATAATGACTTCTTTCAGCTAAGTCTTGCCTAGTTTGTATTACAATTGCAATCAAAACTGGACTATTTACAAATGAATTGCAAATGCCGAAATTCCAATGATAAAACGAAACCATCGCTCCTTTTAGGAACACTATTTTAATCTGCTTTATTATTGTGTAGTTATTGAATGCTTTATCATTTAATGATCATATCAGTATATACAATCCTTGTAATTAACTTAGCTTGTTGATGCTAAGGTACTTAACTGCCTTTTACAACATTATTTACTTATTTGCGTTCGTTAGGCTTATGATGTTGCAAAAGCAAGCAAGTAAATAGTGTACTAAACAATTTGACTTTTCTAAATTGACATTTCAAACACTAACGAAAATAGCTATGAATGTTTAGATCTACATGTCTCATATTTCTTATAATATATTTAGCCGTTATCATCACTGTATTTTATTTCATACGTAATTATGTAAGCAACGCTTTTAATACGATAACTACCAATTCCCTTTTTGTGTAGCTAAAAGATAATTACAACCAGTGCAGTGTTTCCCCTAGATTAAGATCCATTCTCGAACATTATGACAAGGGGGCTGCACAAACTATTCTTTGTTAGCAAATATTTCTATTGTCGTTATACAAATTATTGTAATTTAGCATATAAAGGATTTGATTAATTGTAATAAATTATTTACGGATACCATCAGCCTTTGCTTTAAAAAGTGAATGAAATTGGAAAAACACGAATACTCGGGCATTACAACGGAATACAAAATTAGGTGTAATTTTTCTGTTAACTGTTCTTTGAAGGAGTTTTTTACCTTTCCGAAGCGCTAAGGAAGGCGATTGATTATTTTCTTTAGAAGTCGTGGCAGTTGTTTAGGCAGCAAATACAATTATTATAAAATAACGGCCTAATGTCATGTGCTGGGTTGTTTAGTCCTTAAGAAGTGTAAAGTTGTACAGTCGATTGTAAGAAATTTTCTGTTGCAGTATCAAATAGTCAAACTATTACATTAATTGGTAGAAAAACAGTTATTAAGGAAGAGATAAGAAAAAAGGTTATAAAAGGCGTTCTTCATAATAACGCAGCTGTCCTTAAGCCCGCATCGTCATTCCTGCCATAAGGTTCTGCGGTTTTGAAGAAGTAAATCATTCACCCTATAATTCTGATCTGTCGCGAGTTAACTATTATCTCTTGTTCAATCTGAGTAAACGCACAGAAAAAATGGACATTCTATACACAATTCAGAAAATGTATTTAAATAATATTAAATGTGTACCACTATTAATGCGGAGAAGAAGCAGATGAAATCAAAATACATCCATTGTCCAAATTGAACTTCCTATATTTATTACAGCATTAGAGTTAGTAAAATGCTCAAAAACGCTTACTGTTATTGAAAGTGTATTAATATGTAAATATTTTCAAATGTTTCAGATATTTTCATATATCAGAAGTGACATTAATACCCTACATAGTATTTCAACAGCAACAATAAACTAGCAAAATAAATTATTAGTTTAAACTAGGAGTTAAAGAGGAGAAATAATTCAGTCACTTAAATATATATCCTGTTTAAAAATTACATACTAATGAGCCTTTAATGCACTTTTAATTGATATTTAACTAATACAACAAAAGGCGTAGGATGGAGTAAATTAAAAAACCAGCGGGCTAAGAATGGAAACAGTATTTTCGTTACGAAATTTTATCACTTTTTTAATGAGTTTTTAAGGTTTTACAATGAAGTGTATCTACTTTCGAATGTTTTCTAATGGCTCTCTAAACGATTCCAAATAAAACTACGACTTTGGTTCTTTATTACAAGCAGAGTAGACACCAAATGCACCATAGTTTACTACATGCTCACAATTTAACCCGCTGCACATGCCTGCACCATGTTGAACATCGTATATTAAACGGTCTGCTTAGACGTATACAACATTTTCACGTTTGAAATAAAACAGAAATATGTATAGAGCTGAGAGTCCGCGCGTTGTTGTCCTAGAAGAATAAAACTAAACTACATAATTGACTATAGAAGAAGCGCAAAGCAGAGATGAAATATGGGTGAAATAAAATTTCATGAGAACATAGGCAAATCTAAGAATACATCTCGGGACGAAATGAATAGAGCCAAGTGGTTTCTCTTATGCTGAATTACCAATAAATTGGGTTTGGTTTATAGCATGTTTCTGAATATGGTAATTTGACTAAATAAACTGTGTTTGCTAACTGTAGAATAATAGCATTATCGCCATTAGTATCCTCTATGATTTATTTATTTCAAAGATTTTCTTTGTCCATAATATATTAAACCTATAATAGAAATTATTTACGGCTGCTGTTTCTTACAGCCGCGTATATAAAGTCCAAATTATTTATTGGAAATGAATATCACAGTACGATATATTTCCCGGGGTATTCTTGAATTTCAAGGTTTCGATGTATTTCATGTAGTTTTCCAGTAGTAATCTCTATTATTTCAAATTCTTTTAGCTGCAGTTAGTAACTATTTTATTAAGTAAATGAATACCACATATAGTTAGGAATTGATCTCTAGATATTAATTTTCTACATGTAAGTGTAAGTAATTCAATTAATTTTTACTCTGAAACTTAAAACGTATTATTTACCAACAGTGCAAAAACCTTCTTGTGTTAGCTGATATTCAACGAACTTATCGAAATTATCCTTTGCCCATTTTTATTACCACATTTTGTCAGAATTGTTATTTCAAATACACGGTTTAAGGTAAGAACATAATTTTAAGGAAATTTTACAATTTTGGACAATATATATATAATTTAAATCTAGACTGAGCGATCGTGTAAATGGCATCCAAAGCCAACTAAATCTATATGAAGAAATAGATATACTTTGTTTCTATAACCTTGGATGGCCTTGGTGGTTTCTAAAGTAACTGCATAATAAGACAGTAGAGCAAACGATGACAATTATGAATCCATAGTGTGAAGTTAGTCGCAATGTTCATAGCCGACTAAATCAGTTTAATATTGTGGATTTATCGGCGTACATACATCAAACAAGTAGAGACACTCATGCCAAATGTTGAAACCTGTCTAGAGTGCCTGGGACAGTAACTCGGGGGGTATTTCTAAGCTTCACTTTCAGATGGCAGCACAAAGTTATACCAATCAGAGCCAGTTACTGGCTCTGCTACCAATCATGATGTGATCAAGTAGTGGCGCCATCTGTACTATCCGAAAGTACCACCCAGGAGCCGTTCAAGGTCATCCAAATCGGAATTTTGACATCAAAGGAACCGACAGTGAGTGTCTCTACTTGTTCGATTTATGTACGCTGGATTTATGTTTGAGCTTGAGTGTTTATTCGGTTATAGTTCTGTTTAGATGAAATAATTGGTATCTTTAATAGTTGAAATAATCATGTAAGTACAGTAGGTAACTTATTTACTATCGTAATTCCCGTCAAACTACACGTTGTGTTGTTTCGCACTAGGAATGTTTGGGAACCGATATAGATAATATAAGAATGGAAAAACTTCAAATGCAACAAGTTCGGTGTCCGTCAGATAAATACAGGTAATATTTGTAAAAGCTTGAAAGTATTTTATTGCTGTATATAAAAACCTTAGACATATTTAGACTTTTACATAAATTATGTTTAGCATTATTAGCTACTAGTTTTGAGGGTTGAGGGCCTATTATAACTGCTTTTATGTTCCGTGAAATAAGAGTAGTTTTAATAGGTATTCGACCCTCAAAACTAGCTAATTAAATTGTACCAGAAAATAAAAGAAGTAGTTAATAATATTAGTATTAATAAATACATTGAAACTAACAATAATATTAATGATGGTGATACACTAATGAAGATAATAATGTTGGTGAGGCAACTAGGTATATAAATATTGTACTTCTATAATAGCTAGTGCCGACCAAAATATATTAATTATAGCCAGAGTAAGTGTGCCATCACTGACAGGTGCCCAATAACTGGCTAAGAATTGACTATATCAAATTTTTCTGCATCCAAAAATTCAAGTTCAATAGTTTAGTATTCACGTACGTTAAAACGTCTGAAAAGCAGGTTTTGCAGTAAATATTAACTACAGAAAATATTATTGTACTACTATTATAGCTAGTACTGACCAAAATATAATAATTCTAGCCAGAGTAAGCGTGCCATCAGTAACGGGTGCTCAATAACTGGCTTAGAATTGACTGCAGTGGTAATATCATAAAAAAAAAGAATCTGAGCAGGCCTTGATATGTGTTATACGTTTAGCAGTACTGAAGTGTATTGTCTGTCTATGTCAAATTCGAGATTACAAGGTTAGGTTTGGTTTGTTGTTTGACACAGACTGACGTAAAACTTAACCTGCAAATCTCGAATTTGACATAGACTGACAATACACTTCAGTACTGCTAAACGTATAACACATATCAAGGCTTGCTCAGAATCATTTGTAGGAGTATATTTGAAAGTCATTTAGCCATATATCACTACTATATCAAATTTTTCTGCATCCAAAAAATTCAAGTTTAATAGTTTAGTATTCAGGTACCGGAAAACGTCTGAAAAGCAGGTTTTTCAGTAAATATTAACTACAGAAAATAGTATTGTACTACTATAATAGCTAGTGCCGATTTAGACCTCATCTGTAACTGGTTAAAAGTTAATATTTTAAGCCTAAATACCAACAGAAAAAAATGTATGGTATTTAAAAAAATCATTATAGTTCAGAATCCCAGTCAAATATTCAATAAAATTTGCAACTGGTCGGAAACTTCGCGTTATTAATAGCACCTTGAGTTCGCGAACATTAAAAATGATCTTTAATACAATAGTTCTTCGTCCTTATCTTTATCGTTCGACCGTTATCTTTATAGCTGCTGCTGGAATACTGAAGTACAAGTCTTACAAAACCAAGGAGTAGCAAATATCTTAAACGAAAATAGCTAAATCTAAGGTAGCCATTAAAATATATTTGTATTTTTTTCGTGTATAAAACAATATGTTGCCAAATCGTTTAAGCAATTTATTGAAATCATATTTTTCTAAACATCAAATTAAAGGCATGAATCAATATTCGAAGAAACTAAACTGCTGAGCAATTTAAGTGGCCCAGCAACAACCATTATTCTACCACGTTTATTTTAAAACAAAACTATATCGTATGTAGCTGTCAAGTGTAGTATTTGTTAATACAAACTTCTGTTAGAAATAAAGTAAGATTGCTACATAATTAAGCTATAAAATTTAATATTTATTACTTTAATCGTAAAGGTATTTTTTACTTATAATTTATTTACATTATTTTAAGACGGTTTGTGTTCTTATAGTATAGCCAGATGATGTCAGGAAGTATATCGAGTAAGAGGAGGTCCCACTCGATACTAATTTAAAAACTGCGTTTAAAAAATATTTTAATTTTTTTTCTGTTACTTCATTGTTTTATAGTTATTTGTGTTAAAGACTCCAAATTACGGTTAATTACAATCAAACTATAATAAAACATATTAACATATACTATTTCGTTCTTCCATTTGAAATTATTTTGATGCTGTACGCTAAGTTTTTGATGGGCCACTTCAATTAATTGTTAAGCAGTTTATATAAATTTTATGTCCTACCAGTACATTAATTGAAATTAATGACTCTATTTTAAGGTATCTTAGATACAAAATAACGCTCCAGGGCAATTATTTTCTTCATAAGAACACTAGGGTTATTATGAAAAGTTAACAGTATTTGTTTCCATGGATACAACTTTATTATGCACCACTGTCACAATGAAAATTAATGACAGCTCAGCTAATGTCACAAATCTAACGTAGATCAGCTAACTAGATCAATCTTAAATACTATATCATAGTAATTGTATGAATTGAATATGAATATGAATTAAGTAAGAAAATTGATAGGACATAAAACCTTGAAGGCACCACTGGCATTATGAGCTAAGAGCCCGCGATTGTTGTACACACCTCGGGCCAAAGCCCTCGGTTAGTACACTAACAATCTTGGGCTCTTATTTTACTCATAATGCCCTCGGTACCTTAATAACTATTTTGCTTAAGTAATATCTTAAAATTTTAGTTTTACACATTGCATACTAGTACTACTATATCAATACGTTTTTACATATATTTTCTTAATATTATATGTTACCATATTGATTTGGAAATTATCTCATGGCTACACTTTTACTTGAATTGCAACTCCTTTTCATTCTATTTATTTTCCGATTTAGATCGCCAGTATGGATTTTGAGTCGGTATCTAATAAATCGATCTATTAATTTTGTATTTATATTATGATAATAAGAGACATTGATACTACCTATAACAGGATCATTTATAACTACATATTTAATAATCTTATATAAACGTTTAACCTGCTACTGTTAAGAAAGTTTTTTTCAATGAGGAAGAAAATTGGACTAAGCCTATCGTTGATGTTAATATTGTTAATACAAGGTAAATGGTTTCAACTCATTCAGGGATATAAATTGTGTGTATGGAACTTTGATAATTTTTTACTGCCTACTGCGGAGCAACAGTTATTACATTTGATTGTTTTCATAACACGCATACAAATATATTCAGCTAATTGTACAGATCATTCTGCTGGCGCAAACTTTTTTTTATTGTTCCAATAGTCAATATCTGCCTTTGGATAATCTAGATTGAAACTTTCCTTATTATTTACAGCATTAAAATACGGGTATGTTCTAGCGAACATCACATAACAACTGCCTATTTCTCCAGGCAGTTGTAAAAATCACGATGTTACAAGAAATGTACGGTTTTTCTCTTTGAAAACCATATTTTGCAAATCTAATAAGGAGGTAGCCATCCAAATTACACCACTTTGAATTGGTCGATTTCAGGGAGTACCTACCTTTAAATTTCTAAAAATATGAATAATGACTTGAAGAACGCTTATTGTTTCGTTATATTTCTTAAAATTAAATTTACTTATGGCCGAGGTACTAGGTGTCACCAGCTTGAATCATTTGTAAAGATAATCTATAAACTAAGCGGTGGTCAATGTGGAGGTGTATTGGGTTTTTGAGGCGATATATTTTATGCCACAGCTAACATTGTGGTTTAAAACGTTATAGCTTGTCAAAATCTTCTTCTAATTGAAGTGATAAGTATAATTTATGGGCACATTTTAATTCCATATCCCTTTATTCATTGCAAATAGATTCAATATGTTTTTTTTACAATCGTGTCAAAATGAAAACTTTTTGCACAGTTTCTAGTGTCAAAAGTGACGTTTGTAGCATTCTTAATATTAGCACCCGAATTCGGTCTTTTTAGCACGTTGCCATTGCTGGCGTATTTTAATATTATATTAAAACACGCTTTGCCGTATATTTGAATGTCAAAATAACTTTTTCTACAGCCGTGATTTTAAACTGTTTCCAAGGGTCATATGCGGCGTGCTTTATGTTGTCTATAAAATACGCCACTCCATTTAAAGCACGGAGTACTTTAAGAGTTTATAAAACCTTATTTGTGAAGATTAAAAGTACAGTTATTATATCGGACCGATTTGTATGCGGAGCCCCGAGTGCCCGATTGGAGAGGGGCAGAGCCCGATGGCCCCCTTGGAGAGGGGCGGAGCCCCGAGGGCACCCTTGGAGAGAGGTGGAGCTCCAAGAGCCCCCTTGGAGAGGGGCCGAGCCCTGAGGGCCCCCTTGGAGAGGGGCCGAGCCCCGAGGGCCCTCTTGGAGAGGGGCGGAGCCCGATGGCCCCCTTGGAGAGGGGCGGAGCCCGAGGGCACCCTTGGAGAGGGGTGGAGCTCCAAGAGCCCCCTTGGAGAGGGGCCGAGCCCCTAGGGCCACATTGGAGAGGAGCGGAGTCCCGAGGGCCCCCTTGGAGAGGGGTGGAGCCCCGACGGCCGCTTTGGAGAGGGGCGAAGCCCCGAGGGCATTTAAGCTAACAAACTCCTCGGCTGCAGAAAAAATATTGAAGCCAACTCGTGTTTTACAGTTTAAAACACTAGTTGCCTTAGTAGCTATAGAATATCTAACACAATTTGACGGAAAAAGTGTCACAGAACTAAGTTTTCATATTTATGTTACGATCATAGAAAAAATAGCGTATGATACACGTGTATAAGTGCCATTAAAGCACTAGCGACGTTAAAAGCACTCCGCTTTTGCGTCGTGCTCTTAAACTCGTCCCACGTTATTTAAAGGCGTACTTATACACTAGTATTATAATATACTATTATGTACTACCGGGGAGAAGTAATCACTTTATACTTTATTTTTGAGGGCGTAATGTGTCACTTTACAGCCCAAAAGCCTTAAAGTACTTTAATGCCCGCTTAGTATCTTGCTTGTCTGTTTGAAAAGAAGTGACCATTAGTCACATAATAGGTTGCACTTAAAAAATCTGTAAAGAGCTTTACTCAAAATTTCCCTCGCAAGTGGACGTTGTGGCACTAAACAATTTAAGAAGTCAAAAGAGAATGGAGGTGAAAATGTCTTCACGTTCGTAATAATACTGAAACAATAAAAGAAAACATTTGGCAATGCGAATTACATCAATTTTCAACTAAAAAAATACCGGTGGTGGGATTCGAACTTCAGCGCCGCGGACACTGCTTGCGAATGCGATTTCAACGCTTGGCAATAGCCCGCAAATAGACCAATCGTTCTTCACAGTGGCTCACGTAGAACCCCACCCATCTGTGAGATGCGGCTGCCTTAAATTCAACGCATTTATTGTTGACCTGTTTTTTCCCATTTACAGCATTTACTCTGCATTTGTTGGGTCCCATTTTCGCCAAGAGTAAAGCTCGAGCTATGTGAAAATTACTACTTTTATCTACTTTTCAGTTAAAGCAAATATAAACAAAATTTTATTGTTTTAAAGTGCTCACTTTCTACATATTCTTTCGAAATTTCTTACTTTAATGCCAGGTAGACTTATAATCTGCATGCAAAATATCATTTTCCTCCAACAGTTCTACTGGCAACAGACGTGAAGATCTGGAGAAATCTCCTAAGGTTATTTTCTCGCAGTAACAATACTTTATTCGTTTTTTCGACGAATGGAAAAAAGTCCCATCTGTACATAAACTGTTGTATGCACCTCGTGCGTAACAGCGTTTATTGCCCCAGTCGTGTTAGATCTCGCGGGTATGCCTTGTGCTCCAATTTTTATGCAGCGGGCCATAAACGCCTTCTTACGCTCTTGGTACATATATAACAATTACATCTACAATAATTCTATTCCGCAAATTATATATATATATATATATTTTTAAATCTGATGGTATTTCAAGCGTTCGTTGTTGATCAAGCAAGACTTAGGGCCGGTTGCAGAAAGCAATGTTAAGTCTGGTGTTAGCTAACGTCGCGTCAAAGTGAACAAAATCGCATAAAATTTTGTTTACTAATGTATTAGTTACCATAAACATTTGAGATTTGATTCGCTTAACATTGCTTTCTGCAAGAGGCCCTTAATATTTTAAATATATGGGGAGCACATGCTAAAAAATAGTTTCTTTCTCTAAATGGATGTTTAATAAATTAACTACTTTAGAATAGACGTACGTTGCGTGTTTCTTTTATAATTTAAAGTATGTGATTCCACATGAAACCTTAAAAATAGACACCGAGTATCATGCAACTGCGTGGGATAACTATAAGATGTTGCTCTGGAGGGTGTTCTAGGAGAGTGTGGCCTACTGCAAGTCCTATAGAAATGAAAGCAGCTATACTGTTTATTTATAAACAATAAAATCATTACAATTGTAATACATTTTATATTAGTAATTCAAGTTTTGTTGGTTTTTTGCTAACTCGTTTATAATTTCATTTATGTTCACCTGCAGTTCTCTGTGAATGGAGAGCCAATCCATTCAGCCTATATTGCGATGTTGTATTTCGGAGGTAAGTTAATTCTATTTAAGGTGGAGAATGATCTTTCAGCTGTTGCAGTTGACACAGGAATCGTTGCAAGGATTTCCAGCAACTTGAATATGTTGTAAACATGTCCTTATTGAACGTAGCTAGTGCATCCATTGGTGTCTTATATGGAAGATTTTGTACATTTTGGCATTTCCGGTATAATTTGAATTCAGCAATCACGTCCGAAGGAGGTTTGTTGAGATCGGATTTTAAAAATGGTCGAGTCAGAATTCCGAATGTAATAATTAATATTCAATTATACATTACTAAAATGTAACTTTAGATTTTTTGTTCAAGACCAATTTTAGTTATTCCTAAACCCTCTGGGGAGTGTTCCGACACCCATATTACCCCTCATAGTTACGCACTGTGCAACAGTCAATCTCCAGTGGACTATTGATATAAATAACAATAACCGTTTATCCAATTTCTATATAAGTAATAATAGTTAAACTCTTGATTTATATTTTATGAAGTCGTGTTTTATAATTTCCAAAAACTTTCCAGAAAGTAAATTGTTCTGAACTAAATTTTATTTTATTTCTGTATGCCATAAAAACAGTGTGTGATGTTTTGGGCAAGCGCTTATTACCTTGAAGTTCAAATATTATTAAAATCAAGCTCCCTGTTGCTATTAATTTACAACCTTTCAATGTTGCTGGAATAGACTATACAATTAACGTAGATGTATCTGCAATTAATTGGTGTGGGAAAAATTGTTGGGTTGTTGCTTATAAATGATTACTAAAGTACTGGTACTGGGAATTAGCCAATACAGCTAAAAAATAATATAACATAATTTAACTAAATAAAAAAAGTTGTAGATTTATTTGCTGAGTTTTGCCTCATAGTATTATACTCATAAAAGTTAATACTTAAATCTGTGTTATACATTTCTTAATGCACTAATTATAACTTATTAGGAAAATATTAAAATATCATTGGCTGAAGAGATGGAAACTAAGTTTAAAGCTAACACTTTTTAAATAAACAACGCAACTTAAAAAAATATTTAAAATGTCTAGTTCTATGTTTATAAAAAGAAAAGCCATTTATGATACAAGAGCTAAAAGTGACTGTTTAGTGCACCAGACATAAAAATTATGAAACGAAGCCGTAGGCTAAGTTTTATAACATGTCAAGTGCAATAACACCAGTTTGCACGAGTTTGCATATAATATTTTTTCTACGGCCTTAAATTTACTGTTACTATTCCATAAATATCAATTTAACAAAGACTTACATTTTTAACAATTATAATTTGGCATAATAGAAAGATGGATAAGTAGCCGACACTGGTGACTATTTCTGTAGCAGGTACTTGTCCAAGTTAGTTATCAAAGGTTATAATAGTACACATTTTACTTTATTCATTACATAATGCTTTAATTATTTAAAAAAAAAACACTTTATCTCTAACGAAAGTAAGTAGAATAACTTTCTAACCTCACTCCCAGTTTCAAATACGTAAATTCAAACTCAGCTGTTTACTTTTGGCACACGTGCTAAAAGTAAACAGCTGATTGTAAGTTTAGCACGCTGATCTATAATAGTCGGTTTTCGTGCAGTGGAACGTGTTAAACGGTCAAAGAATATAATTATAAGCGGTATTAGCGAAAACGATGAAGTCACAGTTAGTTCCGATAAAATTATCATATAGGTATAATGCAACTAGTGGGAGTAGAATAGGGCCACCTATCCCCTCCGCTTTTTATTTGATTCGCGGATTCGCGGTTTAATTCGCGGTTTTATTCGCGGATTTCGCGGTTTTAATTTTAATTCGCGGATTGACCCAATTAATTTCGCGGTTTGATCTAATTAATTTCGCGGTTTGATCTAATTAATTTCGCGGTTTGATCTAATTAATTTTCACATGTGCTACTGAATTAATTACGCATTAGCTTCCGATTAAAATTACGCGTCGGACTTCGGCGGCCATCTTGGATTTCTGGCGGGAATATTTGAAATTTGAATTTTTTCAGATTTTTTTCTAAGTTTAATTTTTGCCGATTTTTTCTAAGTTCCCATATTTGAATTTGAATTTCCCGGGGCGTCGGCCATCTTGGTGCGCGCGCACTTCTCACGGCTGTTGTTTTTAATTTTCGCGGAAATATTTGAAATTCAAACTGATAGATCTATCTCGCTCTTCGAAGCTGCTGTCTCTCTCTTGCATTCACTCGCGGAAATATTTGAATTTTAATTTTTTTTCAGATTTTTCTAAGTCCCTGTTTTGAATTTAAGTTCTCGGGTGTCGTCCATCTTGGTTTCTCATATTTATTTTAATTTAAAAAAAGCTTCCTGCGATGTCCCATGGCTGGAATCGAACCAGCGATCGCAGCATTACGAGTACGAAGCCTTAACCAACTGGGCTATCGAAGCGATCGAGGTTAAAGGAATTAAACATAGCCACTTACGTGTCACGAGCCCAGTTTTAAACAAACTATTTTTTCAAAAATTCAGATTATAAGAACGGGAATGTGTATCTTGTGATGTTAAATGACTTGTAGTAATTTTAAAAAAGTGTTTTTGCATTTGGATGTGCCATAATTAATTAATAATTTTATAATTTGTGCCTGCTATATGGCTGGATTAACGAGATCCTTATTGTCCCTACCTACTATTGGAAATTTCCACCAGAAACACAGTTCCAGAAGAATATGTTAGTTTTAAATAATGTGCAATTCAGATTTCCTTTGAATTAATGATTGGGATTTAAAGGGTTTGAACAGTATGCCCCTTCGCTGTTCGGTCGTTACATTTCCATATTCAAAACAAATTATTTTTCGAATATATAAAATATAAGAACGGAATTGTGTCGTCTAGGGCCTTAGAAACTTGTTAATAATTTTAAAAAAATGACTTTGTAACTAGTTTTGCTGTAATTAATTTGTTTAATTTTATAATATGAGTGACGCTATCTCACTCAGCCCCATTGATTTTCTACAGCGTTCTCTTTTCCATCCCGTTTGCTACCTATGCGTAATTACAAAAGACGTTATCGCCTCAGGCAGAATTTCTATTTAGCCGGCGATTGTGTGTCATTCTCTGAAATCTGTACTCACGTTGCAGTTTTTGCTGGCTCGACTTTAAAATTTGGTTCTTAACAATTAACTACATACATAGAAAACAGGCTGGTTACTTTATTTTATATAGCGAAGTCATTTTTTGTACAATTTACACGCAGAACACAACTCGTTCTTTATGTTTACTTTAGAAACCCTTAACCCTTTTCATTTAAGTCGCGAAATCCGCGTAAATATATTACTATAAAAAATCGCGAAAAGTGTTGAGTAAATAAATTGCAACGCATTGTAAAGCCGTAAAACTTTTAGTTATTGTACGTTTACAAGATGGGTCTTTTGACAAAGTGGAAGAACCAAACTATGCTATTGTAAATGTACAGATTTTTCACTGTCAATTTGTATATAACAACTTAATGTAAATTGGTATTTGGAACATTTTAACGAAAACAGCGACTTCTTTCGGCATAAACTGTTTCTTCTCACCACGGAACCCTATTTTATAAGTAAACGTCTGAAATTGTGTCATTATATCGATAAAAACTGCATTTTAGTTTAAAAAATTCCAGTATAAATGCAAACGGACGAAAATAAAAACGCAATTGACCACAAAGTAACATAATTTTGAATAAAAAAAACACAATTTCGTTGGAAAAATGTTCTGTTTCACTTAAAATTTTACAAAAACTGACATCATGTCACTTGAAATTATACAAAAAACGACATTTTTATCCAATAAGCGATAAAAAAATACGCCGTCTCACATAAATTTATACAAAAATCGACATCATGTCACATAAATTATACAAAAACTGCCATCATGTCACTTGAAATTATACAAAAACGACATTTTTACTCAATACACGACGAAAATCGACATCATGTAACATAAACTATGCATAATTTTGCAAATGTTTTACACTTTTTTCTCTAACTTGTTGCAATTTTAGTAAAATTTTAGAAAATCGACAGCATCTCCCATGAAAATTTATAAAAATCGGCATCTTGTCACATTAAATTCTGTAAAAACGACAAAAACAATATTTTTTTCACAACTTTCATTGAAAAATAGTAAAATTTTACGAAAATACGTCTGTGCTGACGACAAATGAAAATAAATTTGAATAGAAACACGCAAAAATTACGAAAATACGTATGTGTCGACCCCCAAAGTAACAAAAATTTGAATAAAATCACGCAATCATACAGCATCTCACATAAATTTTCGCAAATATCGACATTATGTCACATAAATTATACAAAAACTGTCATCACGTCACTTGAAATTATACAAAAAACGATATTTTATTCAACACACGATGAAAATTGAACAAAAATCACGCAATTACAAGCCATCTCACATAAATTTTCACAAAAATCGACATCATGTTACATAAACTATGCATAATTTTGCAAATGTTTTACACTTTTTATAAAAATGCATCGCTCAAAATTAAAAGAAATAGCAATTTCGTTGAAAAAATCTACTACCACAATCATTTCGATAAACAAAATTCAAAAAATCTTATACTTTTGACGGAAATATATGTATGTTGACCACAAATTAACATAATTTTTAAATAAAAACGCGCAATTCGTTGAAAAAAATATTCTGACAACACCAAAACACACAATTTCATTGAAATATATATATATGTTGTCCACAAATTAACATAAATTTGAATAAAAACACGTAATTTTGTTGAAAAAATGTTCTGGCCCCGTCATTTCACTTAAAATTTTACAAAACTGCCATCATAACACTTGAAATTTTACAAAATATATGTATGTTGATCACAAATTAACATAAACCTGAATAAAACACACAATTTCGTTGAAAAATTTGCAAATGTTTTACACTTTTTTATAAAGTGTATCGCACAAAATTAAAAGAAATCACAATTTTCTAAATTATATCACGCTATTATGAAATCGTAGATTGATTTTTTGAAATTTTACACTTTGTAACTGTAAAATAACTGCAAATACTAATATTTTAGCTTTAGACTTTGTAATTATTGCAAATTCGAGAAAAAACAACAAAGCAGAGTAGAAATAAAAAACACAAACACTTTGTAATAAACAAATATATTGTTCTTATTTCGTATAATACTTAATAATATAAATATAAATGTACAGCAGAATGTCTTATTTCTAAAATTCGCTAGCAATTTACAAAACTGTAGTTTGAGGTGCACGACATTTCAAATTAAAAAGACTGCAAGTAATAAAATCAGAATTTCATTGTGTAATTTTAAAGTTTAAGATGCACCCAATCTAGAATTCCCTTCGTTTTTGGTGTTGATGACAATCTGCCTTAGAGGCGTTTTTCTAACGGCCCTTTTTTGGAGGCGTTTCCTTATCGGCGTTCTTCTGACTGAACCTTTTTGATGTGGACTTGGATGAGTAGCTGGTGTTTTTAATTTATATTCTAAATCGGACTCGCAGTTATCAGTTTCCATTTCGGTTTTTCCTGTAGTACCAGTCGGGTTGGCTTCTTTTGCTGTTTAGGTTTAGCTAGCAGCACATTAGGCAACGTTAAGGTCTTTGATGTACTCAGCAAACTGTAGGCGTCCGGGTGGATTAATAGTTTTTCGAGGCCGCAGAGTGTCGTGAATAAATCGACTATGTTAGACGCCGGTAAAATTTCACCCTTTATAGTAACGGTTGCCCTTGTGATCCCAGCTCACATCGCTTGAGGTACTCAAAATGCGTAGGAAAACTTCAGCTTTTTTCTTAAAAGTTTTGGAAGTGTAGATAAAATAACGGCATTTGATAGGCTGTCACTGGTTGTTTCAATAGGTATTTTGATTGGCTGCCGCGCCTGGTTTGTGAAATGAAGGAATCGTTGTAAAACCTGATTGTACTGGATCCATTTATCGTGATCAGTTAATTTGGACTTTAAAACTTTTTGCATTTCGTCATCAAGCTGTGATAATATATTTTTCTCCGCATCATCGCCAGACTTAAGACGTTGGACAAATTCCGGCGATACAATCAACATCTTCCGCTCTTTGTCCATTTTAGTCGAAAAGGAGCTCAGTCGTTTGTTCTGGTAGAGCCGTCGTGAATAAACTAGCTTAAAATCAAGACTATATATATTCAATGAAATTGCGTGTTTTGGTGGTGTCCAGAATATTTTTTTTAAACGAATTGCGCGTTTTTATTTAAAAATTATGTTAATTTATGGTCAACATACATATATTTCCGTCAAAAGTATAAGATTTTTTGATTTTGTTTATCGAAATGATTGGTGGTAGTAGATTTTTTCAACGAAATTGCTATTTCTTTTAATTTTGAGCGATGCATTTTATAAAAGTGTAAAACATTTGCAAAATTATGCATAGTTTATGTAACATGATGTCGATTTTTGTGAAAATTTATGTGAGATGGCTTGTAATTGCGTGATTTTTGTTCAATTTTCATCGTGTGTTGAATAAAATATCGTTTTTTGTATAATTTCAAGTGACGTGATGACAGTTTTTGTATAATTTATGTGACATGATGTCGATATTTGCGAAATTTTATGTGAGATGCTGTATGATTGCGTGATTTTATTCAAATTTTTGTTACTTTGGGGGTCGACACATACGTCTTTTCGTAATTTTTGCGTGTTTCTATTCAAATTTATTTTCATTTGTCGTCAGCACAGACGTATTTTCGTAAAATTTTACTATTTTTCAATGAAAGTTGTGAAAAAAATATTGTTTTTGTCGTTTTTACAGAATTTAATGTGACAAGATGCCGATTTTATAAATTTTCATGGAGATGCTGTCGATTTCTAAAATTTTACTAAAATTGCAACAAGTTAGAGAAAAAAGTGTAAAACATTTGCAAAATTATGCATAGTTTATGTTACATGATGTCGATTTTCGTCGTGTATTGAGTAAAAATGTCGTTTTTGTATAATTTCAAGTGACATGATGGCAGTTTTTGTATAATTTATGTGACATGATGTCGATTTTTGTATAAATTTATGTGAGACGGCGTATTTTTTTATCGCTTATTGGATAAAAATGTCGTTTTTTGTATAATTTCAAGTGACATGATGTCAGTTTTTGTAAAATTTTAAGTGAAACAGAACATTTTTCCAACGAAATTGTGTTTTTTTTATTCAAAATTATGTTACTTTGTGGTCAATTGCGTTTTTATTTTCGTCCGTTTGCATTTATACTGGAATTTTTTAAACTAAAATGCAGTTTTTATCGATATAATGACACAATTTCAGACGTTTACTTATAAAATAGGGTTCCGTGGTGAGAAGAAACAGTTTATGCCGAAAGAAGTCGCTGTTTTCGTTAAAATGTTCCAAATACCAATTTACATTAAGTTGTTATATACAAATTGACAGTGAAAAATCTGTACATTTACAATAGCATAGTTTGGTTCTTCCACTTTGTCAAAAGACCCATCTTGTAAACGTACAATAACTAAAAGTTTTACGGCTTTACAATGCGTTGCAATTTATTTACTCAACACTTTTCGCGATTTTTTATAGTAATATATTTACGCGGATTTCGCGACTTAAATGAAAAGGGTTAAGGGTTTCTAAAGTAAACATAAAGAACGAGTTGTGTTCTGCGTGTAAATTGTACAAAAAATGACTTCGCTATATAAAATAAAGTAACCAGCCTGTTTTCTATGTACGTAGTTAATTGTTAAGAACCAAATTTTAAAGTCGAGCCAGCAAAAACTGCAACGTGAGTACAGATTTCAGAGAATGACACACAATCGCCGGCTAAATAGAAATTCTGCCTGAGGCGATAACGTCTTTTGTAATTACGCATAGGTAGCAAACGGGATGGAAAAGAGAACGCTGTAGAAAATCAATGGGGCTGAGTGAGATAGCGTCACTCATATTATAAAATTAAACAAATTAATTACAGCAAAACTAGTTACAAAGTCATTTTTTTAAAATTATTAACAAGTTTCTAAGGCCCTAGACGACACAATTCCGTTCTTATATTTTATATATTCGAAAAATAATTTGTTTTGAATATGGAAATGTAACGACCGAACAGCGAAGGGGCATACTGTTCAAACCCTTTAAATCCCAATCATTAATTCAAAGGAAATCTGAATTGCACATTATTTAAAACTAACATATTCTTCTGGAACTGTGTTTCTGGTGGAAATTTCCAATAGTAGGTAGGGACAATAAGGATCTCGTTAATCCAGCCATATAGCAGGCACAAATTATAAAATTATTAATTAATTATGGCACATCCAAATGCAAAAACACTTTTTTAAAATTACTACAAGTCATTTAACATCACAAGATACACATTCCCGTTCTTATAATCTGAATTTTTGAAAAAATAGTTTGTTTAAAACTGGGCTCGTGACACGTAAGTGGCTATGTTTAATTCCTTTAACCTCGATCGCTTCGATAGCCCAGTTGGTTAAGGCTTCGTACTCGTAATGCTGCGATCGCTGGTTCGATTCCAGCCATGGGACATCGCAGGAAGCTTTTTTTAAATTAAAATAAATGTGAGAAACCAAGATGGACGACACCCGAGAACTTAAATTCAAAACAGGGACTTAGAAAAATCTGAAAAAAAATTAAAATTCAAATATTTCCGCGAGTGAATGCAAGAGAGAGACAGCAGCTTCGAAGAGCGAGATAGATCTATCAGTTTGAATTTCAAATATTTCCGCGAAAATTAAAAACAACAGCCGTGAGAAGTGCGCGCGCACCAAGATGGCCGACGCCCCGGGAAATTCAAATTCAAATATGGGAACTTAGAAAAAATCGGCAAAAATTAAACTTAGAAAAAAATCTGAAAAAATTCAAATTTCAAATATTCCCGCCAGAATTCCAAGATGGCCGCCGAAGTCCGACGCGTAATTTTAATCGGAAGCTAATGCGTAATTAATTCAGTAGCACATGTGAAAATTAATTAGATCAAACCGCGAAATTAATTAGATCAAACCGCGAAATTAATTAGATCAAACCGCGAAATTAATTGGGTCAATCCGCGAATTAAAATTAAAACCGCGAAATCCGCGAATAAAACCGCGAATTAAACCGCGAATCCGCGAATCAAATAAAAAGTGGAGGGGATAGGTGGCCCTATTCTACTAGTGGGTTCTTGATTATCAAATAATCATTTCTGTTTACACGAGATATATTGTTTGGCAATCGCGCGAGTCCGAAGGACAACATATATATATATATATATATAGATATGTAAAAACCATGCTTTGTTTGCAAGTTTGTGATTATCCGATTTAATCGAGCTTTAATAGACGTATAAAGCAAATGTTGGTGTTTCGAATTTGTTGTATTGATTGAAATCTTCGATGCAACCTTTCGTTAAAAAATCTTACAATGACAATAAACCCTTAGCCTATATTTGTTCTCCTTTTTAAATTTACCTACATCAATTGTGACTTGGCTTTTGTTTGCTGCTTTGATTATGAATTCAACTTGGTCGTCGATGTTGTGGCCATTGAGGGTCTAGCATGCAGTAGCTGTGTGGAGTTGTGGTTGGTGACAGAGCGGACTGATCAAGTCGTTCATATTGTGTGTTAGCACTGTCTCTTGAAGTCACATACCTTGTATTTGGTTTATGTTACATTACAGTATAACTCCATCCTGTAACCATAGTTTGAATTATAACTTTGTATTCAATCTCATAAACTAAGTTGTAAAATTTGAAACTTTACATTGCTGAAAATCTGTATGCGCCACCATTTTGTGAACCATGAATCGCATAGTTAATTAAACATTTTGCTTTAAAATATTGTAATTAATTGTATATGTAATAGTTATGTTAAAGTTAAAGTAACTCGGTCCCTTTTGAAGAAATTTTGACACTGATAAAAAGTTATCTGTTTTAGGTTATTACATTGAATTTTTATTCACACAGGATTCGTTCAAGTTTCATTGTGTTTAGTAGCTTGAATATTACGAACATTGTTATACAGATCTATAAGTAATGCCCTAAAACTCTAAAATAGAGCATTGACCTCTGAACAGCTGATTGCGTAGTTATTGGTAACATTACAATAAAACGTTTGAATCTTTTAAAATGTAACACTTGTTTAATAAGTCGTTGATATTATTTATTTAACTTTGTCAATATGATAGGACAATAGTAAACCTCTTAATTAATATCCTAGTTGCGAAAGCTGTCGACCGGTAAGTTGTCTTGATTTTGTGTGGAACATTATTCTAGAACAAATTAGTGTGGAAGAACGCCATTAGCTGGATTCTATCCGCCCCCTTGAGTGAGTTAAGCGCCTTCTTTATAACTTCAACACATTTGCAACTTCTAGCTATTTCATAGCTAAAGCTAACAGTTTTAAACTGTGGCAATATTCTCGTATGCTTCAAAATTGTATTAATGATAGGAGATGGGAATGGTAAAATTATGCGAAAAAAAACAGATTTATTTATTCCAACACATGTTTAAAACATCATGTTCAGGGTAATCTTCATTATTCCACCTATAATTTCTCTAGTTCTCCCTACTAAGTTTCATAGCATTTTAGATGACATTCTTTGTGATGTTGAGGAAGCACAATCGTTTCGTCATCTAAATCTTGTCTTGCGTTCTACCGACTATCATAATTTCGAAATTAATGCAATGAAAAGGTATTTGACATTACCTTTAAACGTTTTTTGAGCTTTATTTTTTAACAAACTTTATGTTATTTTATTTTTATTGAAAGGCAGATGTACCTATTTTGAAGATATTGTAAGCAAAGTTATTCCTTCCAGATATTAAATTATCTAAATTATTGAAACATATTCTCACCTTCTTATGGAAGATGTCATTAACTCAAATGATCCTTACCTACAATGGTAAGCCTTTCTTTTGCAATTTATGATTAAACGAGTAAGAATACGGTCTACTGTATTGTTATTAATTTTGTTGATATTCAATTATTTTTTCTTCTACGCCATATTATTTTAAGACGAGTATTTTTTAATTTAAATTTCTTTAAATAACGAAAATATATGTAATATAGCAACACATTCTTCCAGTTTAGTTGCATAAGCATACAATTACGATCTAATGCAGACCAAAGTTAGCATCGATTGAGCTTCTAATTTAATTTGGGGTTTAGTATCCAATTTTAGCTTAACACAGTTAATGCCATATAGCCCCGTCGTTCATATCGTTTATAATCTGTAATTCTATACGGTTAGCCAGACGTTTTACTTGCATTTATACTGCAAATGTATAAAATCCCTCATAAAGCTCAGATGGATGGGGAGCTTAACCATTTAACAGGAGGATAAAGCGCTACACTCACGAACTGCAGCCTGCCATTGAGTGACAACAGATAAAATATTTAGTAGGCCTGTATAAAATTAATGGGATTCATTACCGGAGGAACGACAGAAGCTGTGTTGTTATACGATTATACCTAGCACACATATCGAGACCATTTCGGCGGATTAGGTTTCTTCTTCGCTCCCGCGGCCCCCAATAAGGAAAGCTGCAGATGCGGAGGTGCAGACCTCTGGAAATGAGCTGTAATAATATATAAAGCACTTTGTATCCTTAATACACGCTACCTAATGGCACGAAAGATGAGCTATTAACTTCAAATCTGCACTATCCCCGTAACGAAGCGCTATAAATATGTTTATTGTGCTCCGCAGTGTAAAAGCGCGCTCTGGATTACACCCGCCGGATATCCTGATCGAAAATATCCTCCTAGGTGCACTCAGAACTATAGGCCATTTTTTAAATACAGGAGTAAACTGACATAAATACTATAAAAAATTACGAGAACATTTTTAGATGTAAATTTTAATAACGGTTCCTTCAATGTTGATACTTGCTATTAAAATGATAAAGATTGATGTCTTTTGCTTCAATTACGATGTGACGCAAGTGTATTTTGTTCAATATAAAATCGAACTGAACATAGGCTTAGAGTTTTTTACATTTTTATAATTGATAAATTTTAAGGTAAAAATAAATTATTTGGTGTCACAAAAAGTCAAAATTTTCTCTAAGCAATATCTATGCTATTGTCTATAACTCCTTTCAATTTGCTCACGTGCTTCTTTCTTAAGAACGTGTTCGACACATTTTTTCCTACGATTGTATGCAGATCTAGTCGACTCAAAAATAAATTTCACTGTATGAGTATAATATTAAGGGCACCTATTGAAGTTTGTTGTTTCGAATAATCGGGACAAAATAAACCCAACAAAATAACCATTCAAGAATAGACTAAAGCATGGCCGAAATATATAGATAGCTACAATAAAGACGATTATGAAACATACAAAGCCATAGGAACAAAGTTAAGCCAACAATATGAGATGCAAAACGCCAAACGTGGGAAGAAATTGGATACTACATAAAGCAAAACAGCACGAATAATCAAAAGCTATTTTGCGCAAGACCCTGAAAAACTTACGAAGCCGAAAAAAACTCTAAAATATAAACCGACAAATTCGAATCTCCCCAAATAACGAATGTAGATCCAGGGACTACTATGGAGGAACTAGAAACTGAAACTAAAAAATCAAAATGGTGAAAGTAACAGGGCATGATAAAATTTCACCTGAGGTGGTAAAATATATGGGTGAAAGTAGGACTATTTTTCTGCTAAAAATTGTTAACCTGCCGATTGGAAAAAAACAGTGATTATTCCCACACTCAACTTCTAAGAGTCAAGCAAGAGAAGATTCTGGTACCATTTCTTTTTTTAAGATAATAATTGATGATATACCAAATCTGTAAACTAAAAACGCAACTCCCCAGAATAGTAAATTACAGATTGGAACCAACAAGGATCTCCAAATTAATGTATGCCGATGATACCGTACTGTTAGCAAAAGTAGTGAAGTCTGTAACATAACCTGAATATTTAGAATCGCGAAAAAGAAAACAGGGCTTTGTCTATCAACAAAGAAAAGTCCCCAAAGTTAAGTACCGCGTGTCAACAATTTCACAAATTGGGCGAATGGAAGGCGAAATCAACAGCAGGTAGCTATAGCAGGAATACTTTTTTCGGGCGATCAACGAAACAGTTACATCAAGATGAGAAATAAGTTAGCTGTGTACAAAAACACTTCCTTACTCACGTCTGCCTCCGAAACGTGGTGTTTAACATCAGAACGCAAGTCCCAACTGCAATCCGTGAAAATTCTATATGTATTTGAGAAAAGTGGTAAATAACAAAAACTAGATCGAATACGAAACGGTGATACAAAGAAAATCTTAAACATTAAACCCCTTCACGCCACAGTGGAGAAAGACCAACTAAACTGGACTAGACACTTCTCATTAATAGATCAAAAGCGATTTCCAAAACTGGTTTAGCAAACACTACCCGAAGAAACCAAACAACGAGGGAGACCTAAGTGGAAATGGGATGATAATGTGAGAGAAGCTGTCAAGAAACGAGTCATTAGCTTGCAAGAAGCACGGAAGCTGGAAAACGATAAAAACAGTGGAAAAATTTCACACCACTTCTACACCGTCACAGGTAGAAGAGAACAAGTCAGAAAGTAAGTAGAGATCCATGCGTTGCCAATTACAGTGACAGCTAGCACTTCCTGGTATTTTTAAAAAAACTAGGAAACCTCTTTTTGCACAGTGATCGTGAAAGTCGTCTTTTTTAACGACAAATCGTATTGAAAGTTCTACTTTTTTAACGCAAAACCGTGAAAAAAGTACGCTTTTTTTACTATTTTATTGAAACGTCAACTTGACAGTTGTAAATTCCGAAGTCCTTTTGGTGTACTACACGTAGTTTTTTTGCATAGTGGTCTCTTGGTCGAAGTCGACATTTAGTCGAAAAGGACTTCGGAATTGACAACTGTCAAATTGACATTTCAATAAAGTATTTAAAAAAGTGTATTTTCCGCCAATCGTACTAGAACTGTCACATTGTTGACAAAATTTTGTTGAGCAAAGTCAAACATTCCATTACGTCAGCCGTTGCTAGGTAATTTACAATAAAACTGTACAGGAATAATTCAAACATTCCATTACATCAGCCGTTGCTAGGTAATTTACAATACAACTGTACAGGAATAATATTCCCGGCCTAGGCAGGGAATATTCGAGTACTATTTCCTAATTTTTTTAATTACTCGTATCGATTGGCGGAAAAATAGTATGTGTATCTTGGACAAAAAGCATCATTCCCAGACTCCTGTGTTGTTGGGCTCGGCATTCGCCTCGCCCAACAATATTCACAGTCGTCTGGGAATGTTATGCTTTTCGTCCTAGATACACAAAGTACTCTTTTTTCACGATTTTTGCGTTAATAAAGTGGAACTTTCATTACGATTACGATTACGAAAAATTACTATTAATTCATTCTATCATGGTAATCTGCACATTTTTACAAATAGAAAAACCTCCTGTATCAACAAACCTTGGCTCAGAGCGAATGTCTAAAATTACAAGATGTTTTCATTCCACGATGGGCTTTTACTCGTAAGATTATAGATTTCCTCGAGATGGTATGCCTTCCTACTGTACTCTTTAATACCGTTAAGTATTTTCATTCCCATGAAATGATATGGTCATGTTCTCTTGATATATTTTTGGCGTTTCACTTCGTGTAAAAATAATACCTTATATTCATTTTCATCTTCTTTTTCTGCGAGTCCACAGACCATCTCCAGATATGAATCCATTTTTATAAGAAGAGGCGTTTTCCTTCTCCCGATATTTTTTATGTGTTCCAATCTGGTGTCTCCAAGTATTCTTCGTAAGGTCTTCATTTTTGCGGTGTTTGTTTTATATTAATAGAATTTGCTCCTGTCTCAGCAGAAGTAGTTTACCTGAAAATAAAATACAATTTTCTAAAAATAACGTTTTTTTCTAATTCGACATATCTTTCTGAAATTTTGTATAGGACCATAATTTATGATTCTAAACAACTTTTCTTAATAAAATTTTGCCGTATCATGGACAAAAAGGTTAGTTTACCTGAAAATAAAATAGTTTTCGGTTCCCTGTCAAGGCCTAATTGTTTTTCAAAAACTGAAAATATTCTTAAAATTCTTTTGAAACCAATCAGGACCGAATCCCAGAACCTTAAAATAAAATTCAAAAATTTTTAGACCATCTCAACTCTTGTAACATCAATCCTGGGATACACTGTATTATGTCGATTTGTGCAAAATTGTCTAAGTGTACTTATCTATTTTTTAATATAATCAAACCGTTGGGTACATCGTGTTCTTCCCAGAGTTTCAGAAGTTTTAATTGTATGATGTCGATAACCTTTCTAGCACATAAATCCTGGTATATTGGACTGTAAAGTTTTTCAGTCACTGGTTTTAGAAGAAATAATATCCATGAAAGCGCGCCAAACTCATCCTAGAGTTAAATTATTTATGTAATTTTATTTGCAATGATTTTGACTGCAAGTATTTATGATGTTTATACCCGCATAATTGTCACGATGTACTGTTCCTAATTTTTAAAATTGATAATACAATTGCTATCGTCCACCCCTTAAGTATCATGCAGTGATTGATTAAAGATCTATTGGAATAATTTTGTTATTTAGGCATTTAGTGTATGGACCCTGTAGTATTGTGCTGATACTATCAAATAGGCTTTGTAGTTTTGTGTCAATGTGGTGTAACATTTAAAAATGTCCAATAAAGAGTATTTTGTAGTAGAGCTTTGTGAGAATTCAATCAATAATTAAAACTTCCCAATATTTTCTACATCAGTTTAATTTTCGAAATTATTCTTCATCATTTACCATAAAAAATGCATTAAAAAGTGGCATACAAGAGGAAGAGTAAGTGACAGAAAACGAATGGGGACTTCTAAGACCACTCATTTCACTTCAAGTGCTCAAGAATTATTGCACCTTACTTCTTTGAAGAAAATAACCAAACTGTTATTATAGCTTCTCGAAGGTATGCCAATGTGTTAGAAATTTGTTGGACCTGAAGTTGAACCATTGCGTGTTAAATATTGGTTCCAACAAGATCTTATATAAGTCAGATGGCAAGATTTTCTATGGAAATCTTCCAGGACCTTTTTTCGCAAGGATTAATTTCACGAGACGAAGATAGAGCTAATATAGAGGTTGAAATTCGCACAATACCGGACCACATGTTGCATAATGTAATGAATAACTGCATGTGTACAGGGTGTCCTATTTTCGATGATATTACGGGGTATCTCACTTACGAGTAAAGATAGAGAGTTGCGGTTTTCGCAATACTGTGCTACTTTTTTGTGAAAATAAAGATGGTATAAACAAAATTTTCATAGACCACTTCGTTTCTGAGATACAGGGCGAAATTGAAAATATTGCATTTTGGGACCCCCCTCGTATCTCCGTTATCATTTAACATATATTAAAGCTAAAAACTGGCTCTCATACAGTTTTGTACGTAGAATCCAGTGGCGTAGTCAGATTTTTGCTGCGAGCTGTCAATTTTTAGCTATAAATCAAACATATGTTTTTTTAAACGGGACACCCTATATATTTTTCTTTCATTTGATTGGAAATTTTATAAGCTTTACAAAAATATATACAGAGTGTTTCGTTAAAAAAACATAAATTTAATTTATAACTAAAAATTGACGGCTCACAGCAAAAATCTGACTACGCCACTGGATTCTACGTAAAAAACTGTATAAGTGTCAGTTTTTAGCTTTGCGATATGTTAAAGGATAAAGGAGATACGAGAGGGTCCCAAAATGCAATATTTTCAATTTCGCCCTGTATCTCAAAAACGAAGCGGGCTATGAAAATTTTGTTTAGACCATCTTTGTTTTCACAAAAAAGTAGCAAAGTATTGCGAAAACCGCAACTCTCTATCTTTACTCGTAAGTGAGATACCCCGTAATATCATCGAAAATGGGACACCCTGTACAGCGTCTTTGAACAATGGGTTGCCAATAGAAGAGGCCACATTTTTGGAATATTTTAGATTATAGTTTTCATGTTGTGAATAAATTAATGATTTTCATTAACGTTTCAAAATGCTAATAAACATTGGACACATGGATTTTTTGTTATTATTCACTTATCAGAAAGTTTGATTCCTGAAAATCTCTGCACCTTCCAATCGAAAAATGAAGTGTGAGCACCACACGACCTTCTTATACTGCTTGCAAAATTTTCGCGATTTTTTCAAAAACTAAACCTACTTCTTGCAAAAGCTTTCTGACAAAAGTTATAGATAATTACGTAATATGTAACACTTTTAAAAAATTGTATCCTCATTATTTTGAACTGAGAACATTTTCGTAAAAATCTAACTGTGAGTTTTGAAAAACTATAGTTGTTACAAAAGAACTATCTGCGATTTTGACCTATATAATGACATTTTGTGGTAATTTTCAACGTCAAAATGATGCATATATTCGCACAGAACGTGTTCCCCAACTCGCTAGCGCTTGTAGGGCAAACTTCAAGTCTAGTGTGAAAAAACATTCATTTTGCAGCTTGATACATAAATAGCTATTTTGGACAAACATTATAGACAATTACGTAATATTTAATAGAGTAATAAAATATATTTCCAGGGGTGCAGGTTTGGATAAATCGCAAAACTTAATTTGCGATTTATCCAAAAACTGCCTTTCTTACAAAAAAAATCATTTCAAACTAAAGTTGTAGATATTGCATAATATACAATCGATTTCACCGTCTGGTTTGTAAAGAGAACACAAACAGACATCACTTTGAAAACCATTTTTTTCTGAATCGAAAAACAAAACCGATTATTTCCGCAAAAATTTCGAGTTGGAAAATATTATATCCCACATCATTTCACTTAAAATTATCACACCGTTTTGCAAAACAAAATGTGATCATTTTAAGTGAAATGATGTGGAATGGCGTATTTTTTATCGCTTATTGAATAAAAAATGTCGTTTTTGTTGTATAATTTCAAGTGACATGATGTCAGTTTTTGTAAAATTTTAAGTAAAATGATGGTGTCAGAACATTTTTTCAACGAAATTGCGTGTTTTTATTCAAATTTATGTTAATTTGTGGTCAACATACATATATTTCCATTAAAAGTACAAGATCTTTTGTGTTTCTCGAAATGATGGAGGCAGAAGATTTTTTCAATGTTTCAATGAGAGTTGAATAAAAATACTGTTTTTGTAGAATTTTATGTGACGCGATGTGGAAATTGTAACATTATATCGAAAACCCAACAAGAATTTTTAAAATTTAGTCATGCTCAAACATTTCGTCAGTATGGACACTGCATTCGTAGACCTGCAAGGGTTCCGTGGTGAAAAGAAGGTTTATTCCGAAAGAAGTCGCTGTTTTCTTGAAAATGTTCTAAATACCAATTTACATTAAGTTGTTATATACAAATTGACAGTGAAAAAATCTGTACATTTACAATAGCATAGTTTGGTTCTTCCACTTTTTCAAAAGACCCATCTTGTAAACGCACAATAACTAAAAGTTTTACGGATTTACAATGCGTTGCATTTATTTACTCAACAATTTTCGAGATTTTTTATAGTAATATATTTATAACATAAGTTACAGATATTCAAATTCTTATGAAAATGTTTCATATAGAACAGATATTAACAAACGACGAGTTATCAAGCCTAAGTAATGGATGTTTGACTTTATATTTATTGTTTTTACATTATTTTATAACTTTCCTGTGATGCGCCAATCATTTTTAATACCTTTCGCTAAATTGTTCTAAGCTGGAAATATTGTGCAATAGGTTTAAAAGGACAAACATTCGGACATATACGACATGACTCGCATATCTTCGGACTCATACCTTTGAAAAGTAGTTGAAAATGCTGTAGTTAAAGCAACACAACCCGACTTTCGTACCTATATGAAGCTATTTTACAGATACAAAGGGGCAAAAATTCATATACATCAAACTACGATTTTATAAGTGCGTGATGAAATTAAATAAATGCGAGCGAGAGAGAACAGCTGCGCCGAGTGAGACGGAAGACTTCGGCGTGACGTAATCAAATCCAAAAATGGCACAGCGTAATTATAAAACTCAAGTACGAAATAAAATAATGTCTATTTATTTTAAAGCCACAAAAATCATATGAACCAAATCGTTAGAAAATCGCAAAACGCTTATGCATATATTTTTTAAAACACGTCTAATATATATTTTTCAATACTTGGAAGAAATGACGAAATACCTTCAATCATATTAAAACTGCAGACATTGTGAACGAAAGAGATAAAGTTACAGCAGTCAATAATGTGACATGTGAAGTACCTAAAGTTCACAGAAGATGACGAAATAGAAAGTCAGCCCCCGGGGCTATAACGTCTTTTTGTAATCACGCCTAGCAACATAAATTTAAACATGTTCTAGCATTTCAAATATGAAAAATTGATAATAACCGCGGTTTTTATAAATAATTTAATAAAATTATATGAGACCTTTTCATAATTAGTATTTCAGGAATATATTAAACTCAATTTGTAACTCGTTTTATATTTACGATCCGTTTATCCAATTGATAAAAATAACATAATTAATTCTAGCAAAACTACTTATGAAATCAGTTTTTTTTTAAATCGTATCAGCCTTGTAATACCATAGAATATGTAATTCCACTGGTATAAATTATAATTTTCAAGAAATATTTAGTTTTAAAATATGGAAGTGTACGACACATGAGTGAAGCGGCATTCTGCTCAAACCTTAAAATCGAAGGCGCCTCGGTGGCCTAGCGGCATAGGTCGATGCAACGGACATGTGGATACGAACGTCGCGGGTTCAAATCCGAGTCGACCAGAGATTTTATTTAAATTAAACATCCATTCTGTGAATGCAGGAGAGACAATCAACGCCCCATGAGTACAAGAGGATAGACAGATTTACAAAACGGGCGCTAAATTAAAAATTTAAAAATGCGAGAGAAGTGCGCGCCGCAGAAAACCAAGATGGCCGACACCCCGGGAAGTTTAATTCAAAAAATCTGAAAAAATTTTAAATTCAAATATTCGCGCGAAAAATTGAAAATGGCCGCCGCGTAATTCCGGAAGCAAATTAAAAATGGCCGCCGCGTAATTTAAGCAGTAGCACATATCAAATTACATATCAAACTTCATAGGTGATTAATTACATCAAAACGCGAAAATTAATTAGATCGATCCGTGAAATTAATTGGGTCAAACCGCGGATTTAATTGGGTCATTTAATTAGGTCAATCAATTTAATTCGCGGATTAATTAATCGGATGATTGACAGGTGCTCCAGTTTTGGTGTCGCCCTACTACTTTAATTCTTTGTGTGCGAAGCAAAAAAAAATAATAAACGATTCGAACATCAATAACAATTCATAGCAATTATATCTTTTAATTGAAATATCAAACATACAAAATGATAATGAAGAAGGAAACTTCAACAATTTCATTCTGTGGCCACCTCCCTTTTAAATATTTGTTATAGCATTGTTTAAATTATATTTGGCATTCGTGTATTTTAAAAAATGGGGTACATTATTCTCGAGTCATTTTTATTTTGGTAAATGAATTTTTAGATTGAGAAAATGCAGGGACTTTCATCTAGAATAACATTTTTTGATAATCAAATAATTTTTTAAAATCCATTTGTGTCCACATTTTTGGCCGGAAGCTGTAGATTCTATAATACAAACGATGTCTGAGTTAAATGTTCGATGTTAATATTTATCAAACTTCAATGAACACAAGTAAACATTGATTTTGCACTTTAAAAATAGTAGTATTCTTTTACTATAATTATATTTGCGATACGAGTAAATATTATACCTATGCAGTATGTCGTAACGCAAACCTACTTGAAACTAATTGTTTTCATACGTTTATATTAGAATGAGAAAAAAATGGTACGGAAATTTGAGCTACGGTTTATGTCATATAGTGTGTTTAAAAAAACTCATTCGCAGCATGCCATGATCAGATTGAAGTTTTCCGTAACTTGATATATACCCATCAAAGCAAATGAACTACCATAAGTCAGAGAGAACTAAATTACATATACTAAATTTACAAAACACCAAATAAAACAATTTTTATTGACTGCTATGATTAATACACTCGTTTTTGTTGTGTAAATGCCATGTTACTTTCGTGTTTGCTTAATGCAGTTAAATTTTAGCCTGTCACAGTGATAGATGCTTTCATAAACAAAATGCAACCTGACATTCATCTACAGACTTAAGTTAAGACATGACTAGATTTTCTATACTTCGAAAGAAGGATTTAGGGTAAGTCTTAGAAATAACAGTTTTTTTTTTGAAACACACGATATAAAACTTATTGAAAATTTTACTTTTCAGAAAAAACTAGCTATGGACTATTTTGCAGAGTTTTCAGTGTCTTTGAATGATACTATCAGTTTTCAGTTATTTGCCATCTTGACCTCTGTGTCGATAATTTTAAATGCGATAGCGATAATTATCGGTTAGGATCTACTTATACACATTTAAAATGCATTGCATTTTAACTATGGATATATAACTCAAATCCAGGTGCTTACGCTTCTTTGGGGGTGAAACGCCGCACGTGTACTTGGCACAGCATCCATATTTAAAAATACATGCAAGTTCAACGCTATTGGGTAGTTAGTGCTGAATAGAGCTGGCACACATGCACTTCGAACAGCTGATACGTCAAAATGTGTGCAAATTAGCACTGCGGCAGCACGGCGGAAACATAACCAACCTCAACTATAAATTTTATCGCAAACCATTTACGGTCCTGCAAAATAACAACTACCACAGATCACTACGAATTTTCTCAATCGCACAGGTGCGAGCCTAGAGCCTTGAGCAATCATAATTTTATAAACTACTTGTAATCCTAAGAGGATCAGGTGTTCCGGGCCGCATTTCAACAACGTTGTGGCTCGGTTTTATTATATCGTCAATGTTCAATATGCATAGGGTTCTTTCGTATCCGGCGAGCCGTGCAACATTGCACTGCGCTGCACAATGACGCTATAATTATTGGCCGTTCATATATTATATTACTTACATGACGGTTTTATATTGAATAACCGATACACCAGAGGTTCTAAACAGTGCTTTCCTGAAGTTGCTTTTTATCGGCAGTACTTATACGAGGGGCACTAGAGTAATAATGTACATAGCAAGAGTCATTGTATCGTAATACAATTCTTTTTAATAGTTATTGTACATTTCATCCATTTGCGGCATATCGCTGCTTTCTTGTGTATTAGTTTGTCATTAAAGATGAGTTCAGTTAAATTAGCACACCAAAGCGTAATAGAATTCTTAACCTTGGAAAGCCATGAACCGAAAACTGTACATGAAAGGATGCTGGCCGTGTGTGGTGCTAACAGACCAAGCCTGAATGTCAAAACAATTCCGCTGTGATCGAGAATCAGTAGAAGATGATACAAGACCAGTACAGTCGAAAACTGCAACTAATCCTTAAATGTGCAGAAAGGGAGAGTCGGTAGTTCTAGAAAAGTTAGGTTTAAAGGTGGCAGAGATCGCTGTGGCGTTGACAATTTTCGAACCTAGTGTCCTACACATTTTGCACGAAAACTTCGAATAAGTCAGCCAGATGCGTTCCAAAATTTTGTACTTCTGAAGATTGTCTTCGAGAGATTTCTTCAGGGAATTTGGATTAACTGAAAGGGATCCAGACAAAATAGTAACAGGAGATGAAACTTTGGCCTATTTTTGCAATTTCGAGACACTCGATTACATGGAGAAAGGTAAAACAATCACCAACAATGCCTATTCTATCACAGTTTAAAAACTACTTCGTCCTATAAAGGCAAAGCGTCCTAATTCGTTAAAGAAACAGGGTTTGATCGTCGCCGGTTTTCTTCTGACGAAAAATTGCAGCGGACTGGTAGCAGCTATTTTGCTGAACATTAAAAATAATAAGTACTATTCTAAGGGAATATACTTCAAGTCCCGCAAAAGTGGAAAACATGTGTAGAGTTAAATGACTATATTAAAGAATGAGAAATAATTAATGCTGTAAGTCTTTTTTTTTTCTACGCTAGGTAGATTACTAATCTGATGTCGCTAGTAGAGGCTAAAAACTCAAATTAACTACTATGAAAACAACAAGACAGAAGTGAAGATAGGCAGTTAATAAGAAATCGAATCTTTGAAGAAAACAATCTTTCTATTCTTCCTGATCTAATGTTTTCCTACATTCATATTTCAAATTATTTTTACCATTTGCAACAGTCTTTGCAGCATAGACATTTTCTTGTTACTACCAAATACCTTTGATGGTCGTCTTTGTGACTGCTGATGTTTATTTTATGAAGGTGGTATTGTAGATTACTTTAAGTGTGACCACCAAAATGCTCTGGAGTACATCAATCGATCTTGAATGATTTAGAAGTTTAAAAGTAATGCAATGATATATAAAATCCCCTTCCAGTTTGTTTATTAAAAAGGTGGTGATATCGTGAAATGTCAAAGATCATTTCTACTATACCTATATAAAAGGTAGTTTTTATAGTATGTACAATCAGTTGCTCGAGTAGGTTAATTCCTCTTAATGGTTTTATAAAGTAAATCCTCCTAGTTGTATATACCACCCTTAAGCGAGGGGCGAGCACAGCCCTAGCTAGCTCTAACTCTCAGCAGAAACTATGGTGTGAGTAAGGACTAGGCAGTGATCCTTAGGGTTAAATACAATCTTTATGAAGTAACAAAATTTCGGGCTCCTGTCGTTAAACACAACAGAAAACAATCTAGCTACCAAAACTAATCACCACCTACCTTGTAAGCCCGGCACTTCAACCTAAATCTTAAAAATCACAAACGAGCCAGATTCACGTAGGGCCGAAAATATAAACCAGTAACATTAAATATATTTTTAATAATCAACAACAATTATAAAGCACAGCCTATTGCATAAAAGCATAAATTGACACATAATAAAAGGGTTCAAACCATCCACAATATTGAGTCCAAAATATAAACTTGTAAACATAATAATAAAATTCGGAGGCAATGCAAACGTCCGAAAAGTTGTTTCTTTACTTGAAGCTTTCGTCGATCGCAAGGGTCATACCGAGCGCTTCAAACACGGTCGCGGGAAATACGCATAAGGTACATACAAAAATTCAGCAACAAGAAAAGATGAATTACCAACGCATCAAGCGTTGCACAAAAAGATGGATTGTTATCGCGTACAGTTTGTTAATCGAAGGCCTTCGTAGAACTGTTACTGTATACTGGGAAAAGCCCATTAGCGATAATTTAAACAACACGCTGAAGTTCAATGAATGTACTTACGGGGTGCTTAAGAGTCACTATCTTGCAATCCCACGTAGGTCTTGCCAGGCTCGGCCTAGATATGTTAGATAGGGCCTTGAAGCATATACAGATGGACCGCAGAAGCAGTTTGCGACGAGGAATTCGGCCAAAGGACCTGAACTCGAGCAACTCTAATTATCTGAGCTTAAACTGGAACGCTGTTGCATGTAATGTGGGAAAGGAAGCAGTAGGCACGAATGCAGTAGACTTGAACGCAGGCCTAACACCAAGAAATTAGCACTCACAGAAAAACCGAAAAGGAAAATCTTACCAAAGCTGGCAATCGGCCTGACCGTGCATGAAGGGACGCCGCTGTGCATTCATTAATTGTTACAAAACTAAAGCTTCCAAGCCTGCTGGATATATAACAATGCCAAAGGTGGCTTCCAAAATAATATCAATCAAGCCTAGCCTCCTTTGATTACGGCTAGCTATCGAAAAAACCACCGCAACTAGAAATTCTCCACGGGTGTCCACTCGAAGGTCCAGCGTTCCTTGGGCAAAATGTAATTCAGACAACGCCAAAAGCGGGGCGCCCGCAAAAATCATATTCGAAAACAAACTGCTTCGAGGACCTACTCTACCACCCTAGTTGTCGTTGTTCTATGTATTCTTCGACTGGTTCTATATTAAGATCTGTTCTAATTTGTTCATTTCTCACTCTGTCTAGTTTTGTCACTCCCTTGGCTCTTTGTAAGTATTTCATTTCTGTTGCTCTAATCTTACTTTTATCTTTCACTGTTAGCACCCACGATTTGCATCCATATGTCAGAATAAGCCTATATATCGATTTGTAAACTTTCATTTTTGTTTGAGATGACACTTCTTTCTTATTTATGAGACACTTATTCATCGCGTAATATAGGTAATCTATTTGCCTTTTTGATTCTATTATTTAGATCAGTATCCTGTCTTCCTTTTTGGTCTAAAATAATCCCTAAGTATTGGAAACTGTCAACCTGTTCTATTAGTTCCCCCTCTACTCTTATGTGTATTTCCTTTCTTTCTTCAGATACAGCCATAACTTTACTCTTATTTTTATTTAATTTCATCCCATTTTCAGTTAGTACTTTATTCCAAATATTGATATTTTCTTCTAACTCTTTTTCACTTCTTGCTACAATTGCAATATCGTCCGCGAAGGCGCATTCTGAGACGCTAATTGTTTCCAAATTTCTGTAACCTAGAAACATTGGTTTTACTAATCCTTGAGTCTTTTTGATCAGTTCGTCCATAAAAGTTATAAATAACAGTGGGCTTAAACTGCAAACGCAAGAAATTAAAAAAATGTTTTCTTAACTGCGAAAATATCAAAATTCAACTAATTTTTAGACTGTCGACAGAATTTTTCATCTAGCATATTTTGGGCCATATGTGTTTTTCATCGTGCTCGAGATAGCAGCTGCCGTTATTTTGGCTTTGCGAGCTATTTTAATTATATGTGATGTCATAGTCATGTTTTGGTTGAACTCCACTCCTAGATATCTTATAGAGTTAGCAACTTGTATATCAGTGTCGTCCACTTCTATATGTAAATTGCGCAGTTTCCGTCTTCCTGCGAGGATTACACATCCAGTTTTTTCTGGAGCGATCAAGAGGTTATTAGCATATATCCTATTGCTAATTCTGTTTAGCGATGTATTTAGCTTAGCTTCGAGAGATATTGTTGATTTTTCGCATCCGACTATGGCCAGATCGTCTGCGTAAGCAATAGTGGTTATGCCTTTAGGCACTTCTAACCTCAGCACTGGGTCGTAGTATACATTCCACAGAAGGGGTCCTAGGACTGATCCCTGTGTGACTCCGCAAGTTAGTTTCATGCCCGTCCACGTAATTGTATTAAAGGCATTACGTACGTCTTTCTCTATCATTGCACTACAGCCTTTAGCCCGTTTACTGCTTTCTGCCAACTGTTGTACTGTACGCATGGCTTCAATTGTGGATTTTCCCTCCTGGAATGCGAACTGAAAATCAGAAAGGCCGCCTTTTTCTTCAATTTCCGCGTTTAGTCTGTTGTGGATCATTTTTTTCGAATATCTTGCCCATTGCATTCAGAAGGCATATAGGCCTATAGGATGAGGGATCGTTTACTTTCTTCTTCGGCTTCGGCAGTAGTGTCAAGCACGCTTGCTTGCTTCCAAAAGCACTTAATCCAACAAAACGTTAAGAAGGTAACCAAATTGAACAAAAATGTATAATCAACGAAAATACATCAACGGTTTAGCATGAGTAGCCTCTGCCTGACTGGATTTACCAAGGAAATTGTAAAATACATTTAATGTACATATACATAGCAGACTTTGGAAACAACTCACATAATTCGTAATACTTCGAAAAATATCGACATCCGGAACTCCAGAGCCTTACAAAATAGCTCAATCCTTCGAAGAATGTCAACATCCTCGACTGCTCTTTGTCTGGAAATACCGGGAAACCAAGCATTTGAAAGCTTACCAAATTCCGATAGAAAAGTCAATGGGCAGCACCGCATAGAAGTTTGCGACATTGAACTCCACCTCAATTCATCAATAATCGCATTAGTGGTACTATGATTACATCTACCAATTTTTACTTATATACGGTTGAAATATTAAATTAGCTTTTTACTGATTATTTTCGTGTAAGTTAAGCATCATGCTAAAACACAAAAAAAGGATTATCAAACTGACAACATCAATATTACTTCCACCAAGTTGTAAACATTCGGCTAGGTAGCGATAAACAAATTTGTAGCAATGGCTATTTTTTTCATTGCAGGAATTCTTATTAAATTTCCATAACTCAGTCATTTGTACTAAATTTTAAATTATTTAGAAATCGGAAAATGTGGGGCATTTTTAATAAAATCTAAACTAGTCCCAAGATTTTTCAGTACTTCAAAAAACCTATTTTCCACGACCGGAAATAAGAATCAGTTTCTAATGTTACAAAAATTGTGAAAAAAAATAGTATTGTTCTCTAGGGAAATAATATGCAGAAAACTTCCTAGGGAGTTCTTGCATTATACACATAATAATGAAACGGGGCTGCTAAATATTGCAATGCAGCATCCATTAACTCAAAAGCTGTGTTTATAAAAATTGGTGATAACACTGTACGAAGAATTTCGAGACTGATATGAAAATATTTCTCATCTCGAATATTGGAAACGAGATTCTTGAATTTTTTTTTGAAATTTTGGAAATTTCTTTGAAATTTTGGACATTTCAATATAAACAGGTTTTCAATGCTATTGTTAAAACCCCCATAAGAATATGTCTGTCGTATTGGAGAAGATTTAGGTATTATGATCTCTTGACAAAACTTTATGTCATTTATATAGAAGACTTCACTGCATTTTTTGTAAACCATTCTTGTAAGTTATTTAGATACTGTACCTTTACATTTTAATAATTAATAGTTTCCTTCTAACATCTGTATTCTAAAATTCACGGATGGCATATGTACCACACCTTAGATAACTAGAGGATGTACGAGGGTTGCGCTGAAAATTGTTATTAAAAGACCGTTGCATTTTTTAACAAAAAATCTATATTGTTTTTCAAAATAATCTCCATTCAGAACTAATACACTTGTGCATTCTTTGAAACCACTTTTTAGAACATTCGAAAAATTCATTTTCTGAAATGCCCTCAAAAATTCTTTGAAATCTGCCCTCGAAAATCTTTAACCTCGCATCATTTATTTAACAGTTGGAAACAAAAAAGAGTCGCACGGAGCCAGATCTGGACTATACGGAGGATGATTTACCAATTGAACTCCCGAATCTTTCAAAAAATCCAATGTTCTGGCAGCAGTGTTGGAGGATGCGTTGTCATGATGGACTAAAATGTTACGCAAACCGGTCTTTTGGCGAACTGTCTGTAATTTTCCAAACATCTGTGGTAAAGCCACTTCGCAGTACCATTCAGAATTAACAGTTGTGCGATCTTCAAGTGGAATAACAGCCACGGGACCACTTCAGCGAAAAAAAAACAGCAATCATTTTCTTATTGAAGCTTCTGCCACGAATTACTTTTGTGAGCAAGTCTTCATCTTCGAATACCCAAACACTAGACTGCTGTTTAGTTTCAGAGTCGTAACTGTATACCCAAGATTCGTCATCTGTTACAATGTATGCCACTTGGTTGGAAGCTCATCCGTAAAATTTTTGCAACATAAATTTACACCAGTCTACTCGATCCTGTTTTTGACTTTCTGAGAGCAAATGCGGTATCCAACGGTTTGCTAGCTTTCTTACCCCAAGATGTTTATGCAAAATGGTATTCACCTCCGAGGATCCAATCTTCACTTCCTCCTGAATCTCCCTATAAGTAATATTTCGATTGGACTGAATCAAGCTTGCCACACGGTCAACATTTTCTGAACAGGCAGCTTCTGCAGGTCTTCCAGGTCTTGCTTCGTCTTCTAGCAGCTCTCACCCTCGTCGAAATTCGCGGAACCAATGACCAACAGCGGATAATGAAAGGGCAGCATCCCCAAAAGCTGCTATCAAATTTTCATGGCTTTGCTGGTATCCTAACTGTCTTTTATAGTCATAGAAAATCATAGCTCTAAAGGCAGTCCGCGGAATGCTCATTTTAAGTGAATTAAACATGCACAACTACTTAACTTACAAAATTAACTACGTTTCACAAGGACAATTGCCAATTGAGCTTCCATTGCCCGCTACTAACTATTAACAGAGCATGCCTCGTAATTATAAGTTACCTACGATTGTTTTGCTGTGCTAGTACTCAGCCTAACTGGTATAACTCTGGTAATCATTTCAAAGTTTGTTGATTTGTCCTTTATATACCTTTCTATAATTTTATATTGATTTCTACAGCACTGCCTATTTTGAGTTGATATTGGAATATGAAAATACTTTCCACCTTCTTCTATGTTTTCAAATGCAGCACACCTTTTTCTAAATTTTCTTTAATCAGGTATGTACAAGGGCATCATAAACATTAAAGACTATGTGACGACTGAAATTTGAACGTTTCGTGAATTTAATGTTCTAATGTTGCATACCTACAAGCACCTATTTGACATTTCTCAGCATTGAACTTCGTGGTATGGTTCTATATTCTCAGATTGTGTTAGTTTTCTAATTTACGATTCTTTTCTTTCTTTTCATCAACAGTAATTCTATTGAGAGCTTAGTTACTTACGTTTGAATAGTTTCATGTAAATAGCTTCTTAGAATATGTTAATTATTTAATACGTGGCACACCACTGATACTGTCAGATTTAGTTTTGTAAATATGGTTGGGTTGCCTATATTACGTGTTCACGTGACCTTCAATCTTTTACGATGTCTTTGTATGTACTTGACGTTTGCTACCTCCTAATTTTGCTCTTTTTTAATGTTTTTTTGCGATATCGATATGCCTTTTAAATGTTACTAAAGATAATAACTACAATGGTAGTTATTACAATTGCTTGGGCTTCATTTTTTATACATCGGTAGTATTATATATGCTCAAAAATTATTTTAGTATTGCTATGGAATAGTTCTTAATTTATGAATGCAACTATGTTTATACTTATATGTCAAACTTCACATTTGATTTTTAAGCCATACTAGATGAAAATAATGTTTTATCATACTTTATTATGTTTTCAATTCTTAAGTATTCTACTTTGCATCTGCGCCAATTGGTAAATATATGTCAATATTAGAACTACATTTCGGCTTAGACCGCTTCGTCTTTGTAGATAAACACCCAGCATTTTTTTGCCTAATACCTTGTGAACTCAAGCAAGGGTATGTATGATGGTTATGTGTTTTAAAGGCTCGTGAACTCTTACAAGCCACACATGATTTGGTCCAGTCTATATGGATGCAGAAACAGTAAAACGGCCAAATATGCCTAAGTATCCTTGTTCACAAAGTACTGTAATAACACGTACCAATTTCTAGAAATTTCTAAAAACGCCAGTAATTAAAGGTATTCTTTTTGTTAACTTTTCAGATTTATTTAAAACAATAATAGATAGTCATTTTTTAGTTAGGAAAAATATATGATATTAAATAACATTTCAGGCTTAATTCTCCAATGTTTTTCCTAAGGAAATCTTGATTTTAGTAATTTACTATAATTTTAAATTGAAAAAAGGTGAATTGCAACTTCCGGTAAAAATAAACAGTGAACATACTGAAACTATCATGAACTAAATAGCTGTATTCAGCTTCGATTATTCTTTCATAACAGGAGGCGTATAAACTTATCCTAACGTTCCATAAACAAGAAGTGCAAAGAAACCATCCTCAGAACGCCGACTGGGTGATATATGCTTGATATTTAGCTGTAATTTCAGCTGAGACAGTCATTAATATTGGAGCAGCCTTCTTGGATTTACCACAAATGCACGCACCACTACTTTCTTGCATTTTTACAGACGGTTCGACCACTGGCTTATGATTATTGTAGGACTTAAAACCAACTGGCAATAAAAGGCCTACCGATAATCGCAAACGTTTTCCGATTTATAAAACTTTATCTCCCATCGTCAAGCGAGACAACACTGCAGCGTTGCTTTCGTGTTTAGCTATACATCTCTCACACAACTTATAATTTTATAGGTGTACTTTATAGCTGTAAAACAAAAAGCAAAGCTTGGTGCATAAGAAAACCCATGCCTCATAAAATTAATTACTTACAGCAGTCGGTTAACTAGAACCTAACGTATTTTTGTAAACCACGAAGGACGTTGACACTTTGACATGGGGTATTTTTTCTTAACAGACTTCATTTAGCTTCTGGAAATTAGTCGCTTTTACGATGCATACCTGTTGAGAGTGTGAAATTTTGTTTGTTGAAGTAAAAGTAGAAAGTCTGTTAATTTTAGAAACTGAAATATCCACACGTCGGGGCCAAACTTGCACATTACAAACAGATCATTTGCATAAAAGCTACAGATTGTGCTTCTATTCCACCTTACTCATATTAAATTAACATCTAAATGCTAAGTCCAGCGGTATAATAAAAGATTAAATTTGAGGTGTGAAAATTCGATTTAAGTAATCCTAATAACTAGATTAGTATACATATGGACATTGCAGATAACTTTTTCTGTCAACAAGGTAACTCGCTCAGTGAGCATTTGAAACCAGTGAATCCCTTGGTTTATCTTTCTAGTAACCATTTCTAAAAGAAGCACGGTAACACAATGTTGTTGTTTAAGATGAAAAGAAGTATTTAGTGATAATTACTGATATTTTTTCAAGTGAAGCATAATTTTCTTGCAAATATAGAATTGCCCCGAGGAATGTATCTAGGGGTCGCCAAGAACGTAGTAAATGTTTTAATAACAATGCTTTACTACAAAGGAAGTGAACACTACATACATAAAATGGATTCCACGAAAACTAGAAAAAATATTAAACTTGAATCCGAGGTCAAGAAAAGTGGAGGAGAAAATGCTTTCCCTCGAACTCTAAACAAGAAATAAACAAACCTCATGCGGAAGACAAAAGGAACCAGGGCATAGAACTTAATGGATCCCAAGAAAGCAGCAATGCTGTTTACTTCCTAATTTAATGGAGAATTCTTCACGAGTTAAATTTTCCTGAAGTAAAATGGTTCCCCGATCGAATCTCTGGGTGGAGAGAACTTGTGAAAATCTGCGAAAACCAGTCAAGACGCTGACTCGATAAAGAGAGAGAGAGAGAGAGAGAGAGAGAGAGAGAGAGAGAGAGAGAGAGAGAAATAAATAGAGACAGGGAAAGAAACAGAAAGAGAGAGTAATTCGATGAACAAAGGGAAACAGAAAACAATATACATTTAGAGATTTTGTTTTTATATTTTAACATATAGTTATTTATTAATTAAGGGCATAATCAATAGATTACAGCACGAGGGAATGTTTAAAGCCCGAGACTAGGCCAAGAGGTTTATATTTCTCAAGAGCTATAATCGTGATTAGGCACGTGGTACATACAACGTTGTATTTCATTTTGGTTTCCAAACTGGACAAAATTCAAGGATTCGCTATTTTGGCTACAGACTACTGCATCATCGTGCTGGTCATGGGAATTTTTGGTGTGCTATGGTTTCCATGCAGATTTTTGGTGTCGCTATACTACAGTCTTGGTGCTTGTTATACTACTTAGCAACTTTATAGGCCTCAGGGCCATAAAAACTATTTTACGTCCGCTATAAAGGGCCAATAATAGTATATTGTGTATCAAAGCCGTAAAAGTGATCTTTTTTAGTCGAATCTGTCGTTTGCGGCCGAGGCGTTAGCCAACATTTTCTTGAAAAACATAGTTACCTTAGACAACTAAAAACAAAAGCATTTAGACAACTAAAAATAAAAGCGTCTCCTGTCAAATTTAATATTAAGCTTCATCGCGTGTGTTTTGACCCTTTTAAAATGGGTGATAGCAATAGTTCAGACACCCCCGGTGAAATTCTGTAAGCTGCAAGTGTTGCCACCCTGCCTATATAGGTAGGTAAAAAGTGTTCATGAAGTAGTTTCTGACAGATCGGTTCCAAAAAAGTAGAGTTTGACAGATGTGTACAAAAAAAGTAACATTTGACAGATGTGTACAGAAAAGTAAAACTTTACGGCGGCAAAAGGGGCCATAGAATCGCCATTTTTGTAATGATCGCCTAAAAACAAGATTATGGTTCCAAAATGAAATAAATATTATTATATGTATGTATGTATGTACTGTCCGTAACCTCATTTTACCTTGCGTTGTACGCTTGCGTCTGGTGGTACAATGCTCAACGTGCTCCGGATTCGGTTTACAGAGTTGGAGTGCGCCTTTTGTGCTTGCGCAGCAACGATTGTTTAAGATGTGTGTTTCGATGTGTTGACCTTGTTACTCTATCTCTAAGGTCTGTGGTTTTGAGTAGAGCACAGTTAATTTGGTGCCCAACTGTGAATGATCCCACCTAGCCCGATTCCAATCGTCAACGCTGCGGAAAAATTCCGGCCCCCGCGGGATTCGAACTGCGGACTTTTTTAATGCAAGCGTAGCGCTTTCCCACTGTGCCACCCGGCTTCTGAAATCGATATTATTATTACATAAATCACAAATTCTTGATTCCAAATTTGTCAATATCGAATAATCAACTTTTTATGTTTTATTCAATAATAATTAGACTTGAGTCTTTTATTTTATTTTATTTATTTATTTAATTCGCACTCAGCCAACAGCCGTTAGGCCAATTATAGGCGTCGCTGTGCAGTTATGAGGACTTCCAACCCCACTAACGACTGTCATGATGTTGTATGACCGCCGGGACCAACTTTTTTCCGTGATAGCCGTACCACGAGGCGCCGAGAGATGCAGCCGTGGAACTCCCATCCAAGTTCTGACCAGAGACAGCGTTGCTTAACTCTGCTGATCGAATGTGGACGCTTGTTTAAGCTACACCACTCGGCACCCATCTTGTGGTAGATGCTAGGAAATGTAATTATGAAATACAGGAAAGTAGGTTTAATGTATGGGTACCATCTGAGCGTACTGTTAACAGTTGTACATACTTACCATATTATTTTCTGTATATTCGAAGGTGATTCTCAAATATATTTAATAATAATAATAATAATAATAATAAGGTTTATTCCCAAAAAAAATAATACATAAAAATAAATACTACATTAAAAAAACATTATTAAGGGAATGCGATGGTAATCAGATGATTTCTAGAAAAATCTAGGAATCCCTGCTCTACCCCACCACCGCTATTTAGAGATAACTATTCATTCTCGGTATCTGTATCGTGAATATAAGAAATACTTTATTGGAATATAATGCGGTTTTACTTGAACGGTTACTTCAAATAGATTCGCATCCTTTCAGTATATCTTTATAGTTAAAGAGGCTTTGCTTCCTGTGAGAATCCTAAATGACAAAAAATAAACCAACCCGATGAAATCAGAACTAGAATAGATAGCGCCATTATAGAGCCTGTCATAAGATTGCCAGTTGTAGACACTTGAATACAGAAACAAGCAAATAAGTGCTTTAAGATAATCAAACTAATAGTAGACAAAAACAAGACCTGAGACAAAAACCAATATTAAGGTCAATAAAAATAACATGGAGGGGCAGACAAACAAATGAACACGAAAGGGAAAAAACTAACGTACAGGCCGTCATGATATTGCTGACAACTAGGAGAAGAATAAATAAGCATGTAGACAACATGAAGCAATAAAACTCAATAGTCGTCTCCACGAACAAACTGGTTTTATCCTCTGGCCATAATGATCATTAGTAGTAGAAGCACATGTTAAAATGTCTACAAAACTTATTAAATGTTGTATATCCTATGTCCGACGAAAACAAAATTGTTTCTGTCTCTATTTCGATTATCAGTACCAGGGCTGGGCAGTAATTAATTACTTTGTAATTAAATTCCTTTTTGTTGATTTAGCGTGGAATTATATTACTTTTCAAAATGTGGTAATTGTAATTGGTAACTGCCATTTTTGTAAAAAAAGTAATGAACATTTACTTTTTGGAAGTAATTAATTACTATATTAGAGAAGCCGAGTAACGCAGATGGGTAAGCGCTTGCCTTGCATTAAGCAAGTCCTCGGTTCGAATCCCGCGAGGGCCGGAATTTTCTGCAGCCTTGCAATTTGAACCGGGCTCTGTGAGACCATTCACAGTTGGGCACCAAATTAACTGTGCTTTACTCAGAACCACAGACCTAGGAGATAGAGTAACAAGGTCAACACATCACCAAGACACACAACTCACACGATGATTGCTATGCAAGCACAAAAGGCGCGCTCCAACTTTGTATCCCAAATCCGGGCGAAGTTGAGCATTGTACCGCTAGATGCAAGCACATAAAGCACCAGCCTCTACACCGCAAGGTAAAACGAGGTTATCGATTATACATACATACATACATACATACAATTACTATATTCAATTACTCAATTACTTTTGAGTAATTAAATTATTTGTGGTAGTTGAAATTACTCCCTGTAATTGAATTATTTTGTGGTAATTCAATTAAATTACCGACCTCGATTGAGTATGAAATGTCCAGCACGCAAAAACTATATAAGGCCTTATTACGTTACATGCTAAGCAACGACGAGTGTACGAATAAAATATTTGGTTTAGGCACGTATGTTTTTAGATGGGATGTGTATATGTTGTATTTTCTGTAGCAGTATAGCTTGCTAATAATTATTGTGCAAGAAGTGAAAAATCTGTCTGCGGTATTACAGATTACAGAATACAGTAAGGTAAAAATATAATCTATTTGTTTCTATAGAAATTAACAACTAACTTAATCAGATGATATTGGTTGATGATAATTATTAAGTAATTCAGTTTGTTTATTTCACACGATATACTAGCCAAGAGCTATATAAGTACAAATACATATATGACAACAATTTATATCGAAAGTAATTTATATAGTGCAATTACAATTACCAATTAATTCATAATTTAATTACTATTTCACCTGAATAATTAAAATCTCAGGTAATTCAACTACTTTATCGGCCGGGAATTGGTAGTAATTAGTAATTAATTACTTTTTAAAAGTAATTTTCCCAGCTCTTATCTGTACCCAGACTTGGTAAAGATACAATTCAACGAAGTATACTAAGTCTCCCATCTATAGATATTTTTGCAAAATCGAATAGATTATGATCGTTTTCAGCACATTGATTCCTCACCATCAGCTGGAAAAACGTGCGATGCACACAACTCGTGCGTTAGGAATCCGCAGTATTCTGCAACTTGACTTTAAAAGCTCACGAGAGCGTGACAAGAGCCTTTCAGCGATGCAGTTTCTCCATAAAGTTCAAAGTCAAGGTTTAGCGTCGAAGTGGCTTCCGCCAACTAAAAATAGGACGCTATTGCAACTATGAAATAAGTAGCCGGATTTTGAAGGATGGATAAACAGGGTAAAAGTGATAATTCCGATGATGCATGTATATTTTTACGTCGATGGGTGTGGGCATCACTCAGCGGCCATCAATCGGCGCCTCCTGGTTGTTCAAATAAACCGACCGATTTGGGAACTGTTACACCACCCATACTTGCACGTCTGACATTCTTTCAAGAGGCAGAGCTTCTGGTCTGTCGGGTGCATGATATGATAAAGGCCTGCGATAATTACTGTTGTCGTAGTCAAATTCACTACTCAAATGAATTAATCTAATTTCAGACGACTCGCTTTTGCATGGCTTGAGAATAAATATTGTTTGTAAAGAACTTAAAACAGAGCCCGCCGTTCCCGCATTCAATTTTGGTAGGTTTGATTGACATTTCATAACTGAAAGGAAACTGGAAGAATAATAAGGACAAAAAGATTGTGGACTCACAATAGAACAGATCACAGCCACCCTAATACCTTATTAATGTAGAACCAAGCTTGACGGTTTGGAGTTGGGCATTATATTTTAGTAAATCGACACACATATATTGCAGTTTTTGGATTACTTACCCCCATAGAATATAAAAACTTGCATGCCAATTTAACAATTATTTTTAACAACGAAATTGGCAACCTACATTCAGCATTACATGTTCTACTCTATTCTGATCAATAGGCAGAATTAATAAAATTAACAATGGAATCTAAGTACATCTCAATTAGAAGAAATTGTTACTTAATATGTCTAAATTTCGATTTATGAGAAATAACTTTTGATAAAAAAAGTCAATGAAATTAGTTTAAACCAGATTGCACATGTTATAGTTCTATTAATATTTTTTTTTGTTCCAAGAAAATTCTTTGCAATAATTTTACACCTCACTAATTTAAGTGCATTTAAAACATATAACTGGTTTTTAGCTGTAATAAGATATAGAATGGTCGAGGTAATTTCTCCTCAAGTAAGCTATGATTTTTGTAAAATAAAAAATGTCACATCGCAGCTTCATTCCGAAAATGTTGAAAAAACGTTTAATGATTTCAATAATATTGTCAAGCTTCTGTTTATAATACGATAATGTGAGGTTAGTGACGCTACACGTTTAAATTCCAATGCCTACTTTGTGGTGAAATGTTTTCGATCGCTCGTTATTTCTTCTTCAGGGATACACATAATCCATATCCATATCTTGTGAATGATAAATGCCAAAAATGGAAGGTACAATATAACCTTCCATTTTTGTTAACTTTAATAAGATAATGATAACCAATAGCAATGTTTGCTGGATATTTTTTGTTTACGAATAATACATGGTATTTAGATGGGTCCTGAAAATCTGTATTAATAATTCTAATACAACTTTGGTATTCGAAATTTTTAATTGTCATTTGCGAAGGGCGCCACATAACACGAATTTTACTAACTAAAGCTTTTATATTTTTCTGGTCTGGTTAGCTTAATTCCAGTTTACGTTATTACTTAATGCTTACGGGTAGCTCTCTGACCCTAGTTCGGAGATTGTAGGAGTGATCGAATTACGAGTCACTATATACACTATTTATTACTAGATCTAAAATACAAAATGAAGAATATTTACCGTCTAGATGAATTATTTACAAGCCAAATTAAACAAACAAAAGCATTCTTTTGGAGTCTCGTACACCAGCAGGTTAGATCACCCTCTGGACACCTGGCTGAACCATCGACAACAGCCGTCACGGCGACAGCGCTACTCTCAGTTTGTTCGGTACCACGGTTAGCGGGAAGCAGGTGCTCTATAGCACACAAAATTTAATGAACAGTCTTCTGCCTACATAGAGAAAGGGCAGGGTTAACATATTAAATTAAACGTTTCTTTTGGTGATCCAACCGATAGCACGCATTTAACACAGCTTTGCTCCGCGGCCCTGTAAAAATTAAATTCACCGAGCGTGCAACCTCGACAGCCGCTATAATTTTGAATGACTCGTGCGAAAATGGGACTCTTGCATCTCGTTTGAATTTCAAAGGCGCCGAAAATTCTTACGACAATAAAGTTTCACAGCGCCCCTTGGCGATTTTTACGGTTTTTCGGATCCTTCATCCTCGAATTTAGAGAAGATTTCGAAGAGCTCTCGTGCTAGCTATTTCTGCAGCGGTTTGACGGCCCTCACTGGTTTCGACGATTTTGCAGCTAGCAACTGGATTTGCGAATTATACATATGGAGACAAGTCAGTCTAATTTGTGCTAGGTGCAACCTATTTGTATCTGTATCCGTCGGGGATGGAATTGCGTTTCCATCAAAAAGATTTCTCTTGGGGTACAATTACATAAAGAGTAATTTGAAAACCATCATATTAAGGCAACAACTAGCCCCAACTGAATGGCCGAACCGCGACAAACAATTTTACTCAAAACAATTCTTAAGAATTTTGCCCGCTCGTGACGTCCCATTACTCGATAAGAAATTCCTAGGAGGTGTTCGCGGTAGCACGATTCTACAAAGAAAACAATATAGATAGATTTGTAAAAGGCCCTTGCTTAAGGGTCAATTCTTAACTATTTTACCACGTGCATCGTTTAAATTTGCCGCAATCCATAACATGTATTACTTAACTAATAAGTTTAACCTAGCTGGATGCAAAAAATTGAAGTAACTGGATGTACCGGATACTCGAGCACGACAACACAAAAATAGACAATTGCAGCTCAAAGCGTCGATAACAGGCGTCCATGAAAAGGAGGGTTGCGAAACGATTCCTCAAATATCCAACTAGCAGTCGAATAATAAACTTCTACTGCACCACAACGAGACAGGAAACGGATTATCAAATTGGTACTTGGTGCCTTGGAAATTAAATGAACCCGGCCACTTCAAAATTGATCTGAATGTCGTCAATGCTTGCAATATGGCTACCACGTCGCAAGGAACAGTAACACTCAAATCATTTATTGCTATTTGATCGATGGTAGCTGTCCCGCGGCTAACTTTAGCCAGCGCAAAAAAATCGACGAGTTGACTGCCCTCTGGGCAAGCATAAAAACTGGAGGCGAAGAGAGAGAGTGAGTTGGAATTTCTGTCTTTGAACATTTACTGTAATTTTTTACGTTTAATAAAGATTATGTATTGCTTGAGGTTATGTTAATAAATTGACAAATGGCTGTTAACCAAAGTTCGAATCTAAAACAGAAATTTCATGGCACCCTCTGCCCCGTTTTTAAATGATCTCACGGTACTATTCCCTTTAACTTTGTGCAACCGTTTCTATGATCCATAATTTTCATGATTATGTAACATTAAGATTAAAATGCAGATATTCTTGTAATAACACATCCAGTCATAAATGTCGACAAGCATTTTCCGGTTCGAGCTAACGATGAGTGTCAGGATATCAATCAAATGCAAGTAATTAATCACTGACATATGATGCCTATTTAAGATGCCGTTGCATTTGCTCTCTGTTAAATATTTTTATACGCCTTATTTGCAAGAATTTATATATTATGAGCTTCTATTACAACTAAGCAATTTACAACTTCGAACAAGTTTTTGTAGCCAAACCAAATAGGAAGCATTCATTAAATGAAAAAAATATAGCAAAAAACTGGAATTTAAACCAAACAATTTGCACAAGGTTCTTAGAAATTTAACACTGTACTCATTATAATGCTAAATATAGAGTAATAAATAAGAAAATTAGTAGTTTTTGCCAGTTTCATTGCTAACTTCCTTTGAATTTATCTTAAATATGGGCGTCACAAAAGTATCATCAACCTTCTCTCCAGTTACAGTTGTGCCTAAGGGAACAACATGGTAATGTTGAGTTTGAATCTTTTTAATAATAAATATGCATTCATTAATTATTATTTTTAAACTGAAGTTGAAATTCCGATTAATAATACTAGTTGAAAGCTTTAGAAACAATATTGCTGAAAAATAGTGATATAAGAATTATTAATATTCAATTCCTTAGATTATTGGCTAATAAATGAATCTCTAATTCTATTTCCATGACGTATACAATAATTAGTGCCAATACATATAGTAATTGTAGCATACATTTATATAAATCTGTAAGGCAAATTTAGAACATAATCACAGTAAGAAGTATCATTAAAGAATTAATAATTAACGAAAATGCAATGGCAAACACAATTTTCTTAATTTTTATATAACATCGTACATTATTTATGAGTTGTTTTAATTTATCTGCAGTTATTTAAATGTACACATTATCAAATAACTCTAAATTCAAGGATATTGATAAATAAACAACCTGCAAGAGTAACAGTAGTGGATAATTTATTATGATCAAATGAATCTAGTTTCTTCAATACATCTTTTTAAACTGTAAATTATTAATAATTTTAAACTAATTTTTCTGAAGTACTTCCTAATAAATTCGATCATATTTCGCTTCTATAATTAAGTATTGAGCTCATGCCATATGTTTTTGCTTCTAAAGCTTTTAAAATTCACTTCTCGTATTAATTATGGTCGATACTCTTCCTACAAAATTAAATTTAAATTAAAGATAAAAAAGCAAATATATACCCATGCGTATCGTTCTTACAGTATGTACTATAATTAATAGATTTAATAGCACTACTGCAATGCTGTAGCGTTAGAGTTAAAATATACTCGTTAAAATAGTTAGAAAATACATTTGAAGGAGGTAACTGTCACGTTTTCAGTTATTTTCTCATCGCATATGCGCTGCGTGTAAATTAGCACGTTAATCTCGAAATTATAACCTACTAACCAACCCAGCAATTTCTTCCGACCTCTTATTAATGGTTGAAATTCGTGTTGAATGTGTTGTACCGATAAACTGGAAAGGTTGCCAGGAATTTTAAATTTTTGCTTATTACATGTTTCATTTCAGTTGTTTATGACTTCTGTACCATAAAATTCCAGATAAGCGGTGCTGGTCATTATTTATTCCCTATCTACGCCTTGATTAAAATTCTTTCATATAATGATATTAAATGTTGTTTTGAGTTAACAAGAAAGCGGGCAACTACATTTTTACAGTATCTTGTAACATGGTCTGGTATTGATAATTCTAAGTACTAGGTAGATAAATAATCAGATTCTTTTAGTTTTTTCTATTAAGGCATTCTATTCAATGATACAGTTGTCGGAATATACTGAAATAGGTATCAGCTATTGTAAAAACATGTTATTAAATTTCTACTTATTGTGTATTTCCATCTTTTTCTATTCTCTGGAAATTGAACGAACATGTTAATGAATAGTAGAATATGTATGGAGTTTTGCAATTGATAAGTCTATGGAATGAATTTAATGTGGTTACTTAGAATTTTAATTTCGAAACTATAGGCTAAGATAATATAAAAATTCGGAAATGGAAACCTAAATGAAACCAATTTAATGTAAGTCTGTAAACCATATACCCATAACTCGTAGTTAACACTATTTTTTAATGGAACTATACCTTTCTTTACCTCTCCATGTCCTGTTAACCATACATTTTGATCCAATGTGTAAAATTGTTTGCTTAGCGCAACTTAGTAGTCAAATAGCTTTTTTAATTAAAAATTTATTATTCGCAGCAATTTTATAAATAAAACCTTGTCTCCTTAGAACAGGGCATAAAAACCTAATATCTGTCATAATACCATATGGTATCATAATTACATTCTACAGTAATTTAAAATAAATTTTTGTCCTAAAAAATTGCTCTTATTTACTACTTTTTTTAAATTAACGAAACGAGTTTTACACATCTGCTATTTACCATGAATATTTTATATACTTTATATAATACTTTAAATGTGAATTTCAAACCCTATACCAATTCCTTATAATTTATTGTTTCCTCACATTCCTATTTTATTTTCACGTAACCTACGAGTCCTCTAAAATCGCACTGTAAAAAATAATTTAAGGTAACAGTAGCGTACAAACGAATTTTACCTAATCTATTCAATGTGTCTCACAAAATTATCTACATATGGGAAAATTTTTAAATTATCTATTTATGAAAAAATATTCTTCATAAAAAGTTCTGCATTGCCCAATAGCCAAAACACATTTATAGAATTCCAAAATCATCTGACATTATACAGAGTAAGTTACAAAATAATCACTTTGAGTCAAGTACTCTTATTTTGAAAGGCAATAAAGCTGTTCTTTCATAATTATACTCTTTATTCAGAATAACTTTTCTAAGTAAGATTTCCTGTTATCTTCAGAAATAAGGGTGCTTTATCCTTACGCCGAATTATTATGTTTTGGCTTACTCCGTATAGTGTCAAATAGTTTTGAATTTCTATGGGCGCTTTTTCTAGGCAATGTATAGATAGATAGATAGATAGATAGATTTATTTAACCACGTGTATGTACAGAACATTTATGGCAGGTCAGAAATAGGAATATATTAAAATAAGCGTAACACATTAAAATCGAAGTAACACATTAAAATCAGACAGAAACATAGGTACCTAAATACATCTAAATTATCACATTAATGTTATCACATAAAGTTATCACGTTACAGTTCAATCATTTATAAGAGATTGACATTAATATCATATTGATTAAATATCAATTAAAGGCTTCTTCACAAACTCGTCCACTGAATAGAAACAATGTTGAATAAGAAAAGTTTTTATTCGTTTTCTGAAGTTTTGAATATTTAAGTTTTTAACATTCATTGGAAGTTTGTTGTAAAGCTTCAGGTCTATAGAATTTTGTAATGACTTACTTAATCTATATCTAGGTACAATAAGATGATTTGCTCCACGTGTATCATAATTATGTACATCAGAATTCACAATATAATGCTGTTTATGCTTGTGTACATAAGTTAAGGAATAGAAAATGTAAATACATGGCAGCGTCATAATTCTGTGTTTAACAAATAAAGGTTTACAAGAGTCGCGGAAGTTCGCATATGTAATTAATCTTAACGCTTTCTTTTGCAATTTAAAAATCCTAATCAGGTCAACAGCGCGCCCCCATAATAATATACCGTATGTAATATGAGACTGAAACAGTGCAAACATAGCAGTTTTCAGCGTATTAAAGTCTAATACACTGCGCAAACGTCTTAAGACAAATAAAGCTGTAGACAATTTTTTAGCCAAGCAGGAGATGTGCTCCGACCAATTCATTTGACTATCCAATGTCAATCCCAACATATGGACTGTACTTTCTTGCTGAACAGAACAATCATTTCTTAGGGAGAATATCATTCGTTGTGTTTTATTGACATTCAATTGAAGACCATTTGAAGACAACCAGATGTTAGCTCTTGCTTCCAAGTTTTTCATTGTCTGAATTAGAACCTTGCTTTCTTTGTTTGAACACAGCAACGTTGTATCGTCTGCAAAAAATATACTCTTATGAGGCAACAGGTAGTAGTAGAAATCATTTACATAAATGAGAAAGAGGAGTGGCCCCAATACAGAGCCTTGGGGCACTCCATGGTCAACATTTGTTATGGCAGAGACCGTACCTTTTACATCAACACATTGCCGTCTGTCGCCTAGATAGGATGTGAAAAACTGCAGTGGTAACCCACGAATACCGTAGTGTTCTAGTTTTATAACCAATAAATGATGCAGAACTCAATCAAAGGCTTTGGTGAGGTCACACAGAGTGACAGCTGTATGCTCACCCTTCTCATAGCCTTTAACTACGTCATCTACTAGATTTTTTACTGCCAACTCTGTAGAAAATCCCTCCCGGAAGCCGAACTGACCAGGATTTAATAAGAAATTGCTCTCTAGGAATTTTTGTAGACGAGGTTTAACTATCAATTCCACCACTTTCCCAAAAACTGGAATAATCGAAATAGGGCGATAGTTTTCCGGTTTATCTCGATTCCCTTTTTTAAAAATAGGAACGACCCTAGATGTTTTAAGAGCTGTAGGGAAAATACCCTGCTGGAAGCATGCATTTACAAGACTAGCAAAGGGCTCTGCAACTATATCTATTATTTCTTTGAGTATTTTGCTATTCATATGATAGATATCGAGGGTGTTAGAAGTTTTCATGCGAATAACAACATTTATAAGTTCGTCAGCTGTGACTGGTTCGAGAAAAAATGATTTTCTTGTGCTAGGAAGATTACCCAAGAATTTTGAGGCATCAAAATTGGTATTGAGGTTAGGTAATTTATTAAAAACTTCATCAGCTACTGAAGTAAAAAATGTGTTAAAATCATCCGCGCTAATTTTTTCAGAAATATTATTACCGTTAGCTTTATTTCTTTCAAAATTGATCAGTCTCCAAGAGTCTTTGGCTTTATTAGATGAATTCGCTATAAATGAGCTACATGCAGCTTTTTTGGAAATAATGATGGTGTTCGAATATTCTTTCTTGTATTTCTTGTAGACTTCCAAAACATCGGGATCACCTGTGCAGTCTACGATGGTTTTAAGAGATAATAATGTGTTCCTCATGCTCTTAAGGGCAGGAGTAAACCAAGAGACAGGCATATTGTTACTTACTGCGCTCTTTTTGAGAGGGAAAGTTGATACTATACTTTTTTTAACAGAGGACATCAAATATGCGGCTAGAAGATCTACATCCTTAGAGGAATTATGAAAAGATCTCCAGTCTATGTCTAGTAAACAGTTACGAAGTTTTTGAATACCTGATTTAGTAATTCTCCTTCTGCATACCACATCCGACGCCTGATTATCTTGCGCCATACGAACAGAGACCCATACGCCTCGGTGATCAGACAAACAGGGTTCCAAGGTGCCACTTTTAATTGTATCCAGGTTTATGTTTGTTAATATATTGTCAATACAGGTTGCAGAGTTAGAGGTCACTCTCGTAGGTTCGGAAATAGTTGCCCTCAATCCAAATGAAGTGTTCAGATACATAAAGTCTTCGGCTTCACTGGAAGAACTGAAAAGGTTAATATTGTAGTCGCCAAGAATAATTACATTTTCGTAATTAGCGAACAAAAAACCTTTTATAAAGTTTTTGTTAATAAATTGATAATTAAAAACGTTTTTCATATGCACAGAAAATTTTCAGACACGCCGTATATATGTGAAACGCTTGGTCCACGATTTTTCTCCTTTTTTTCCTTTCGGCCGCATTTTGTTCCAGTTTTTGACATCTAGGTCCGGCAAGTCTGTTTCAACATTGAACATCCATTTCTCTTTTGTTTCCCCTTTTCTCTTCTCTCTAAAAGTCCTTCTTTGAACATTATTTTGGCTGCTCATCTGAAGACATGCCCTAACGAAGGAATAGGGCTAGATCTAATTATGGATATTATACCTGACTTAGAGTTCCATCAGCTCCATGTTTGTTCTTCTTAACTACATATCTATAACTTTCTTTCCTCTATATAATTTTCTTAACACTCCACTGCCAAACCTCTAATTTATTTATTGTATTTTGACACAAAAGACAGGGCTGCCCCACATCACCGACACTCTTTAAAATATTCTTGGAGCAGACACTGAAACCATGGAATAGGAAGTGTAAAGGAATGGGAGTACCAGTAAGAGACGAACATATATACACGCTGAGTTTTGCGGACGACCAAGTTGTCATAGCACAGGACGTGGATGATCTCAGCTGTATGGTAAGAAAATTTGAGGAATAGTATACAACAAATGGGTTTGAGATAAACTTCAAGGAGACAGAATATTTAAGCACAACAGAACAAGAAGTGAAGAATTTAGCTATGGAGGATGCCCAAGAAATAAAAAGGACTGAAAAGTACGAATATCTCAGATTTATAATATCAAAAGACGGGAAAACAGAACAGAATATTACCAAAAATTACATAAAACAGCTGAATCTAGTTCTGTGGGACAGACGCATTACCAGAAACACTAAAACAAGAATCTATAATACTATGGTACGCAGTATAGCAACATACGGAGCGGAAATCTGGATAATAAATAAACATATGGAAAAGAAGATCAACGCAACCGAGATGGAATTCTGGAGAAGGCGTTGTAGACTTACGAGGATGGACACGGGTGAAAAATGATAGAGAGAAGAATGGGAATAGAAAAGGTTTACGTTTGCTTGGCTACACTGCGCTTCGCCTTGCAAATTCAAACATAATTGCTGGTCAAATAAAGTGCCACTTCTAATCCTAATAAAGCTATATACTATTAAATTCGCTTATCTATTTAGCTCTTCTCTAAATTGGAATTATTATCAATGTTTCCTGATATTTTATTTGTCTTGAGTGGAAAAACTATAAAATTTGATTGTTTTAATTTCATGCCTATTTCTTAGTAAAAAATTATTCTGTTGCAAAATGTATCTATTATTGATAGAAAATGTTGTACATTCTTAAATTGATATGTGTTGGGGGGGGGGGGGGCAGCAAAACGTGGAATGCAATTTGAAACATTTAACATATAAAATAAAATAAGAAAGGGAATATCCCGATTATTTTAGAAAATAGAAAGAAAATGATTATTAGTAAACTTTATCAGTATTAGTTATAAGTGTGTCAGTTCTTCTTCCGGTTTTACAGGATATAATAT
>CALNHX010002250.1:0-187100 GCA_940337035.1 Agriotes lineatus | reverse complement strand
TGTCCCAGGAGTCCCATATGTCCCATATGTCCCTAATGTCCCAGGCGTCCTAAATGTCACATATGTCGTTAACGTCCCAGACGTCCCAGACGTCCTAGATGTATCATATGTCCTTAACTTCCCAGACGTCCAAGATGTCCCATATGTCCCTAACGTCTCAGACGTCCCACATGTCCCATATGTCCCATATGTCCCTAATGTCCCAGGCGTCCCAGATGTCCCGTATGTCCCATATGTCCCTAATGTCAAAGACGTGCTAAATGTCCCATATGACCCTAACGTCCCAGAGGTCCCAGCTGTTCCGTATGTCCCTAACGTCCCAGACGTCAAAGACGTCCCAGATGTCCCATTTGGTCTATATGTCCCTAATGTCCCAGGCGTCTCAGATGTCCCATATGTCCCATATGTTCCTAATGCCCCAGGCGTCCTAAATGTCCCATATGTCCTTAACTTCAGAAACGTCCCAGGCGTCCTAGATGTCCCATATGTCCTTAACGTCCCAGACGGCCTAGATGTCCCATATGTCCCTAACGTCCCAGACGTCCTAGATGTCCTATATGTCCCTAACGTCCCAGACGTCCCAGATGTACAATATGTCCCTAACGTCTCAGACGTCCCAGACGTCCTAGCTGTCCCGTATGTCCCTAACGTCCCAGACGTCCCAGACGTCCTAGATGTCCCATATGTCCCTAACGTCCCAGACGTCCTAGATGTCGTATATGTCCCTAACGTCCCAGACGTCCTAGATGTCCTATATGTCCTTAACGTCCCAGACGTCCCAGACGTCCTAGATGTCCCATATGTCCCTAATGTCCCAGACGTCCTAGATGTCCTATATGTCCCTAACGTCCCAGACGTCCCAGATGTCCCATATGTTCCTAACGTGCCATACGTACCAGATGGCCCATATGTTCCTAACGTCCCAGACGGCTTAGATGTCCCATATGTCCCTAACGTCCCAGACGTCCCAGATGTTCCATATGTCCCTAACGTCCCAGATGTCCCAAATGTGCCATATGTCCCTAATGACCCTAATGTCCCAGACGTCCCAAATGTCCCATATGGCCCTAACGTCCCAGACGTCCTAGATGTCCCATATGTCCCTAACGTCCTAGACGTCCTAGATGACCCATGCGTCCTTAACGTCCCAGACGTCCCAGATGCCCCATATTTCCTTAACGTCCCAGACGTCCCAAATGTCCCATATGTCCCATATGTCCTATTTGTCCTAGGCGTCCCAGATGTCCCATATGTCCCATATATCCCTAATGTACCAGGTTTCCTAAATGTCCCATATGTCCTTAACGTCCCAGACGTGCCAGACGTCCTAGATGTCCCACATGTCCTTAACGTCCCAGACGTCCCTGCTGTCCCGTATGTCCCTAACGTCCCAGACGTCCCAAGCGTCCTAGATGTCCCATATGTCCCTAACGTCCCAGACGTCCCAGACGTCCCATATGTCCCTAACGTCCCAGACGTCCCAGATGTCCCATATGTCCCATATGCCCCTAATGTCTCAGACGTCCCAGATGTCCCATACGTTTCTAACGTCCCAGACGTCCCAGATGTCCCATATGTCCCTAACTTACTAGACGTTCTAGATGTCTCATACGTCCTTAACGTCCCAGACGTCCCTGATGCCCTATATGTGCCTAATGTCCCAGACGTACCAGATGTCCCATACGTCCCATACTCCCTTAACGTCCCAGACGTCCCAGACGTCCCAGATTCCCCATATGTCCCATATGTCCCTAATGTCCCAGGCGTCCTAGATGTTCCATATGTCCCTAACGTCCCAGCCGTCCTAGATGTTCCATATGTCAATAACGTCCCAGACGTCCTAGATGTCCTACATGTCCCTAACGTCCCAGACGTCCCAGATGTTCCATATGTCCCTAATGTCCCAGGCGTCCCAGATGTCCCATATGCCCTATATGTCCCTAATGACCCAGGCGTCCTAAATGTCTTATATGTCCTTAACGTCCCAGACGTCCAAGACGTACTAGATGTCCCATATGTCCTTAACGTCTCAGACGTCTCAGATGTCCCATATGTCCCATATGTCCCTAATGTCCCAGGCGTCCTAAATGTCCCATATGTACTTAAAGTCCCAGACGTCCCTGACGTCCTAGATGTTCCGTATGTCCTTAACGTCCAAGACGTCCCAGATGTTCCATATTTCCCTAACGTATCTGACGTCCCAGATGTCCCATATGTGTCATATGTCCCTAATGTCCCATTGTCCTAGATGTCCCATATGTCCCTAACGTCCCAGACGTCCTAAATGCCCCATATGTCCTTAACGTACCAGACGTCCCAGCTGTCCCGTATGTCCTTAACGTCCCAGATGTCCCAGACGTCCTAGATGTCCCATATGCCTCTAACGTTCCAGACGTCCTAGATGTCCTATATGTCCCTAACGTCCCAGACGTCCCAGAGATCCCAGATGTCCCATATGTCCCATATGTCCCTAATGTCCCAGGCTTCCGTGATGTCCCATATGTCCCTAATGTCCCAGACGTCCTAGATGTCCCATATGTCCTTAACGTTCCCGACGTCCCAGATATCCCATATGTCCCTAACTTCCCAGACATCCCAGATGTCCCATATGTCCCATATGTCCCTAATGTCTCAGGCGTCCTAAACGTTTAATATGTCCTTAACGTCCCAGATGTCCTAAATGTCCCATATGTCCCTAACCTCCCAGACGTCCCAGATGTCCCATATGTCCCTATCGTCCCAGACGTCCCAGATGTCACATATGTCCCATATGTCCCATATGTCCCTAATGTCCCAGGCGTCCCAGATGTCCCATATGTCCCATATGTCCCTAATGTCCCAGGCGTTATAGATCATCCATATGACCCTAACGTCCCAGACGTCCTAAATGCCCCATATGTCCTTAACGTCACAGACATCCCAGACGTCCTAGATGTCTTATATGTCCTTAACGTCCCAGACGTCCCAGATGTCCCATATGTCCCTAACCTCCCAGACGTCCCAGATGTCCCATATGTTCCATATGTCCCTAACGTCCCAGGCGTCCTAAATGTTTAATATGTCCCTAACGTCCCAGATGTCCTAAATGTCCCATATGTCCCTAACGCCCCAGACGTCCCAGATGTCCCATATGTCCCTAACGTCTCAGACGTCCCAGATGTCCCATATGTTCCATATGTCCCATATGTCCCTAATGTCCCAGGCGTCCTAAATGTCCCATATGTCCTTAACTTCCCAGACGTCCCAGGCGTCCTAGAGGTCCCATATGTCCTTAACGTCCCAGACGTCTCAGATGTCCCATATGTCCCATATGTCCCTAATGTTCCAGGCGTCCTAGATGTTCCATATGTCCCTAACGTCCCAGACATCCTAAATGTCCTATATGTCCCTAACGTCCCAGACGTCCCAGCTGTCCCGTATGTCCCTAACGTCCCAGACGTCCCAGACGTCCCAGATGTCCCATATGTCCCATATGTCCCTAACGTCCCAGACGTCCCAGATGCCCCATATTTCCCTAACGTCCCAGACGTCCCAGACATCCCAGATGTCCCATATATCCTTAAAGTCCCAGACGTCCCAGATGTCCCATATGTGCCTAACGTCCCTGACGTTCCAGATGTCCCATATGTCCCATATGTCCCTAATGTCCCAAGCGTCCTAGATGTTCCATATGTCCCTAACGTCCCAGACGTGCTAAATGACCCATATGTCCTTAACGTCCCAGACGTCCCAGCTGTCCCGTATGTCCCTAACGTCCCAGACGTCCCAGACGTCCTAGATGTCCCATATGTCCCTAACGTCCCAGACGTTCTAGATATCCTATATGTCCCTAACGTCCCAGACTTCCCAGATGTTCCATATGTCCCATATGTCCCTAATGTCTTAGCCGTCCCAGATGTCCCATATGTCCCTAATGTCTCAGGCGTCCCAGATGTCCCATATGTCCCTATATGACCCTAATGTCCCAGGCGTCCTAAATGCCTTATATGTCCTTAACGTCCCAGACCTACTAGATGTCCCATATGTCCTTAATGTCTCAGACGTCTCAGATGTCCCATATGTCCCATATGTCCGTAATGTCCCAGGCGTCCTAAATGTCCCATATGTCCTTAAAGTCCCAGACGTCCCAGACGTCCTAGATGTCCCATATGTCCTTAACGTCCCAGACGTCCCAGATGTCCCATATGTGCCTAACATCCCTGACGTCCCAGATGTCCCATATGTCCTTAACGTCCCAGACGTCCTAGCTGTTCCGTATGTCCCTAACGTCCCAGACGTCCCAAGCGTCCTAGATGTCCCATATGTGCCTAACATCCCTGACGTCCCAGATGTCCCATATGTCCTTAACGTCCCAGACGTCCTAGCTGTTCCGTATGTCCCTAACGTCCCAGACGTCCCAAATGTCCCATATGTCCTATATGTCCCTAATGTCCCAGACGTCCCAGGCGTCTTAGATGTCCCATATGTCCCTAACGTCCCAGACGTCCCATATGTCCCTAACGTCCCAGACGTCCCAGATGTCCCATATGTCCCATATGTCACATATGTCCCTAATGTCCCAGGCGTCCCATATGTCCCATATGTCCCTAATGTCCCAGGCGTCCTAAATGTCCCATATGTCCTTAACGTCCCAGACGTCCTAGATGTCCCATATGTTTTTAACGTCAAAGACGTCTCAGATGTCCCATATGTCCCACATGTCCCTAATGTCCCAGGCGTCCTAGATGTTCCATATGTCCCTAACGTCCCAGACGTCCTAAGTGTCCCATATGTCCCTAACATCCCAGACGTCCCAGCTGTCCCGTATGTCCCTAACGTCCCAGACGTCTCAGATGTCGCATATGTCCCATATGTCTCTAATGTCCCAGGCGTTATAGATCATCCATATGACCCTAACGTCCCAGATGTCCTAAATGCCCCATATGTCCTTAACGTCCCAGACGTCCTAGATGTCTTATATGTCCTTAACATCCCAGACGTCCCAGATGTCCCATATGTCCCTAAAGTCCCAGACGTCCCAGATGTCTCATATGTCTCATATATACCTAATGTCCCAGGCGTCCTAGATGTCCCATATGTCCCTAATGTCCCAGGCGTCCTAAATGTCCCATATGTCCTTAACGTCCCAGAGGTCCCAAACGTCCTAGATGTCCCATATGTCCTTAACGTCCCAGACGTCCCAGATGTCCCATATGTCCCTAACGTCCCAAACGTCCCAGATGTCTCATATGTCCCATATGTCTCTAATGTCCCAGGCGTCCTAGATGTTCCATATGTCCCTAACGTTCCAGAGGTCGCAGCTGTCCCGTATGTCCCTAACGTTCCAGACGTCCCAGACGTCCTAGATGTCCCATATGTCCCTAACGTCCCAGCCGTCCCAGATGTCCCATAAGTCCCAAATGTCCCTAATGTCCCAGGAGTCCCATATGTCCCATATGTCCCTAATGTCCCAGGCGTCCTAAATGTCACATATGTCGTTAACGTCCCAGACGTCCCAGACGTCCTAGATGTATCATATGTCCTTAACTTCCCAGATGTCCAAGATGTCCCATATGTCCCTAATGTCCCAGGCGTCCCAGATGTCCCATATGTCCCTAATGTCAAAGACGTGCTAAATGTCCCATATGACCCTAACGTCCCAGAGGTCCCAGCTGTTCCGTATGTCCCTAACGTCCCAGAAGTCAAAGACGTCCCAGATGTCCCATTTGGTCTATATGTCCCTAATGTCCCAGGCGTCTCAGATGTCCCATATGTTCCTAAAGTCCCAGGCGTCCTAAATGTCCCATATGTCCTTAACTTCCCAGACGTCCCAGGCGTCCTAGATGTCCCATATGTCCTTAACGTCCCAGACGTCCCAGATGTACCATATGTCGCTTACGTCCCAGACGTCCCAGACGTCCTAGCTGTCCCGTATGTCCCTAACGTCCCAGACGTCCCAGACGTCCTAAATGTCCCATATGTCCCTAACGTCCCAGACGTCCTAGATGTCGTATATGTCCCTAACGTCCCAGACGTCTCAGATGTCCCATATGTCCCATATGTTCCTAATGTCCCAGGCGTCCTAAATGTCCCATATGTCCTTAACTTCCCAGACGTCCCAGACATCCTAGATGTCCTATATGTCCCTAACGTCCCAGACGTCCCAGATGTACCATATGTCCCTAACGTCCCAGACGTCCCAGACGTCCTAGCTGTCCCGTATGTCCCTAACGTCCCAGACGTCCCAGACGTCCTAGATGTCCCATATGTCCCTAACGTCCCAGACGTCCTAGATGTCGTATATGTCCCTAACGTCCCAGACGTCCTAGATGTCCTATATGTCTTTAACGTCCCAGACGTCCTAGATGTCCCATATGTCCCTAATGTCCCAGACGTCCTAGATGTCCTATATGTCCCTAACGTCCCAGACGTCCCAGATGTCCCATATGTCCCTAACGTGCCATACGTCTCAGATGGCCCATATGTTCCTAACGTCCCAGACGGCTTAGATGTCCCATATGTCCCTAACGTCCCAGACGTCCCAGATGTTCCATATGTCCCTAACGTCCCAGATGTCCCAAATGTGCCATATGTCCCTAATGTCCCTAATGTCCTAGACGTCCCAAATGTCCCATATGGCCCTAACGTCCCAGACGTCCTAGATGTCCCATATGTCCCTAACGTCCTAGACGTCCTAGATGACCCATGCGTCCTTAACGTCCCAGACGTCCCAGATGCCTAATATTTCCCTAACGTCCCAGACGTCCCAGATGTCCCATATGTCCCACATGTCCTATTTGTCCTAGGCGTCCCAGATGTCCCATATGTCCCATATATCCCTAATGTACCAGGCTTCCTAAATGTCCCATATGTCCTTAACGTCCCAGACGTGGCAGACGTCCTAGATGTCCCACATGTCCTTAACGTCCCAGACGTCCATGCTGTCCCGTATGTCCCTAACGTCCCAGACGTCCCAAGCGTCCTAGATGTCCCATATGTCCCTAACGTCCCAGACGTCCCAGACGTCCCATATGTCCCTAACGTCCCAGACGTCCCAGATGTCCCATATGTCCCATATGCCCCTAATGTCTCAGACGTCCCAGATGTCCCATATGTTTCTAACGTCCCAGACGTCCCAGATGTCCCATATGTCCCTAACTTCCTAGACGTCCTAGATGTCTCGTACGTCCTTAACGTCCCAGACGTCCCTGATGCCCTATATGTGCCTAATGTCCCAGACGTACCAGATGTCCCATACGTCCCATACGCACCTAACGTCCCAGACGTCCCAGACGTCCCAGATGCCCCATATGTCCCATATGTCCCTAATGTCCCAGGCGTCCTAGATGTTTCATATGTCCCTAACGTCCCAGACGTCCCAGACGTCTTAGATGTTCCATATGTCCCTAACGTCCCAGACGTCCCAGATGTCCCATATGTCCCATATGTCCCTAATGTCCCATTGTCCTAGATGTCCCATATGTCCCTAATGTCCCAGGCGTCCTAAATGTCCCATATGTCCTTAACGTCCCAGACGTCCCAAACGTCCTAGATGTAATATATGTAATTAATGTCCCAAACGTCCCAGATGTCCCATATGTCCCTAACGTCGAAAACGTCCCTGATGTCTCATATGTCCCATATGTCTCTAATGTCCCAGGCGTCCTAGATGTTCCATATGTCCCTAACGTCCCAGACGTCCTAGCTGTCCCGTATGTCCCTAACGTTCCAGACGTCCCAGACGTCCCAGATGTCCCATATGTCCCAAATGTCCCTAATGTCCCAGGAGTCCCATATGTCCCATATATCCCTAATGTCCCAGGCGACCTAAATGTCTTATATGTCCTTAACGTCCCAGACGTCCCAGACGTACTAGATGTCCCATATGTCCTTAACGTCTCAGACGTCTCAGATGTCCCATATGTCCCATATGTCCCTAATGTACCAGGCGTCCTAAATGTCCCATATGTCCTTAAAGTCCCAGACTTCCCAGACGTCCTAGATGTCCCATATGTCCTTAACCCTAGAACGCATAGGTGGCGTCGTATGAGACACCAGGTATTTAACTATCTAGTTTTTAGTGCTTTGCTGTTATGTTATCATATTCATATTTTTAGTACCTCTCCAAAAGATTATCGTTGTTATATCTCTTTCATTTTTTATTTCCAAAAATTGTTACAAGCTTTATAATTAGTTTTTTAGTTACTTGGTGTCGCATATGACGCCATCTATGCAATCACGTAACAAGGTTTCTCGATAGGTGCTGATCGGTAACAACTTGCCATCTGTCAGTTTACGTACATAATTTTCATAGTAACGTAATGCGAAGTGGAATTTGTTAAAATATTTATCACTACTGTCTTTATAGGATTGCCAGTTAGCTATTATACTTGAGCCACCGAACAGATAGAGTGGAGCAGGCAACCAAAATACTATATTACAAAGGGCACTCGATAATATTTTAATTATAATTACTAAAAGGAACAAAGATGGCGACCCTTATAATTAGAACTAATTTCAATTGACATTAAATACCTTTTTGAGGTTATGATGCAAATATCGAGAGATAAAAAAGAAGATCCTCTGCTGGCTGTGAAAATTCAAACGTATGAATAATATGTTGGTGGCACTGTGAGTCTATGTCAAATTCGAGGTTAGCAGGTTAGGTTTTGCGTCAGTTTTGACACAGACAGTGTCACCAACAATACACTTCAGTACTGCCAGCTGATCCAAGCAGTCCAGGGCCTGCTGCAATTGAGTTTTAAAAAAATCACACTGTAGTTATTTGTCAAAACTGTCACACCCATAAATAAATATTTTAACAACTTTAACTTCCGTTTTGCCCTTTAATATGCATCTATGCAGTCAAAATTAACTTCCAGATATTAAAAAAGGCGTATAGTAAATTTAAAGTGCCTCATTAAACAAAAAAAGGTGTGGTGTCGTATACGACGCCACATATGCGTTAATGTAACTTTCTTAGATGTATGCGTTCTAGGGTTAAAGTCTCAGACGTTACAGATGTCCCATATGTGCCTAACGTCCCTGACGTCCCAGATGTCCCATATGTCCCATATGTCCCTAATGTCCCAAGCGTCCTAGATGTTCCATATGTCCCTAACGTCCCAGACGTCCTAAATGACCCATATGTCCTTAACTTCCCAGATGTCCAAGATGTCCCATATGTCCCTAATGTCCCAGGCGTCCCAGATGTCCCATATGTCCCTAATGTCAAAGACGTGCTAAATGTCCCATATGACCCTAACGTCCCAGAGGTCCCAGCTGTTCCGTATGTCCCTAACGTCCCAGACGTCAAAGACGTCCCAGATGTCCCATTTGGTCTATATGTCCCTAATGTCCCAGGCGTCTCAGATGTCCCATATGTTCCTAATGTCCCAGGCGTCCTAAATGTCCCATATGTCCTTAACTTCCCAGACGTCCCAGGCGTCCTAGATGTCCCATATGTCCTTAACGTCCCAGACGTCCCAGATGTACCATATGTCCCTAACGTCCCAGACGTCCCAGACGTCCTAGCTGTCCCGTATGTCCCTAACGTCCCAGACGTCCCAGACGTCCTAAATGTCCCATATGTCCCTAACGTCCCAGACTTCCTAGATGTCGTATATGTCCCTAACGTCCCAGACGTCTCAGATGTCCCATATGTCCCATATGTTCCTAATGTCCCAGGCGTCCTAAATGTCCCATATGTCCTTAACTTCCCAGACGTCCCAGACGTCCTAGATGTCCTATATGTCCCTAACGTCCCAGACGTCCCAGATGTACCATATGTCCCTAACGTCCCAGACGTCCCAGACGTCCTAGCTGTCCCGTATGTCCCTAACGTCCCAGACGTCCCAGACGTCCTAGATGTCCCATATGTCCCTAACGTCCCAGACGTCCTAGATGTCGTATATGTCCCTAACGTCCCAGACGTCCTAGATGTCCTATATGTCTTTAACGTCCCAGACGTCCTAGATGTCCCATATGTCCCTAATGTCCCAGACGTCCTAGATGTCCTATATGTCCCTAACGTCCCAGACGTCCCAGATGTCCCATATGTCCCTAACGTGCCATACGTCTCAGATGGCCCATATGTTCCTAACGTCCCAGACGGCTTAGATGTCCCATATGTCCCTAACGTCCCAGACGTCCCAAATGTTCCATATGTCCCTAACGTCCCAGATGTCCCAAATGTGCCATATGTCCCTAATGTCCCTAATGTCCTAGACGTCCCAAATGTCCCATATGGCCCTAACGTCCCAGACGTCCTAGATGTCCCATATGTCCCTAACGTCCTAGACGTCCTAGATGACCCATGCGTCCTTAACGTCCCAGACGTCCCAGATGCCTAATATTTCCCTAACGTCCCAGACGTCCCAGATGTCCCATATGTCCCACATGTCCTATTTGTCCTAGGCGTCCCAGATGTCCCATATGTCCCATATATCCCTAATGTACCAGGCTTCCTAAATGTCCCATATGTCCTTAACGTCCCAGACGTGGCAGACGTCCTAGATGTCCCACATGTCCTTAACGTCCCAGACGTCCATGCTGTCCCGTATGTCCCTAACGTCCCAGACGTCCCAAGCGTCCTAGATGTCCCATATGTCCCTAACGTCCCAGACGTCCCAGACGTCCCATATGTCCCTAACGTCCCAGACGTCCCAGATGTCCCATATGTCCCATATGCCCCTAATGTCTCAGACGTCCCAGATGTCCCATATGTTTCTAACGTCCCAGACGTCCCAGATGTCCCATATGTCCCTAACTTCCTAGACGTCCTAGATGTCTCGTACGTCCTTACCGTCCCAGACGTCCCTGATGCCCTATATGTGCCTAATGTCCCAGACGTACCAGATGTCCCATACGTCCCATACGCACCTAACGTCCCAGACGTCCCAGACGTCCCAGATGCCCCATATGTCCCATATGTCCCTAATGTCCCAGGCGTCCTAGATGTTTCATATGTCCCTAACGTCCCAGACGTCCCAGACGTCTTAGATGTTCCATATGTCCCTAACGTCCCAGACGTCCCAGATGTCCCATATGTCCCATATGTCCCTAATGTCCCATTGTCCTAGATGTCCCATATGTCCCTAATGTCCCAGGCGTCCTAAATGTCCCATATGTCCTTAACGTCCCAGACGTCCCAAACGTCCTAGATGTAATATATGTAATTAATGTCCCAAACGTCCCAGATGTCCCATATGTCCCTAACGTCGAAAACGTCCCTGATGTCTCATATGTCCCATATGTCTCTAATGTCCCAGGCGTCCTAGATGTTCCATATGTCCCTAACGTCCCAGACGTCCTAGCTGTCCCGTATGTCCCTAACGTTCCAGACGTCCCAGACGTCCCAGATGTCCCATATGTCCCAAATGTCCCTAATGTCCCAGGAGTCCCATATGTCCCATATATCCCTAATGTCCCAGGCGACCTAAATGTCTTATATGTCCTTAACGTCCCAGACGTCCCAGACGTACTAGATGTCCCATATGTCCTTAACGTCTCAGACGTCTCAGATGTCCCATATGTCCCATATGTCCCTAATGTACCAGGCGTCCTAAATGTCCCATATGTCCTTAAAGTCCCAGACTTCCCAGACGTCCTAGATGTCCCATATGTCCTTAACCCTAGAACGCATAGGTGGCGTCGTATGAGACACCAGGTATTTAACTATCTAGTTTTTAGTGCTTTGCTGTTATGTTATCATATTCATATTTTTAGTACCTCTCCAAAAGATTATCGTTGTTATATCTCTTTCATTTTTTATTTCCAAAAATTGTTACAAGCTTTATAATTAGTTTTTTAGTTACTTGGTGTCGCATATGACGCCATCTATGCAATCACGTAACAAGGTTTCTCGATAGGTGCTGATCGGTAACAACTTGCCATCTGTCAGTTTACGTACATAATTTTCATAGTAACGTAATGCGAAGTGGAATTTGTTAAAATATTTATCACTACTGTCTTTATAGGATTGCCAGTTAGCTATTATACTTGAGCCACCGAACAGATAGAGTGGAGCAGGCAACCAAAATACTATATTACAAAGGGCACTCGATAATATTTTAATTATAATTACTAAAAGGAACAAAGATGGCGACCCTTATAATTAGAACTAATTTCAATTGACATTAAATACCTTTTTGAGGTTATGATGCAAATATCGAGAGATAAAAAAGAAGATCCTCTGCTGGCTGTGAAAATTCAAACGTATGAATAATATGTTGGTGGCACTGTGAGTCTATGTCAAATTCGAGGTTAGCAGGTTAGGTTTTGCGTCAGTTTTGACACAGACAGTGTCACCAACAATACACTTCAGTACTGCCAGCTGATCCAAGCAGTCCAGGGCCTGCTGCAATTGAGTTTTAAAAAAATCACACTGTAGTTATTTGTCAAAACTGTCACACCCATAAATAAATATTTTAACAACTTTAACTTCCGTTTTGCCCTTTAATATGCATCTATGCAGTCAAAATTAACTTCCAGATATTAAAAAAGGCGTATAGTAAATTTAAAGTGCCTCATTAAACAAAAAAAAAGGTGTGGTGTCGTATACGACGCCACATATGCGTTAATGTAACTTTCTTAGATGTATGCGTTCTAGGGTTAAAGTCTCAGACGTTACAGATGTCCCATATGTGCCTAACGTCCCTGACGTCCCAGATGTCCCATATGTCCCATATGTCCCTAATGTCCCAAGCGTCCTAGATGTTCCATATGTCCCTAACGTCCCAGACGTCCTAAATGACCCATATGTCCTTAACGTCCCAGACGTCCCAGCTGTCCCGTATGTCCCTAACGTCCCAGACGTCCCAGACGTCCTAGATGTCCCATATGTCACTAACGTCCCAGACGTTCTAGATATCCTATATGTCCCTAACGTCCCAGACGTCCCAGACTTCCCAGATGTCCCATATTTCCCATATGTCCCTAATGTCCCAGCCGTCCCTGATGTCCCATATGTCCCTATATGACCCTAATGTCTCAGGCGTCCTAAATGCCTTAGATGTCCTTAACGTCCCAGACGTACTAGATGTCCCATATGTCCTTAACGTCTCAGACGTCTCAGATGTCCCATATGTCCCATATGTCCCTAATGTCCCAGGCGTCCTAAATGTCCCATATATCCTTAAAGTCCCAGACGTCCCAGACGTCCTAGATGTCCCATATGTCCGTAACGTTTCAGACGTCTTAGATGTCCCATATGTGCCTAACGTCCCTAACGTCCCAGATGTAACATATGTTCTTAACGTCCCAGACGTCCCAGCCGTCCCGTATGTCCCTAACGCCCCAGACGTCCCAGACGTCCTAGATGTCCCATATGTCCCTAACGTCCCAGACGTTCTAGATGTCCTATATGTCCATAACGTCCCAGACGTCCCAGACGTCCCAGATGTCCCATATGTCCCATATGTCCCTAATGTCCCAGCCGTCCCTGATGTCCCATATGTCCCTTATGTCCCAGGCGACCTAAATGTCCCATATGTCAACGTCTTAGACGTTCCAGCCGTCCTGGATGTCCCATATGTCCTTAACGTCCCCGACGTCCCAGATGTCCCATATGTCCCATATGGCCCTAATGTCCCAGTCGTCCCTGATGTCCCATATATCCCTAATGTCCCAGGCGTCCTAAATGTTTCATATGTCCCTAACGTCCCAGACGTCCTAAATGTCCCATATGTCCCTAACGTCCCAGACGTCCCTGCTGTCCCGTATGTCCCCAACGTCCCAGACGTCCCAGGCGTCTTAGATGTCCCATATGTCCCTAACGTCCCAGACGTCCCATATGTCCCTAACGTCCCAGACGTCCCAGATGTCCCAAATGTCCCATATGTCACATATTTCTCTAATGTCCCAGGCGTCCCATATGTCCCATATGTCCCATATGTCCCTAATGTTGCAGGCGTCCTAAATGTCCCATATGTCCTTAACGTCCCAGACGTCCTAGATGTCCCATATGTCGTTAACGTCCCAGACGTCTCAGATGTCCCATATGTCCCACATGTCCCTAATGTCCCTAGCGTCCTAGATGTTTCATATGTCCCTAACGTCCCTGACGTCCTAAATGTCCCATATGTCTCTAACATCCCAGACGTCTCAGCTGTCCCGTATGTCCCTAACGTCCCAGACGTCCCAGATGTCGCATATGTCCCATATGTCCCAAATGTCCCAGGCGTTATAGATCATCCAAATGACCCTAACGCCCAGACGTCCTAAATGCCCCATATGTCCTTAACGTCCCAGACGTCCCAGACGTCCTATATGTCTTATATGTCCTTAACGTCCCAGACGTCCCAGATGTCCCATATGTCCCTAAAGTCCCAGACGTCCCAGATGTCCCATATGTCCCATATATCCCTAATGTCCCAGGCGTCCTAGATGCCCCATATGTCCCTAATGTCCCAGGCGTCCTAAATGTCCCATATGTCCTTAACGTCCCAGACGTCCCAAACGTCCTAGAAGTCCCATATGTCTTTAACGTCCCAAACGTCCCAGATGTCTCATATGTCCCATACATCCCAAATGTCCCAGGCGTCCTAGATGTCCCATATGTCCTTAATGTCCCAGGCGTTCTAAATGTCCCATATGTCCTTAACGTCCCAGACGTCCCAAACGTCCCAGATGTCCCATATGTCCCATATATCCCTAATGTCCCAGGCGTCCTAGATGTCCCATATGTCCCTAATGTCCCAGGCGTCCTAAATGTCCCATATGTCCTTAACGTCATAGACGTTCCAAACGTCCCAGATGTCCCATATGTCCCTAACATCCCAAACGTCCCAGATGTCTCGTATGTCCCATATGTCCCTAATGTCCCAGGCGTCCTAAATGTCCCATATGTCCTTAACGTCCCAGGCGTCCTAGATGTTCCATATGTCCCTAACGTCCCAGAGGTCCCAGCTGTCCCGTATGTCCCTAACGTCCCAGACGTCCCAGACGTCCTAGATGTTCCATATGTCCCATATATCCCTAATGTCCCAGGCGTCCTAGATGTCCCATATGTCCCTAATGTCCCAGGCGTCCTAGATGTTCCATATGTCCCTAACGTCCCAGAGGTCCCAGCTGTCCCGTATGTCCCTAACGTCCCAGACGTCCCAGACGTCCTAGATGTTCCATATGTCCCTAACGTCCCAGCCGTCCCAGATGTCCCATAAGTCCCAAATGTTCCTAATGTCCCAGGAGTCCCATATGTCCCATATGTCCCTAATGTTTCAGGCGTCCTAAATGTCACATACGTCGTTAACGTCCCAGACGTCTCAGACGTCCTAGATGTATCATATGTCCTTAACGTCCCAGACGTCCAAGATGTCCCATATGTCATTAACGTCTCAGACGTCCCACATGTCCCATATGTCCCATATGTCCCTAATGTCCCAGGCGTCCCAGATGCTCCATATGTCCCATATGTCCCTAATGTCAAAGACGTGCTAAATGTCCCATATGACCCTAACGTCCCAGAGGTCCCAGCTATCCCGTATGTCCCTAACGTCCCAGACGTCAAAGACGTCCCAGATGTCCCATTTGGTCTATATGTCCCTAATGTCCCAGGCGTCGCAGATGTCCCATATGTCCCATATGTTCCTAATGTCCCAGGCGTCCTAACTGTCCATATGTCCTTAACTTCCCAGACGTCCCAGGCGTCCTAGATGTCCCATATGTCCTTAACGTCCCAGACGTCCCAGATGTCCCATATGTCCCTAACGTCCCAGACGTCTCAGATGTCCCTAATGTCTCAGGCGTCCTAGATGTTCCATATGTCCCTAACGTCCCAGAAATCCTAATGTCCTATATGTCCCTAACGTCCCAGACGTCCCAGCTGTCCCATATGTCCCTAACGTCCCAGACGTCCCAGGCTTCTTAGATGTCCCATTATGTCCCTAACGTCCCAGACGTCCCATAGGTCCCTAACGTCCCAGACGTCCCAGATGTCCCAAATGTACCATATGTCACATATTTCTCTAATGTCCCAGGCGTCCCATATGTCCCATATGTCCCATATGTCCCTAATGTTCCAGGCGTCCTAAATGTCCCATATGTCCTTAACGTCCCAGACGTCCTAGATGTCCCATATGTCGTTAACGTCCCAGACGTCCCTGCTGTCCCGTATGTCCCCAACGTCCCAGACGTCCCAGGCGTCTTAGATGTCCCATATGTCCCTAACGTCCCAGACGTCCCATATGTCCCTAACGTCCCAGACGTCCCAGATGTCCCAAATGTCCCATATGTCACATATTTCTCTAATGTCCCAGGCGTCCCATATGTCCCATATGTCCCATATGTTCCTAATGTTCCAGGCGTCCTAAATGTCCCATATGTCCTTAACGTCCCAGACGTCCTAGATGTCCCATATGTCGTTAACGTCCCAGACGTCCCTGCTGTCCCGTATGTCCCCAACGTCCCAGACGTCCCAGGCGTCTTAGATGCCCCATATTTCCTTAACGTCCCAGACGTCCCAAATGTCCCATATGTCCCATATGTCCTATTTGTCCTAGGCGTCCCAGATGTCCCATATGTCCCATATATCCCTAATGTACCAGGTTTCCTAAATGTCCCATATGTCCTTAACGTCCCAGACGTGCCAGACGTCCTAGATGTCTCACATGTCCTTAACGTCCCAGACGTCCCTGCTGTCCCGTATGTCCCTAACGTCCCAGACGTCCCAAGCGTCCTAGATGTCCCATATGTCCCTAACGTCCCAGACGTCCCAGACGTCCCATATGTCCCTAACGTCCCAGACGTCCCAGATGTCCCATATGTCCCATATGCCCCTAATGTCTCAGACGTCCCAGATGTCCCATATGTCCCTAACTTCCTAGACGTTCTAGATGTCTCATACGTCCTTAACGTCCCAGACGTCCCTGATGCCCTATATGTGCCTAATGTCCCAGACGTACCAGATGTCCCATACGTCCCATACTCCCTTAACGTCCCAGACGTCCCAGACGTCCCAGACGTCCCAGATGCCCCATATGTCCCATATGTCCCTAATGTCCCAGGCGTCCTAGATGTTCCATATGTCCCTAACGTCCCAGACGTCCTAGATGTTCCATATGTCAATAACGTCCCAGACGTCCTAGATGTCCTACATGTCCCTAACGTCCCAGACGTCCCAGATGTTCCATATGTCCCTAATGTCCCAGGCGTCCCAGATGTCCCATATGCCCTATATGTCCCTAATGACCCAGGCGTCCTAAATGTCTTATATGTCCTTAACGTCCCAGACGTCCAAGACGTACTAGATGTCCCATATGTCCTTAACGTCTCAGACGTCTCAGATGTCCCATATGTCCCATATGTCCCTAATGTCCCAGGCGTCCTAAATGTCCCATATGTACTTAAAGTCCCAGACGTCCCTGACGTTCTAGATGTTCCGTATGTCCTTAACGTCCAAGACGTCCCAGATGTTCCATATTTCCCTAACGTATCTGACGTCCCAGATGTCCCATATGTGTCATATGTCCCTAATGTCCCATTGTCCTAGATGTCCCATATGTCCCTAACGTCCCAGACGTCCAAATGCCCCATATGTCCTTAACGTACCAGACGTCCCAGCTGTCCCGTATGTCCCTAACGTCCCAGATGTCCCAGACGTCCTAGATGTCCCATATGTCTCTAACGTTCCAGTCGTCCTAGATGTCCTATATGTCCCTAACGTCCCAGACGTCCCAGAGGTCCCAGATGTCCCATATGTCCCATATGTCCCTAATGTCCCAGGCTTCCGTGATGTCCCATATGTCCCTAATGTCCCAGGCGACCTAAATGTCCCATATGTCAACGTCCCAGACGTTCCAGACGTCCTAGATGTCCCATATGTCCTTAACGTTCCCGACGTCCCAGATATCCCATATGTCCCTAACTTCCCAGACATCCCAGATGTCCCATATGTTCCATATGTCCCTAATGTCTCAGGCGTCCTAAACGTTTAATATGTCCTTAACGTCCCAGATGTCCTAAATGTCCCATATGTCCCTAACCTCCCAGACGTCCCAGATGTCCCATATGTCCCTATCGTCCCAGACGTCCCAGATGTCACATATGTCCCATATGTCCCATATGTCCCTAATGTCCCAGGCGTCCCAGATGTCCCATATGTCCCATATGTCCCTAATGTCCCAGGCGTTATAGATCATCCATATGACCCTAACGTCCCAGACGTCCTAAATGCCCCATATGTCCTTAACGTCACAGACATCCCAGACGTCCTAGATGTCTTATATGTCCTTAACGTCCCAGACGTCCCAGATGTCCCATATGTCCCTAACCTCCCAGACGTCCCAGATGTCCCATATGTTCCATATGTCCCTAACATCCCAGGCGTCCTAAATGTTGAATATGTCCCTAACGTCCCAGATGTCCTAAATGTCCCATATGTCCCTAACGCCCCAGACGTCCCAGATGTCCCATATGTCCCTAACGTCTCAGACGTCCCAGATGTCCCATATGTTCCATATGTCCCATATGTCCCTAATGTCCCAGGCGTCCTAAATGTCCCATATGTCCTTAACTTCCCAGACGTCCCAGGCGTCCTAGAGGTCCCATATGTCCTAAACGTCTCAGACGTCCCAGATGTCCCATATGTCCCTACGTCCCAGATGTCTCAGATGTCCCATATGTCCCATATGTCCCTAATGTTCCAGGCGTCCTAGATGTTCCATATGTCCCTAACGTCCTAGACATCCTAAATGTCCTATATGTCCCTAACGTCCCAGACGTCCCAGACGTCCCAGATGTCCCATATGTCCCATATGTCCCTAACGTACCAGACGTCCCAGATGCCCCATATTTCCCTAACGTCCCAGACGTCCCAGACGTCCCAGATGTCCCATATGTCCTTAAAGTCCCAGACGTCCAGATGTCCCATATGTGCCTAACGTCCCTGACGTCCCAGATGTCCCATATGTCCCATATGTCCCTAATGTCCCAAGCGTCCTAGATGTTCTATATGTCCCTAACGTCCCAGACGTGCTAAATGACCCATATGTCCTTAACGTCCCAGACGTCCCAGCTGTCCCGTATGTCCCTAACGTCCCAGACGTCCCAAACGTCCTAGATGTCCCATATGTCCCTAACGTCCCAGACGTTCTAGATATCCTATATGTCCCTAACGTCCCAGACTTCCCAGATGTTCCATATGTCCCATATGTCCCTAATGTCTTAGCCGTCCCTGATGTCCCATATGTCCCTAATGTCTCAGGCGTCCCAGATGTTCCATTTGTCCCTATATGACCCTAATGTCCCAGCGTCCTAAATGCCTTATATGTCCTTAACGTCCCAGACCTACTAGATGTCCCATATGTCCTTAACGTCCCAGACGTCCCAGACGTCCTATATGTCTTATATGTCCTTAACGTCCCAGACGTCCCAGATGTCCCATATGTCCCTAACGTCCCAGACGTCCCAGATGTCCCATATGTCCCATATATCCCTAATGTCCCAGGCGTCCTAGATGCCCCATATGTCCCTAATGTCCCAGGCGTCCTAAATGTCCCATATGTCCTTAACGTCCAGACGTCCCAAACGTCCTAGAAGTCCCATATGTCTTTAACGTCCCAAACGTCCCAGATGTCTCATATGTCCCATATATCCCAAATGTCCCAGGCGTCCTAGATGTCTCATATGTCCTTAATGTCCCAGGCGTCCTAAATGTCCCATATGTCCTTAACGTCCCAGACGTACCAAACGTCCAGATGTCCCATATGTCCCATACATCCCTAATGTCCCAGGCGTCCTAGATGTCCCATATGTCCCTAATGTCCCAGGTGTCCTAAATGTCCCATATGTCCTTAACGTTATAGACGTTCCAAACGTCCCAGATGTCCCATATGTCCCTAACGTCCCAAACGTCCCAGATGTCTCGTATGTCCCATATGTCCCTAATGTCCCAGGCGTCCTAAATGTCCATATGTCCTTAACGTCCCAGACGTCCCAAACGTCCCAGATGTCCCATATGTCCCATATATCCCTAATGTCCCAGGCGTCCTAGATGTCCCATAGGTCCCTAATGTCCCAGGCGTCCTAGATGTTCCATATGTCCCTAACGTCCCAGAGGTCCCAGCTGTCCCGTATGTCCCTAACGTCCCAGACGTCCCAGACGTCCTAGATGTCCCATATGTCCCTAACGTCCCAGCCGTCCCAGATGTCCCATAAGTCCCAAATGTTCCTAATGTCCCAGGAGTCCCATATGTCCCATATGTCCCTAATGTTTCAGGCGTCCTAAATGTCACATATGTCGTTAACGTCCCAGACGTCCCAGACGTCCTAGATGTATCATATGTCCTTAACGTCCCAGACGTCCAAGATGTCCCATATGTCATTAACGTCTCAGACGTCCCACATGTCCCATATGTCCCATATGTCCCTAATGTCCCAGGCGTCCCAGATGTCCCATATGTCCCATATGTCCCTAATGTCAAAGACGTGCTAAATGTCCCATATGACCCTAACGTCCCAGAGGTCCCAGCTGTCCCGTATGTCCCTAACGTCCCAGACGTCAAAGACGTCCCAGATGTCCCCATTTGGTCTATATGTCCCTAATGTCCCAGGCGTCGCAGATGTCCCATATGTCCCATATGTTCCTAATGTCCCAGGCGTCCTAACTGTCCATATGTCCTTAACTTCCCAGACGTCCCAGGCGTCCTAGATGTCCCATATGTCCTTAACGTCCCAGACGTCCCAGATGTCCCATATGTCCCTAACGTCCCAGACGTCTCAGATGTCCCTAATGTCTCAGGCGTCCTAGATGTTCCATATGTCCCTAACGTCCCAGAAATCCTAAATGTCCTATATGTCCCTAACGTCCCAGACGTCCCAGCTGTCCCGTATGTCCCTAACGTCTCAGACGTCCCAGGCGTCTTAGATGTCCCATATGTCCCTAACGTCCCAGACGTCCCATATGTCACTAACGTCCCAGACGTCCCAGATGTCCCAAATGTCCCATATGTCACATATTTCTCTAATGTCCCAGGCGTCCCATATGTCCCATATGTCCCATATGTCCCTAATGTTCCAGGCGTCCTAAATGTCCCATATGTCCTTAACGTCCCAGACGTCCTAGATGTCCCATATGTCGTTAACGTCCCAGACGTCCCTGCTGTCCCGTATGTCCCCAACGTCCCAGACGTCCAGGCGTCTTAGATGTCCCATATGTCCCTAACGTCCCAGACGTCCCATATGTCCCTAACGTCCCAGACGTCCCAGATGTCCCAAATGTCCCAAATGTCACATATTTCTCTAATGTCCCAGGCGTCCCATATGTCCCATATGTCCCATATGTTCCTAATGTTCCAGGCGTCCTAAATGTCCCATATGTCCTTAACGTCCAGACGTCCTAGATGTCCCATATGTCGTTAACGTCCCAGACGTCCCTGCTGTCCCGTATGTCCCCAACGTCCCAGACGTCCCAGGCGTCTTAGATGCCCCATATTTCCTTAACGTTCCAGACGTCCCAAATGTCCCATATGTCCCATATGTCCTATTTGTCCTAGGCGTCCCAGATGTCCCATATGTCCCATATATCCCTAATGTACCAGGATTCCTAAATGTCCCATATGTCCTTACGTCCCAGACGTGCCAGACGTCCTAGATGTCCCACATGTCCTTAACGTCCCAGACGTCCCTGCTGTCCCGTATGTCCCTAACGTCCCAGACGTCCCAAGCGTCCTAGATGTCCCATATGTCCCTAACGTCCCAGACGTCCCAGACGTCCCATATGTCCCTAACGTCCCAGACGTCCCAGATGTCCCATATGTCCCATATGCCCCTAATGTCTCAGACGTCCCAGATGTCCCATATGTTTCTAACGTCCCAGACGTCCCAGATGTCCCATATGTCCCTAACTTCCTAGACGTTCTAGATGTCTCATACGTCCTTAACGTCCCAGACGTCCCTGATGCCCTATATGTGCCTAATGTCCCAGACGTACCAGATGTCCCATACTCCCTTAACGTCCCAGACGTCCCAGACGTCCCAGATGCCCCATATGTCCCTAACTTCCTAGACGTTCTAGATGTCTCATACGTCCTTAACGTCCCAGACGTCCCTGATGCCCTATATGTGCCTAATGTCCCAGACGTACCAGATGTCCCATACTCCCTTAACGTCCCAGACGTCCCAGACGTCCCTGATGCCCTATATGTCCCTAATGTCCCAGGCGTCCTAGATGTTCCATATGTCCCTAACGTCCCAGACGTCCTAGATGTTCCATATGTCAATAACGTCCCAGACGTCCTAGATGTCCTACATGTCCCTAACGTCCCAGACGTCCCAGATGTTCCATATGTCCCTAATGTCCCAGGCGTCCCAGATGTCCCATATGCCCTATATGTCCCTAATGACCCAGGCGTCCTAAATGTCTTATATGTCCTTAACGTCCCAGACGTCCAAGACGTACTAGATGTCCCATATGTCCTTAACGTCTCAGACGTCTCAGATGTCCCATATGTCCCATATGTCACTAATGTCCCAGGCGTCCTAAATGTCCCATATGTACTTAAAGTCCCAGACGTCCCTGACGTCCTAGATGTTCCGTATGTCCTTAACGTCCAAGACGTCCCAGATGTTCCATATTTCCCTAACGTATCTGACGTCCCAGATGTCCCATATGTGTCATATGTCCCTAATGTCCCATTGTCCTAGATGTCCCATATGTCCCTAACGTCCCAGACGTCCTAAATGCCCCATATGTCCTTAACGTACCAGACGTCCCAGCTGTCCCGTATGTCCCTAACGTCCCAGATGTCCCAGACGTCCTAGATGTCCCATATGTCTCTAACGTTCCAGACGTCCTAGATGTCCTATATGTCCCTAACGTCCCAGACGTCCCAGAGGTCCCAGATGTCCCATATGTCCCATATGTCCCTAATGTCCCAGGCTTCCGTGATGTCCCATATGTCCCTAATGTCCCAGGCGACCTAAATGTCCCATATGTCAACATCCCAGACGTTCCAGACGTCCTAGATGTCCCATATGTCCTTAACGTTCCCGACGTCCCAGATATCACATATGTCCCTAACTTCCCAGACATCCCAGATGTCCCATATGTCCCATATGTCCCTAATGTCTCAGGCGTCCTAAACGTTTAATATGTCCTTAACGTCCCAGATGTCCTAAATGTCCCATATGTCCCTAACCTCCCAGACGTCCCAGATGTCCCATATGTCCCTATCGTCCCAGACGTCCCAGATGTCACATATGTCCCATATGTCCCATATGTCCCTAATGTCTCAGGCGTCCCAGATGTCCCACATGTCCCATATGTCCCTAATGTCCCAGGCGTTATAGATCATCCATATGACCCTAACGTCCCAGACGTCCTAAATGCCCCATATGTCCTTAACGTCACAGACATCCCAGACGTCCTAGATGTCTTATATGTCCTTAACGTCCCAGACGTCCCAGATGTCCCATATGTCCCTAACCTCCCAGACGTCCCAGATGTCCCATATGTTCCATATGTCCCTAACGTCCCAGGCGTCCTAAATGTTTAATATGTCCCTAACGTCCCAGATGTCCTAAATGTCCCATATGTCCCTAACGCCCCAGACGTCCGAGATGTCCCATATGTCCCTAACGTCTCAGACGTCCCAGATGTCCCATATGTTCCATATGTCCCATATGTCCCTAATGTCCCAGGCGTCCTAAATGTCCCATATGTCCCTAACTTCCTAGACGTTCTAGATGTCTCATACGTCCTTAACGTCCCAGACGTCCCTGATGCCCTATATGTGCCTAATGTCCCAGACGTACCAGATGTCCCATACTCCCTTAACGTCCCAGACGTCCCAGACGTCCCAGATGCCCCATATGTCCCTAACTTCCTAGACGTTCTAGATGTCTCATACGTCCTTAACGTCCCAGACGTCCCTGATGCCCTATATGTGCCTAATGTCCCAGACGTACCAGATGTCCCATACTCCCTTAACGTCCCAGACGTCCCAGACGTCCCTGATGCCCTATATGTCCCTAATGTCCCAGGCGTCCTAGATGTTCCATATGTCCCTAACGTCCCAGACGTCCTAGATGTTCCATATGTCAATAACGTCCCAGACGTCCTAGATGTCCTACATGTCCCTAACGTCCCAGACGTCCCAGATGTTCCATATGTCCCTAATGTCCCAGGCGTCCCAGATGTCCCATATGCCCTATATGTCCCTAATGACCCAGGCGTCCTAAATGTCTTATATGTCCTTAACGTCCCAGACGTCCAAGACGTACTAGATGTCCCATATGTCCTTAACGTCTCAGACGTCTCAGATGTCCCATATGTCCCATATGTCACTAATGTCCCAGGCGTCCTAAATGTCCCATATGTACTTAATTAAAGTCCCAGACGTCCCTGACGTCCTAGATGTTCCGTATGTCCTTAACGTCCAAGACGTCCCAGATGTTCCATATTTCCCTAACGTATCTGACGTCCCAGATGTCCCATATGTGTCATATGTCCCTAATGTCCCATTGTCCTAGATGTCCCATATGTCCCTAACGTCCCAGACGTCCTAAATGCCCCATATGTCCTTAACGTACCAGACGTCCCAGCTGTCCCGTATGTCCCTAACGTCCCAGATGTCCCAGACGTCCTAGATGTCCCATATGTCTCTAACGTTCCAGACGTCCTAGATGTCCTATATGTCCCTAACGTCCCAGACGTCCCAGAGGTCCCAGATGTCCCATATGTCCCATATGTCCCTAATGTCCCAGGCTTCCGTGATGTCCCATATGTCCCTAATGTCCCAGGCGACCTAAATGTCCCATATGTCAACATCCCAGACGTTCCAGACGTCCTAGATGTCCCATATGTCCTTAACGTTCCCGACGTCCCAGATATCACATATGTCCCTAACTTCCCAGACATCCCAGATGTCCCATATGTCCCATATGTCCCTAATGTCTCAGGCGTCCTAAACGTTTAATATGTCCTTAACGTCCCAGATGTCCTAAATGTCCCATATGTCCCTAACCTCCCAGACGTCCCAGATGTCCCATATGTCCCTATCGTCCCAGACGTCCCAGATGTCACATATGTCCCATATGTCCCATATGTCCCTAATGTCTCAGGCGTCCCAGATGTCCCACATGTCCCATATGTCCCTAATGTCCCAGGCGTTATAGATCATCCATATGACCCTAACGTCCCAGACGTCCTAAATGCCCCATATGTCCTTAACGTCACAGACATCCCAGACGTCCTAGATGTCTTATATGTCCTTAACGTCCCAGACGTCCCAGATGTCCCATATGTCCCTAACCTCCCAGACGTCCCAGATGTCCCATATGTTCCATATGTCCCTAACGTCCCAGGCGTCCTAAATGTTTAATATGTCCCTAACGTCCCAGATGTCCTAAATGTCCCATATGTCCCTAACGCCCCAGACGTCCGAGATGTCCCATATGTCCCTAACGTCTCAGACGTCCCAGATGTCCCATATGTTCCATATGTCCCATATGTCCCTAATGTCCCAGGCGTCCTAAATGTCCCATATGTCCTTAACTTCCCAGACGTCCCATACGTCCTAGAGGTCCCATATGTCCTAAACGTCTCAGACGTCCCAGATGTCCCATATGTCCCTAACGTCCCAGACGTCTCAGATGTCCCATATGTCCCATATGTCCCTAATGTTCCAGGCGTCCTAGATGTTCCATATGTCCCTAACGTCCCAGACATCCTAAATGTCCTATATGTCCCTAACGTCCCAGACGTCCCAGCTGTCCCGTATGTCCCTAACGTCCCAGACGTCCCAGACGTCCCAGATGTCCCATTTGTCCCATATGTCCCTAACGTCCCAGACGTCCCAGATGCCCCATATTTCCCTAACGTCCCAGACGTCCCAGACGTCCCAGATGTCCCATATGTCCTTAAAGTCCCAGACGTCCCAGATGTCCCATATGTGCCTAACGTCCCTGACGTCCCAGATGTCCCATATGTCCCATATGTCCCTAATGTCCCAAGCGTCCTAGATGTTCCATATGTCCCTAACGTCCCAGACGTGCTAAATGACCCATATGTCCTTAACGTCCCAGACGTCCCAGCTGTCCCGTATGTCCCTAACGTCCCAGACGTCCCAGACGTCCTAGATGTCCCATATGTTCCTAACGTCCCAGACGTTCTAGATATCCTATATGTCCCTAACGTCCCAGACTTCCCAGATGTTCCATATGTCCCATATGTCCCTAATGTCTTAGCCGTCCCTGATGTCCCATATGTCCCTAATGTCTCAGGCGTCCCAGATGTCCCATATGTCCCTATATGACCCTAATGTCCCAGGCGTCCTAAATGCCTTATATGTTCTTAACGTCCCAGACCTACTAGATGTCCCATATGTCCTTAATGTCTCAGACGTCTCAGATGTCCCATATGTCCCATATGTCCGTAATGTCCCAGGCGTCCTAAATGTCCCATATGTCCTTAAAGTCCCAGACGTCCCAGACGTCCTAGATGTCCCATATGTCCTTAACGTCCCAGACGTCCCAGATGTCCCATATGTGCCTAACATCCCTGACGTCCCAGATGTCCCATATGTCCTTAACGTCCCAGACGTCCTAGCTGTTCCGTATGTCCCTAACGTCCCAGACGTCCCAAGCGTCCTAGATGTCCCATATGTCCCTAACGTCCCAGACGTTCTAGATGTCCTATATGTCCCTAACCTCCCAGACGTCCCAGACGTCCCAAATGTCCCATATGTCCTATATGTCCCTAATGTCCCAGACGTCCCAGGCGTCTTAGATGTCCCATATGTCCCTAACGTCCCAGACGTCCCATATGTCCCTAACGTCCCAGACGTCCCAGATGTCCCATATGTCCCATATGTCACATATGTCCCTAATGTCCCAGGCGTCCCATATGTCCCATATGTCCCTAATGTCCCAGGCGTCCTAAATGTCCCATATGTCCTTAACGTCCCAGACGTCCTAGATGTCCCATATGTTTTTAACGTCAAAGACGTCTCAGATGTCCCATATGTCCCACATGTCCCTAATGTCCCAGGCGTCCTAGATGTTCCATATGTCCCTAACGTCCCAGACGTCCTAAATGTCCCATATGTCCCTAACATCCCAGACGTCCCAGCTGTCCCGTATGTCCCTAACGTCCCAGACGTCTCAGATGTCGCATATGTCCCATATGTCTCTAATGTCCCAGGCGTTATAGATCATCCATATGACCCTAACGTCCCAGATGTCCTAAATGCCCCATATGTCCTTAACGTCCCAGACGTCCCAGACGTCCTAGATGTCTTATATGTCCTTAACGTCCCAGACGTCCCAGATGTCCCATATGTCCCTAAAGTCCCAGACGTCCCAGATGTCCCATATGTCTCATATATACCTAATGTCCCAGGCGTCCTAGATGTCCCATATGTCCCTAATGTCCCAGGCGTCCTAAATGTCCCATATGTCCTTAACGTCCCAGAGGTCCCAAACGTCAGTAGATGCCTTTTGCCGGTTCTGCGACCTTCCCCCAACACTTTTTTAAGGTCGAGGTTACGGCCTCCCCTGACGCACTCCTTCCCCTGACAAGGCGGCCCTCAAGGTCATTTACTCGGATTGCAAAGCACGTGAACTTCAAGGCCAACGTTACTCCTCAGGCCCTCAAGGTCACTGGCATTGCAAGGTACGTGGACTTCAAGACCAACGTTACTCCTGCGGCCCTCAAGGCCATTCACTCGGATTGCAAAACTCGTGAACTTCAAGGCCAACGTTACCCTAATATCACTCAGATTAGTCTAAAACCTCCTCCACAACCTACCCTTTAGTGCAAGGTCAAGGCCATAAGCACTCGGACAACCTCAATAAGTTTAATAAAAGAGACACATTTTTAAAAGGTTTTATTTTCAGCAATACATAAATCCGTACTACATTATGGTACACAAACAAGGAATATTCTTATTCTGCGAGTCGAAGATGTTCTCCAGCTCCGGGCAATTACAACTGCATACCTCGTACGTAACGTCTCCCATAAACACAGCTGCTTGTCGTCCGTATAGAGCACTACAATAAATAATTAGGTATTTAAGTACCAACATATTAAGAAATACGCCACACAAACACGCATAAAGAATGTGAATTATTAGTTGTTCGCAGATGTAGTAACGAAATTATTTCTTACCCTTCCTTAAGTACGAAATAAAAGAAATAAAGGCAACTAATATTTCCCACGATTACACAGCTCTGAATCTTCTCGACAAAGTTTGTACCAGATTTATGTGAGCATGACATTTACAAATAATATTTATAACTACCTTATTATGCCAGGATCCGGTCGATGGTTTCCCACAGCTCCGGGCAATTACAACCGCATACCTCCGTAGAGCACTAGAATAAATAATTAGGTATTATAGTACCAACATATTAAGAAATACGCCACACAAACACGCATAAAGAATGTGCATTATTAGTTGTTCGCAGATGTAGTAACGCAATTATTTGTTACTCTTCCTTAAGTACAAAATAAAAGAAATAAAGGCAACTAATATTTCCCACGATTACAGCTCTGAATTTCCTCGACAAAACAAATACCAGATTTAAGTAAGCATGCCAAATAATATTTACCTTATTCTTCTACGTTTCCGCTCTAATATGCTGTTCACCCGTTATCCAATACATTTTCGGCCACGTAGTGTTGATTTCGAATAGCACTTCCTAACCACAAAACAAGTTCCAAACTGCAGTCTGAACGAAGCAGTTTGCAAGGTCAACATGTTACGCGGCGTGCACACCTCTTGCTGGCAAGCGACATTCCTGTTCGACAGAAAGCCGTGCTATATTTAGCGTTACCAAAGAGCGGATTCTTATGCAAATACCTTTTTGTAGACTGCGCTTTAGGAAAATTAATCAATAAGGGCGAATCAAACATTTTCACGTCTACTGACATGTATTTTATTTTGCCTATAATGCCAATGTCATTAGTCTACTGCCTATTTTTAGCTTTACCGCCTAAAATTTGCCTAATTCAAGAAAGAATAATAAAAAATAAGCTAGTCTTGTCTACATTACATCGAATTTTAAAGTTTTAGCTGACAGTGTCACTAAGTTACAGAGTGTAGGCTTAACTTTAATCAATTTCTTCCAGAATTTGGAGGAAGTCGAAGCCTCTTTAAAACATATGAATGTAGCAGACAAACTGAAGTCTGCATTAAATAAAAATCCTGATATAGGAGTATTAAGAAAGATATCTAAAGTACTTAATGGTGAAAAAAAGAAGTTGACTTTTTACAGAAAGCAATTGAGAACAAGTATTAGTTACTTATTTTGCAAGCCAAATTTAACATATTTAGCGCTACCAAAGAGCGGATTTTTAGGCAAATGCCTTTTGTAGATTTAGCTTTAGAGAAATTAATAAATAAGCGCGAATCAAACATTTTCACGTCTATTGACATGTATTTTATTTTGCCTATAATATCTATTTTATTAGTTTACTGCCTATTTTCAGTTTTACCGCCTAAAATGTGCATAATTCAAGAAAAAAATAAGCTAGTTTTGTCTACATTACTTCGAATTTTAAAGTTTTAGCTGACAGTATCACTAAGTTACAGAGTGTAGGCTTAACTTTAATTGATTTCTTCCAGATTTTGGAGGAAGTCGAAGGCTTTTTAAAACATGAATGTAGCAGACAAACTGAAGTCTGCATTAAATAAAAATCCTGATATAGGAGTATTAAGAAAGATATAGGAGTATTAAGAAAGATATCTAAAGAAGTTGCCTTTTTTACAGAAAGCAATTTAGAACAAGTATTAGTTACTTATTTTGCGGGCAAATTTAACAGTTAAGTAGTAGGAAATGGTACGTATTATTGGTACAACAGTTGGCTTTCAAGGTCAAATCTTAAAATGTTTATATCTCCGTTGTTTATTGTGACATTTTAGCATTGTACTCCTTTCTGATTATTGATAGTTTATAAGTAGAAGCCCACGCTTTCGGTATTCATACCCAGTTCGACGCTAGAGCAATGCCTATCGATAAATTTGGGAAACATATGCATGCGAATTCCACGTCGCACCCGCAGGTGTTTGTGGTTGAAGAGCTAAGCGAACCTATATATTATGAACGAGATTTACGACTAGTATCTAGTGCCATCAGTTCAGATAGATGGTACATCCTAGCTCATGGTGACACCGAATATACTATTTCCTTCCTTGTAGCTGAAATAACAAATGTCTTACTTTATCCCGAAAATACCGAAATTTATATCAACAAGAAAGGATCATATAATTTTCGCGAAATGATCGGGATGGCATTAAAAAAAGGTGATGTGCTAAAATTTTGGGCAGTCAAGCCAAATATGCTATATGTGGAATTTCAACTCAAGGTTCCCATAATTGTTGAGTCCAAAAAGACAGTACTGTGAGTTGGAGGCCTCCTGTCACCACTCGGTCGTCAAACTTGCTCCTGCTTCAGCTCAAACTTCAAGTTTAAGAGATGTAACGTTGGGAAGTGAAATGAAATCAGAAAGAAGGGTCGTGAGAGTAGTGGCACTTTAATCGGTTTTCAAGGTTAAGGTGAGATGCGAAGCAACACAAAAAAATTAGACATGCAGTAAGCTGGAGCGAACTTACTGCATGCCTAAATTATGACTCGACTAGGATTCGAACCTAGGTCTCCCTGTATATCCGCAATCTGCAGCCGAGGGTATCTTAACCGCTAGACCATCGAGTCTTATATATAAAACCCAATTAAAGAGACAAATATTGTACAAAAGCTTTATTTTCACTGTTCAAGATACAAAAAATGCTAGACTAAATTGTTATAATACCAACACGTGAAGAAGTACGTTACAGACATACACAATATAGCAAATAATAGGGTGCCTAAAACAATTGTAGATATACAACAGGAATTATCGGCGGGTGCAAGTAGCTTCTTCAAGACATCCGGTTTATTTTTTAACAAAATAGTTTGCCAAGGAGTGTCTACAGCATATGAAGGGAAATGGAATTTTACTTTGAACGTTAGCAAATCCTGAAGAGTAAAGTTGTGCACGTGTATTTTAAAAACGGATATAGTTGTCAAGGAACTGGTATCCATTTTACGCCACGTCACGTTGTGAACTCCGTCATTGTAAGCAAGATATGCGGAACTGCACCGTGGTGGTTGAAGGACGTAGAGAATCCCATCATGAACTGCAGCGAGAGCAACCAAAAATTGTATTGGTAGCATGTTCAACACGTCGATGGCAACTAGTGAATGGTTCGGTGAAGGAACAGCTTAAGTAGCTTCACCTCGAATAGGGTGAACCGCACTTTGTATCACTTATGACAACTGCAAGATTTTGTCGCCTTGGCTGCACCCGGTTTATTGTTACCTGCTACATCCACTCCCGAGGGCGTATTCATCTCGACGATTAATTTAAAAGTTGCAGCTAGAATTTCGTCCATGGTTTGGAAATGCTTCTTCACTTCGGCAACTTTGCAGGTGGGTGACCATCGGAGGTGTTCAGATAAGGGTGTGTCATGATCTTCCCAACCAGAAATTTGAATTCCACAGTAAAAACACTGTACACAATCTAAAGTGTCGTTGATGCGAAAGAAACCAGCGTCTGCAAGCGATTTAGGAGATCGACATCGGCTCCAGTCGCTAAAGGTTCGTAGCCGTGTGGAGTAACTCGCAAACTTCGGAAATCTAGGTTCTGAGCACATTATGGTTGCAATGGTAACAACAGACTAACAGCATACGTGTGTATGAAAACTTTATATAGTACAATTGAAGGTCACAGAGAATTAAAAAACACAAAAATAGTTTTATAAATATTTATTTTCAAATATTTATCTCCAACTATACGTTATGAATGCAACCTCGCCGTCGTGCAGCCGCGACAGGAAGCTCTCCAACGGACGATAGACGTGGGTCAACCACCAGTGAGCTGTCGATCCGTCAAGAGTGGTAGGGTGCGTCCTGAAGGTGGTAGTCTCCGTGAGATTTTCCCCGAAGAGGTCGTAGGTGTACTCCACCGTGATTACCGCTTGGAGGGTTCGCTGAGGCGACGTTGGAGGGCACGCAGCCAAAAATCTCCGGAAGTGACGGTAGAAGTGGTCAGCACCCGGAAACGTCGTAGCTGCTGGTGGATGGCTGTTGGTGGATGATGAAAGCTGTCGATGCATGATTCTGGTGATGCTGCTGGTTGTAGTAGCACGCATTAAGCTTAATAAAGGAAAGCAGTCAAGGACGACCTTCCACCACCAACAGCAACGCTGAAGGATGTGTATAAATAAAGATGAAGGTTACTTCTCCCACCACTCGGACTTCAAGGTTATTCCTCCGGCCACTCGGTCCTCAAAGCCATTCACTCGGATTCTAAGGTCAAGATTTCTTCTCCCAACCACTAGGACGGCAAGGTTTCTCCTCCCACCACTCGGACTTTAAGAGATGTAACGTTAAGAAGTGGAATAAAAGCGGAAAGAAGAGACGTGAGAGTAGTAGTAGCACTTCAACAACCTGTAGAAATGGAAGCATTATATAAAGCTATCGAAATAGTTCAGAGTCAGAAAGGAGCGGAGGTCTGTAGTGATGTGTGTATAAAGCCTAAACCACTGTTGTGTCCAGCACTCCTATGTAGTAGGACGTACAAATTAAATAAGTCAAGTTCGAAGTGTGTGAGTGTAGGATTTGAGTGGAGTCCACAATTTACCCCAGTTATTGTAATACGGGGTATCAAAAACGACTGGGTGCAGTTGGATGAGCAGGAGTGGACTGCCCTATTTGCAAATCAAGGCGTGATTGCCAACTACTTCTATTCGGTCGACGGTCAGTGGCCAGCTGTAGAAATAGGAAGGAAGAGGATTGTATTCCAAGAGATTCAGACCAGGAAAATATTAAAATTAGAGGAAGTGGGCTTGTCAGAGGTGTGCTTAGCGAAGGAAACTGTAGAAGAGCTGTGGCGCTTGCAGAAACTCGTGGAACTGCGATTCGCACAATTAAAAGCGTTGAACTTTGAGAGTTTCTACAAAGAAATAGTTAGGGGTGTGGCAAACTTTTCTGGGGACTGTTTAGTCAATGTAAAGGCTGTAGTAGATCAGCTGGAGGAGAACTCTGAAAATACTGCGTGTATGGTGGAAGTGCTAACGTTCGCGAGTTCTATGGTAAAGTGCGACATCGAAGTGGAAGCACTGAGTCGTCAGTTGGCAGTGTAGTCATGTGGATGAATTATAGAGAGGCTGCTCGACCGGCTGCAGGAGACGTACCTAGTGCGGTTGAACGATTAGTGAGTTCGTTAAAGGATTTAGCTTTCGAAGCGTCGCACGAAGTCGTATATGGGTTAGGACGTTCCGGATTCAGTGACGAAGAGTTGTATAAACAGGAAAAAAAGTACAAAAATGGTGCAGCTGTTGGTCGACTATTTTTAGATGGAGCCATAAATGAAAGCCTCCTTCTGGATTTAATGTTTAGTCTTGGTCTAGAGTGGCATATGTGTGAAGTAAAAGCCTTTATAGAGAGGAAGGAAAATGAAGAAGAGTGTACAGTTTGAGAACTCAAAGAATCAGGTGTACAATCTGCATACGTGGGCGTATGCGTATCGAAAAGCTCGGAAAGGATTGTGGGAGCGAGAAGCTATTGACAGGTTGCGATTCCAGCGGAGGATACTTACTGTGGCTGAAGTACTGCGAGAAGTCTTGTGCGCAGAACATAGGCAGACAATTTATTTAGAACGCTTTTCCACTAGTACGTAGGTGTGTAACACATGTATATATGTTGTATGCAAATAAAAACACAATAAAAATTTAAAAAGTTGTTTTATTCCATTATGTAGTGATTATAAATATGATACACGTTAGATAAAGCGCAATAACAAATCGGTTCGGAATGATATAAACAAGCAGGTTGTGATGGGGTGAGGGCCGGTTGTTCTTCCACTTCGATGATTGGGATGGTAGTAAAGCGGCGTAGAAAAGTTGCTTTTTCTCGGCCTTTCACATATATTTCGGTGGCACCTCGCAAAAGACGCCGCAGGATTGCAGGAAACAAATACGCTTGAGTAAATCCATCGTCCCAGTCGATGCAGTGATGATGAGTCATTAACCAACGGGCTTGTTGTTGCAAATGAGATGGCAAGGACGTGAATGGAAATGGTGACTTGAAGATATAGTGAGATACTGACGCACCATCATATGCTGCCAATTCTTTCGGGCTAAAGTGCTTATCGGACGTTTTGAAGCCTTGAATATCGAGAATGAGCTTCATCGTATTAGACAGAGAGAGCACGGTGCAGTTACGTTAACAGCCAAAATGCAACTGAAGTGGTTTTAAGAAATTACAGTTGTTTAACTGCTTTTGTCAACGCGTTGTAAGTAAAAACCCGATCGTGAAGAACGAGGCAATACGCGGTTGTGTTGGCTGCCACGTTAGCGGAAGTTTCAAATTCAACTCGGAAAACGACGGCGTTTGCATGAAGGTAGTCTTTTTGTTGAGAACAATCGATCACAACAATAGGCGCTTTGTCGGCAAAGTCATGGCGGGAGAAGAAGGGCTCATCGACTTTGTTATAATAAGATGATTGAAACTTAGAATACATGTCGTATAATGTTGCGTAATGATTGAGTGCATAATTGTTATGTAAATTGTCGTATGGAAATCGTTCGGTGTTCAGAAAAACTCGGAAATTGGTAAGACCAACTTTATCGAAATTAGCATTGTCCTTACTGATTAGCCCCGAACGACCTGATTGAAACCCTACGATGACGTATCTGGGGGTTTGTAATTTTGTGCTTGTAGCGATAGCGTGAGAATGTTGAGTCACAGCATGAACACCAGGTATGATATGAAGCTGCCAGCTGCGAAATGCTACTTGTGTGTCAATATTTTTATCGATGTATTTGGTTAGGGCTAATTCTTGGGCAAGACCGGGAGTGATATGAGGAACCTTCCAGTATAGTTTGTCAATCGTAACTTTAGCCGTCTCCCCTACGGTAGCACTGAATACGGCGTCGGCATCGGTATTGCTGCGAATTAATACAAGTTCTTGTCGGATGTTAAGTATTACTTTGCCATAATCTTCGGCGAATCCTAACAGCATTCTCAACGGTATGCAGGCACTAAAGTTACCTTCCTGATCGGTAATGGGAGGATCGCCGCTGGCAAACAATCCTGCATTTTGAAGCTTTTTAACGTCAGCGGAACTGTAGGACACATATCCCTTAAGAGTAGACGTAATACCAGGTTTGGTGACAGAGTCGACAACGACGCCATTGATTTCGTATCGGATTTCGCTAAATAAGTGAGCCAAACCATTGTTAAGGAATTTAGCCGTTGTAACTTCACCGTTTTCCTTCCGCAACTTTCCCTCTAGGTACAGATAGCTCAGGCCGGGAAGAGTTGACATATCTTCGGGAATTGGAATTCGAATTTTATCGTTATAGTCAAAACGGTTTGTATACGGTTGATGTGTGTGCAATTGATTGCTAATGATAGAAGTGTCGACGAGGACTCGCTCTCCAATATTTAAAATACTCATTACACTATTGTAAAGCCTAAGGACCGCAAGAAGTCTCTGTTTGCTTTAGTTAGCTGCGTGGTGGACGAAGCCGTACTGATCTTACGAGGGTGTGGGCGACGATTCTTATAGGAAGTAAAGCAGGGGTGGTACGGAGTGGTGAATCGAAAACTCATTACAGTTTCTTTAAATGTAATGTTACCGTAACGGTCTCTTTACTAAAACTGACAGGATTATCCGATTGGTCTAGTATTTTAATAGTTAAGTTAGTAATCTGTTTCGTGCTGATCGGTAGATAGATGACAGGGTTAGGGGTTTCCACTATTTTGTACCCGGGCGGTACTATGGGGAAGAATTGGTGAATGATATGGCCGGGCTTACCATTTTTATATGAACCAACGGAGATGTTGCAATGAATAAGAATCGAGTTGATGTTCAAAATTTTCGTAACATGTTCAGCTGTGTGCCACCTATCTGCAGCATACACTTTTTTCTCAAAGCCTAACATGTCCCGGATAGTATTGTCGCTTTGAAAGTCGATTGGAACGGTGGACTTTATTTCAGTTTTTAAGGTGCTGTTGTTTCCACGTAGCAGTACCTGTTTAACACCCGTATCAGAATCGAGTTGGTTATGTAAAAATTCAGCAATGTCGGTAATTTCATATGCTCCCTCCGGTATAATAATAGGAGGTTCTCCAACAAGATGAAATTCATTGTTGGGAGGTCTAACGTTTGGAATAGTATAGTAGGTTTCGAAACTTAACAATCCCAAGACGTATTCGCTACCATCGTCTAAGAAAATGGGAGGGTCAAAATTTGCAGTAAGAACAGATGAATCTCCCGTAAGAGTGAATATACTGGACATGATAAAGCGCGGCACCTAAACTGACGACAAAAGCGGTTTCGCCAAGTTATATAAGAATTTGAGACACAAATGTCCGCATGTGTATGATGCGAGTTTTTGATATCTATTAGAATTGTACATAATTGTGTTGTTGCTACCATCGCTGCGAAACTAGTTTACTAATTCGGGAGGAGGTTGTAAGCGACCTATGCTATCGAAATACAGAACAAATCGATCAGCTTTAACGTAGGCTGTCCAATGTGTGCCAGGTCCAACATCATCGTCTAAGTTAGTAACACCACATTCTCGTTGACGAATTTTGTCGGGTAGAGCATCTCGCATAAATATCCCCCTAAAATGGGGAATTTCTAAGCGTTTAACGTACTGTGCAATATCGATGTTCGTCAACGCTCGGCGTGGTAGCTTCAACGGTAGTTTTTTGACTGATACGGTCGTAGATATAGTCCTTTTCCTCGAGCAATGGATTCCATAGCTTTGTTATGCCGTTCCTTTTCCTGGAGATCCTTTTTAGAAGCCTTTGAGTCGCCAACCGCTTTAGCGACTGCTGCAGCACCGCCTCCGAGTGACCCCAATGCTCCTAATGCAGCAAGTATGGGTACAAGCGGCAATATACCTCCTCTCTTGGGAACAGGTACTAATCTAGAACGAATTCGGCGTTTCCTTCGCGATTTAAAAACGACCGCGCCTCCAATACGTTTACGCCTACTACACCTTGTACGCTTCCGTTTTCTAGATACCCCCGTACCAATTTTTTGCGCAATACCGACAATAGGTAGTGCACGCTTTCGTTTCCGGGAGACTCTCACACCAACAGTGGGTTGTGTACGCTTTCGTTTTCTAGATACTCCCGTACCAAATTTTTGTGCGGCAATAGGTAACGTACGCTTTCGTTTTCGGGGGACCGTCACACCAGCAGTGGGTAGTGTACGCTTCCGTTTTCTAGATATCCCCGTACCAAATTTTTGCGCTGCAATAGGTAGTGTACGTTTTCGTTTCCGGGGTGTTTCCATAACAGCAATGGGTTCTGTACGCTTTCGTTTCCGGGAAACTCCCATGCCGAGTTTGGTTTTCCCTTTCATAATCCCTGTAACAGCAAGAGCTGCCGCTCTTTCTCCAAGAGTAGAGTCTTTTGCTTTAACGCGTTCCCAAGCTTTCTGTGCAAGAACTTTATCCGCCGCGTGACGCGTCGAAAGATTGCTAGATTGTGAGTATGCGATGTCGTGTTGCTTGCAAGCCTCGTCCAGAGGGTTTCTTCCTCGATCGCCTCGAGAAAGCCGCTTGTTTAGGCGGGTACCCGGTCCGCAAAATTTGTAACCTGGTATATGTAATTCGAAGGGCAACTTATCAATAAGGGTATTCAACAAACCGCGACCTTTCCGTGTGACGGTTCGACGACTACTACGAGTTTTACGTCTAGTATAACTCATCTTAAACAAACGCTCGTCGAAGAGCGACTGACGATGTGAAGCTCAAAGGGGTAGATATATACTTAGCACAGCGCGGTTAGAAGCTAGTTCGTCCCCGTCCGAAAACGATGAAGAACGTCAAAATTGTTAAACAAAAATGTTCGCTGCCGGTAGTAAATCATACAGTAAATTCCATGTCAGAAGGGTTCAGACGACACGGCACTTTACTGGGTATAGGATGTAAAAGGGGTTTGATCATTGGTCCTTCCGGCTCTGGGAAAACCAATGCGATGATCAGTCTTTTGGTACACCGCAATGGGGTGCGGTTTCAAAACTTGTATTTGTATTCCAAAACCCTTGACCAACCTAAATACAAATTTCTGAAGATACTCCTGAAGTCACTAAAAGAAATCGGATTCTACGAATTCAGCGAGGGGTGTGAGGTTATCAAACCACACGAGGCGAAAGAAAATTCTGTTATTGTGTTTGATGATGTGGCATGCGACACTCAAAGCATAATTAGAGATTATTTTAGTTTCGGACGTCATCGAAATATAGATTGTTTTTACCTCTGTCAGACTTACTCATCAATCCCGAAACAACTGGTGCGAGATAATGCGAATATCATAATCGTATTCCGGCAAGACCACACCAATCTTAAACACATTTACGATGATCATGTAAACACAGACATGTCATTCGAAAAGTTTAAAAACTTATGTTCCCACTGTTGGATCAAAGATCACGGATTTTTAGTTATCGACAAAGAAAGCGAAATCAACGCCGGTCGTTATAGAAAAGGGTTCGACAGTTATTTCACTATATAGGCATGGACCACTGCTGTACAAATTATTAGTCTACGAACAACGAGCGTAATAGCAACATGGACAAACGGTTAGTAAGCGATCTTATTAAAGCTAGAAAGGCTGTCAGGCGGAAATATGAAACTTTAAAAGCAGATATCGCCGAATCGCGGACGGCTCTTGCGGAGCAATTTAAACCAATTTCCCAACCACTCACGGAATTGCTAACATCCATCAAGCAAGAAGGAGGTCAAACAATACAGCAAGAAGTAGGACCTATGCTGAGAACCATCAAACGACGAGTGTCCACACCATCTATCCTACCCCGTCCGAGAAATGGCAAAACCCCCGTACGAGCGTCAACCCCCGACATTGCCATTCCCGGACCGTCGACTTCGACGTTGGTAACATCCACACCTAGATTTCTTGACAGAGAAGTATTGTATAAGAGTTTACCGGATGAGGAGCAACAGGTGGAGGCTCAAGAAGAAGCGGCAATTGAAACTTCGGTAGCAGAGGCTAGGGAAACCGTGCGACAAATGATGGAACCGGAAGTTCTAGGGGAATACCTGGAACAGTTCTCAGGGTTAGCTAGAAAATATATCGAGGGAATGATACGAGATACAGAGAGCAAGTACGATCTCCACTATGGAGTTCGATGGGACATAGACACTGATAAGTTTGCAATTGGGAATAAACAGCTTACTTTTGAGGGTCAGGACATGGTTATTACAGATCACGGCAATAGAATAGTATACAGAGGCACCCCCGGCTTTTACGAATTAATGTTCTTAAAGAAACCGATAACTTATACAACCAAAGACCAGGAAAATTACTATGACATAGTGAACCGATCCGCCGCAAATCGTAAGAACTACGATCCAACCCAAGGGATAAGCGGCAACGCCGGCCCAAAATATATGAAAGTAGTACGCCCCCTGGCTACATCCTTCGGCATTAGACAACCTACCAGAGCCGCATCGAGGGTGCAGCGTACCGGTAGGGGATTATTAACAGTAACCAATAAAAAAGTGGAATTTGTTCCTTGGAAAGATCCAAATTCATTAGTGGATCGTCTGCGCATATTACTAGCTTCTCAGGTAGCGGGGCACACCGGCCATTCCAACGAAATCGTAAGCATCACCCAAGCTCTACGAGATGCAAAAATAATTTACTAAGGCGAGTACAAAAGTGGAGTACCTATTGAATTACGATCAGAAGGTGCTAGACGATAGAGTAATGCCCATCGACAAATTTGGACGCCACTACCATAGCACACGCTCTGCTCCTCATCGCAAACATATCTTTATGAAAGTTCAAAATATAAAGGCACTACATATAGAAACACCGCTTCTACTGGTGGGGCGTGGGCATAATGAGGAGGGATTTTCAAAAATATTCGGAATTGATGAGTACACTTTTCCGTTAGCGACCGGACAGATTATTGATATTCAAGTCAGCGGACCTTCTGTGGAATCATACATCAACGGAGTCCAGCGGGATGAGATGGTCGGTGTGACTTTGAATCGAGGAGATACGCTTAGATTCAAAGCCGTTACCCCCAAGTTATACGTACAGCTGCTGCTTAAATGTCCCATAGCAGTCGATACAGCGACATTCGACAATGAGTCCTAAGGAAGATCTAGTCGCAGAACTTCACAAACCAGCGCGAAAAAATTTCAAGAGGCGACGGGTGATTCTCAAAGGATTGCATGATTTACTACAAGCGGATTTGGTGGAGATGCAACCATATGCACGAAGCAATAAAGGTTATCGATACATTTTAGTTGTTATTAACGCTTTTTCTAAATACTTGTGGGCTGTTCCGGTAAAACGGAAAACGGGAAAAGACGTAACAACTGCTATGCAAAAAGTTCTTGCCAGTATGAAAGTGTCTCCTAAAAACGTACAAACCGATTTGGGAAAAGAATTTTATAACACCGATTTTCAAGCTTTGATGCGACGGTACAAGATAAATCACTACAGCACGTATTCATCTATGAAAAGCAGCATCGTGGAAAGATGTAACCGCACCCTGAAGAACATGATGTGGAAGCAGTTCAGTTTGCAAGGGTCCTTCAAATGGTTAGACATTCTACCCAAACTCTTAACGAAATATAACACAACCAGGCATAGCACAACAGGTATGAAGCCGGCTGAAGTTAATTTTAAAAATGCCAAACGTCTGTTACACACCGTGTACAGCCACACAAAAACTGTAGATCCAAAACCTCAAAAATTTCATAAAGGAGACTATGTACGCATTAGCAAATATCGTTCGATATTTAGCAAGGGGTATACACCCAGCTGGAGTAACGAAATATTCAAAATAACCACAGTGCGACTTACAAACCCTACCACCTACAGACTCATGGATCAGGAAGGGCAGGAAATCAAAGGTGGATTTTACGAACACGAACTACAGAAAACCAAACACTCGGACATCTACCTGGTAGAAAAGGTGTTGAAGAAGAAAGGTAACCAGCTTTACGTAAAGTGGTTGGGATTCGATAACCGTCATAATTCCTGGATAACCACAACCAACCTTGTGTAATTGACTGCTATTGTACTTATACGTTGTAAATAAAAAAATGTTTTTATACTCTCATTTATTATTTGTACTGCTTACTACAATAACATACGGAGCGCTCGTTGCATAATAAAGATGTATTGAGTGTGTACATACATATCTTTCGTTGACAAAAAACATTTGTCGGATATCCCAACATATAATCGATGCTTCTAATCTAACAACCATCACCACTCCTATAAACAATATTTCTTTTATACTAAACTTAACCTACAAAGAACAAGAAAGCGTACGTAATGTGGGACCTATGCTTGCAAGTAATGACCAATACTGTTGCCCAAACATATTGCTAAGGCAAGGTGTCGGCAATCCGTAGCAATTCGTCAAGCCTGTAATCAGGTATATCTCGGTGACCCCACGCCAAGGTCTTCGTTGTGTTGGGAATAAGAAAGCGTTTATCATCTTTCGAAGAAAGCGCAACCTTATTCATTAATTTGGTGTACATAGTGTGTAAACGCGAGCGAAAAACATACATTTGACAAAAGACAGCATCTCTTCTGCTCTCAGCAACAGACTGATAAATTTCGCTGGTGAGGTACTTTCGAACGGAAGACTTTTTGATGCCCTTAGCTTTCTTGTCAACTTTGTCGATAGCGTTTACACAGTATGTTTTTGCACCGACCCCGTAGAAGCTACGCACGACTACCCCAGCGTACTCGTCCTTAAATTTGCCAACAACAGATTTGGTTTGCGGAACGTCGTGCAAGTTATTCTTATAATTTGAGGTATCGAAGCGATGAAGGTGGCGTTTCATGTCCGCGTAAAAATTTTCAGTAAAAATTTCCAAAATTAAGGAGTCCGTATCTGTGTACAATAGAGAAACATTAGGACCATATTGCTCCTTCAAAAAATCATAATAAAACTCGTACATTACAGTTTTCGAAATATCCAAAACTGAGAAACCAACATAGCTGGGTTTGTCGTAGACAACCACCGTCTTGTTCATTTCTACAGCAATTAAATTTTCACCAAACCGAATTCTATCTTTAAAGTTAGGTTTCGCGATCCAAGCTTCTGCCCCCATTCTGTGACCAAGTTTCTCCCAATGACTCACTAATTTTACCTCAACCCTTTTGTCCACGTTTTCCATAGTTTTGCCAAATACGCTGTTGTTAGCTAGCTTAAAAGAATTACGATGGAATTCGTTGTCAGACTGGTTTCTTAAATTTGTGTTTAGGTCGATGTACGATCTAAGCCAGGGGGATTGTCTAAATTTCAGTATCCTATGGGTTCTAGTCAAAATCAAACCAGCCTTTAAGCATTGCTTTAAATTTCTATAGTGAATAACGTATCTATGTTTGTCATGTAAATTTGGAATCAATTTCGCATCTTTATATTTTCCCTGTGGAGGAACCAACAGCTCGGGACAAAAGGGCAAGTCATTGTGAGCGTCGTGTAAATTTTCCGGGTACTGCAAGTCAACTTCCAGCACGTACCCAGTGTCAGATTTGTTGGAAACTTGAAAAACGTCAAAACGGTCAATTTCCTCGTCAGTCAACCAAACAAAACCACCTTGCGGTAGAAACTGTCTCATTCCAAATCCATATAGGTTTGTAGAATCCAAAAACATGATAAAAGAAGTGGGTTTGGAAGGATCATAATTACCCGCAAATTTGTTGTTGGCAATAGCCTTTCTCCCGACACAAGTACTGACTCCCCCGCGAATACCTTTTTTGAAAAAGTTAAACATATCAATGTCAGTCAACAGCTCCAACTCAACCCCAGTAAATTTTAACATGGCATCCCAACTTAATCCGGGGGCTGTGTAATACTGCGCTGGATCTAAATTATATTGTTGCAAATAAAAATTTCGAAAGTTTTCGAAAACGTCTGCCAAAATAAAAACGTCACATTTGAGGTACACATCGGAATAGTCGCCCAACGTTTTACATTCAAAAGTTTGCCAGACCTTAACGGCGCGCGCGTAATCGGCCTCAGTAATATGGGCATCGTTTAACCGGTCATAAAACTGGGCGATTGTGGGTAAGGTAGGCTCGCTTAATTTCGCAAAAGAGTCTACGTACGAATAGGGAAATACACCTTTCTGCCTCATCAACTCAAATTTTAAGCCATCTCCGAATTGATTTTGAATTTCAACACACTGTCCATCCTTCAACGTACCGGCCAGCGATGCCAAAGAAGCACTTAAAAATCGGTAACTATCTAAAAAGCGAATTTGCATATAAACTTGTTTACGTTCCCCGTTCTCAAAAATTTCATCAACCCAAATACGTTTGCCAAATGAAATATATTTTTCTTTAGTTACCGGAATGACATCAATTTTCTCCTTATTTTGAGCCAACTTTTTTACGAAAAGGTGTGAATCGTAGTTTAAATTATGAAAAAATACGGGAATAAATTTTGGAAGTTTATAATTTAGATTGCAATTGGAATGAGCAGCTCCCCGATAGTGTCCCGTCAAATGGTCGTGATCACGAACTTTTACGTCCGAGTCTTTGAAAGGGCGATTGCAAATGTGACATGAAACAGCTCCGTTAAAATTTTGAATTTCCGCGAGATCCATATCCCTAAGAGGTACAACAGGCTTCAGGTAGTTGGAATACAACCTAAAGACGTCTTGATCTAGACGATCCACAAACACTTCGACAGCATCTGCACCCCGATAAATTTCGAATTTGGATAGAGTATCGTCAAACGAACATTTCAAATAATATGCAAAGGAATACGGTTTGTGTTCGCACGTTGTAACCGTATAAGGTCTTTCGCAATCGGGGTGTAGGTTCCCTCCATCGACCGGTGTTAAAATCGTTTCGAAATCTGCATAAATGACAAACGGTAGCTTCATCTGCTTCGCGCAGTTGTCAAACTTAAGAATATTGCGGGGCCTCATTTCCCCAAACGCAGGCGTGACCAATTCTGTCGTAGGCATTTTAGTGTACTCACGATTACAGTCAAAACGTTGATGCATCTCCAACTTCGCATCGCTATCAAAATAATTTAGACAACCATCGCAAAAATGTTTAGCATGATCATTACGCGTTATTTGGTGTGAAACTAACCTAGACAAATCCGCGATACAACAGTAGTGACTATTACCTTTGTCGTTGGTAATTAGCAACAAATTTACATGCCACCTCTTTTTCAAAGAGGTGTGGTACAGAGGTCCCACAACTTCATATTCCGTAACATTGCCTCGAAAAAATTTTTCCAGTCCGTATACATTTACAGAAATTTGCGGATTATATTTTTCAAATTTTTGAATATCGCGCAATCTAACAGGGAATTCAATGTCCCTAAATTTCAAGAATCGACGACAATCCGGATACGAAGTCGTTCGATTAGGCTGTCCAATTGGTTTGCAAATGGCCGAGGTTACAGCCCACCCGAAACAACAGTCGTCATCGTTTTGGATGTTCACGATCGCTTTCTTGTTTTTAATCTGCTTCGGCAGCGGGATATATGACGATGCTCGAAGCGGATTATACCTATTTACATTAACCTCTATATACAGCAGCTGCTTCAGGATCCACCCTGTTAAAGAACAAAACGCGATTAGTTTTGCTGCAAGAACCCTTCAAAGATTGCACGTACCTGACTCTCGTTCCTGAAATTCGGACACCTTCTCGTCCAATATCCCCGTAAAATTATCATATAATTCGTTCAAGTTTGTACCGCGAGTAGCCACCTCGTTAGCTGTATTAAAACTTTTTACGTCTTGCACATCTTGAACCTCCAAAATAAAAAACCCGAAAAGTTCGAAATTGATTTTTACACTAGTTAATTTATGTAACTGTCCTTCTATAAGACCTATAATTTTGTCTTTGAGTTCGGTCATATATTCTACAACACTTATATGATAATTTTCCGTGGACACCCTATAGCTTATTACACGGGACTTGAAGGCGCTCTGTAGGGCCACCACTCCCTTCCCCAGGTAGGCGACACCACACCGTCTTGTGTGACGACTGCTCCGGAGATGTCCGATGAAACCATTCCGGGGCACGTTATCGTCACACACGTTGCAGTATCGGGTCCTGGGTGGCTGTTCTGTTATTAAAAAAACGTTAGCAACCATGAAACGCTACAATAGAGACACACTCACCAGCACTGGAAACTTGGACTCTTCTGCGTTTACTGCTAGAGGGTCCTTCACCAGTCACCACCGAAGATTCCATAGCGTCGCCTGCAGCAAACACAATACCATTCAGCTTGTCTGCATTGCAACACCTATTACACTTACCACTCGTCGACGGGTGGCCCAGCTCTGGACAACAGCTTTCTCTTCGATGGCGGAACAAATTGTCGGCTCTGGTGAAGGATCGTTCGCACTCGGTGCATCTGAACATACTGGGTAATTAGCTTCACGCAAACTGTAATTATACTAACTACGCGATTAGCTACCCAGCTCGAGGGGGTGATATTCACAAAATCGATAACACTGTCAATTACAGTCTACAAATAAAATTACTCTTGAAACCTCGAGCGGAATACCCAGGTGCCACCACGCGGAGGATTCGCTTTTGACACCCTGGAGGGGATACGGGAAGGTTATTTGTTTTGTGTTACGGACGTATCACATGTTAAACTACAATCTACTATCTACAATTGTACATTTTGCCAGAGCTGATGACGTGTGGCAAGAATCTCGTCCATTACCCTTGATAGGTCGTTGGATACCTTTCGCCGCTCCATCTCCAGCAACCGCATCTCGTTCAGAGTGCTTCCGCTGTGACCTTTGGCGAGGTTGGGTTTTCTGGATTTCATACGACCTTGAATGGCGTCCAGCGAATCTAGACACTGGTCCATTTCAGTGTCCAGGTCGTCGATTCTTTTTTCGCCGGTGGTGACGTCATCATATCTGGCAAAAAAAGCGGTGCGTTTGGCCTCATACTGACGAATGGCACATTGCGTTAGCGATATGCCTTCCTCTTCCTCTTTCTCATCGGCGGAGGCAGTCGACACCTCACTCCTAGAGGCCACCGACGCGACAAGGGAAGCAGGTGTTGCAAGCCTGTCAGCTCCATCGTCCGCTACCAGGGAGGCCTGGCTGATAACGGATGTTGAAGCTGCCACTTCTGGAGAAGGTTGCGTTGCAGGTGGATTAACGCGTCCGGAACTACCTCTAGACGGTCGCCTTGAGCCCGAGACGACCTCGATATCTAGCTCCTTTACGACCCTTTCGAACTCTTGTGCTGCACGACCACCGCAAACCTCCGCGCTACTATCGTCAAATTTCTTACAAAACTCAGCGTTCACAATATTTTGTTCCTCTAGTGATAAGTGTGGAGACTGTGATCTCATTCTTTTTGCAACCGATTTTTCAGTTTCCTCCACGCCTTGAAGAAGCTGTGGAGTACATATATTTATCACACTATCTGAATCACTTCGAACTTGCCCCTTTCCGGTCACAGCCTCGACATTCATCAACACTGGCTCTACGCGTTTTGCCAAACTTAACTTCGACGCACGTTTTCGCTTTGGCCCCTCGGTAAGGAGTTGCCTTAAAATTTTGCAAGAGCTGTCCTGACTAGCAGGTGTACAGCTGGCCTCGACGTCCGAAATCGGAGAAAATAAAGAACGGCCAGATACCACTACTACATTGTCCAAAATGTTTAACGAGGCTTGCGGCGTTTGGCTTGCGGGGTTGGGGGTTGCCCCGCTTCGCTGCGTGCAAACGCAGAGTTTGGCATTAGCCCGTTCCGGCGTCGATAGGCTAAGTCTATTAGCATTACGCTTCCACTCCTGCAATACAATACCTCCACACGAAACACACTTAACAGCACTGGAACCAACCATCGCGACAGCAGAGAAGAGAATGACCCCTCCTCATCTGAGAATTGCTTAAGTACACATTGGTTGACCATGGGTTGACCATGGGTTGAAGGACGGAGACGTCACCTTGCACATACGGATGGTAAGCATTTAGAGTACGCGGACGATTTTCGGTGCAATTTCAACTCAAGGCTCCCATTATTTCTTTACTCGTTACCTCTGCCTGAAAAGATACACAGCTTTTATGTAAAGTGACAATACTCGATTTACAAAAATTTATTTTTTCTAAATGGTTACAACTTCTACAGCAAACAGACTTAACTATTACGTACCGCGCTTTGTTTGCATTCTATATCACACTGTATAATGTCCAACGCAAATTTTAGCATTTCGTACATACACATCGCATTTTCCGATGTAGGCAACGCGTTCGCAATGTTTGTTTTGAAATCACCCGGTTCATTCCACACACTTTCAATTACAGTGCTATAATATTTTTCAAACTGTTGGCACTTTAAACATTCTATTTTAGACTGTATGAGCGGCACCAGCTCCCAAAATTCTTCGAACGACTCCATGTCCAGTTCAACTCGATTACGCCCTATTTCCTCTAGTTCAATCATTTTCTTGTTTAGAAATTTCTTACAAGATATTCTTCTATTAGGTTCAATATCTACCAGTTGTGGCTGAGCATCATCACTGATAAAGTAGTTATTTATCATACATTGATTGTCCAAAAACACGTTAAATATCGGTTCCTCCATCCGCATCCAATCATAGTCCGAACCACAGAACAACACTGTCGGCGCAAACGATCCATAGCCGTTTAAACCCACACTCACGAATTTGTTCCTCAATTTATTTAGAGGATAGGTTGTGGAATTTAATAACACTGGATATGGATGCAGAAAATTGGTCTTCAGCAGTCTAAGCTTTATATTTTCCATAGCTTCTTTTATGTTCTCGTCTGTCATTGCTAATGTATTTGCTAGTACAACGCCCGCTACACTATTGCACATCTTTATTTATACACATGCGTCTGGCCTTGAGAGCCTAGCGGTAGGAGGATTCTCCTTGGCCTTGAAGTCCACGTGCCTTGCAATGCCAGTGACCTTGAGGGTCTGAAGAGTAACGTTGGCCTTGAAGTTCACGTGCTTTGCAAACCGAGTAAATGACCTTGACGGCCGACTCGTCAGGGGAAGGAGTGACCTTGGGCTTGTATGCGGCTCAGGGGAGGCCGTAACCTCGACCTTGAAAAAGTGGTGGGGGGAGGTTCCAGAACCATCCACTTGCCTCTACTATGACCTCGACCTTGAAAAAGTGGTGGGGGGAGGTCGCAGAACCGGCAAAAGGCATCTACTAGTGGACGTCCTTCAATAGAAGCCAAATTGTCTAGTACATTAACAAAATTAATATCTGAACATTTGATTTTGGCAAAAAGGTACATTCCTGCAGAATTCAACAGAAAACCGCGAGGATTAGAAGAATTACCACGCTGGAAAGACACTCAATACAGAACGTTTCTACTATATGTAGGACCAATTGTGCTTAAAGATTTAGTTGATATTGGGGTTTATGAACATTTCTTACTATTCCATTGTGCCATAACAATACTTGTTTCTAACACACGTATTTCCCACTTTGGTTGTATTTTTGTAACAGAATTATTGAATTTATTTGTAAATCACTGTGAAAGAATTTACGGTTTAAAATTTTTTGTATATAATGTTCATATTCTCTCACATCTGCCTTCTGATGTTGAAGTTTATGGCACATTAGATAACTTTTCGGCATTTCCTTTTGAGAATTATCTAGGGAAATTGAGGCATTTCATAAAATCCCCAACAAATCCACTTCAGCAAGTATATCGCCGTCTCCATGAAATTAATTTCTCACCTACTAAACCTTATGTACCAGACCATTTTATGATACACGAACAAGAACACACGTTTGGACCGTTACCCTATAGTAACTATCAGTGTAAGCAATTTAAGAAAATACGTTTTAAATCTTTTATTATTACTATAAAATCGCACTCTCAAGCTGATTGTTATTGCATGTTGAAAGGTAACATAGTTGTTCAAATGCAAAATATTGTAACTGAACTTGAAGGCAATACTATGATAATTGGTAAACAATTTCTTTCCTATTCATCTTTTTATTTATATCCAGTTGCTTCGAGCGAATTACACATATTTTCTGTAAAAGATTTATCCAATGATTGTCATATGTGGAATAGTAATGAAATTATTGCCAAATGCTTGGTTTTGCCACATCACGCTAATGGCAATGAATTGATCTCATTTCCTATAATCCATTCATTTTAAGTTTCGTTATTTTGTGTGGCGAAATTTATAAATGCCATTATTAAGACGCCTACAATCCATAGGCTGGATGACGAAATCCGCCCGACCTGTAGCGCTTTTAACCGAGATCGTATTGTGCTGAAATTTTAGTATCTCATTAATTTATTATTGCCAAAAAATTATATTTTAGGTGTATATTTCGTTTTTTATCACTTCCTATTTCGCCGGAAATGAACCCAACTTTTTATTTTAAATGGAACATCCTGTATATTTTTAGATTTTTGAAATCAGGATAAAATTTTGCGTACATTAGTGTCCTTCACTTGTTTTTAAAAAGTTGAAGCCAGATTTTGATTAAAAGCGCTACAGCTCGAGGCGGATTTCGTCATCCAGCCTATAATTATGTTTTGTGTATAGGTGCTTCTATTTTAATATAATTGGAATTACTTTTATTTTTTTGTATGTTCTATAATAAATATTTATGGCATTTGCAGTGTTTGTCTTTCCTAATATGTAGGAGCTTTAATGAGTGACTTATATATGTGAAAAAGACGTGTTTGTTACGTCAAATAACGTCATTAAGGAGTGATTTATAGGTTAAAAAAACGTATTTTTTACGTGATTGCAGGTTAATAATTAGTGAGTATATTACGTCATTATTACGTAAAAATATGACGTCATTGGCCTGTGACATTTTACCGTCATTTTTACGTCGCACCTACGTCTTACGTAAGGTATAATTGACGTAATGGATGACTAAATATACACGTCAAAATCACGTGACCATGTTAGCTGGGTAGGGAATCTAGGTGTACATTTTGTAATATGTATTTGCAAATAATACGGCACGATGTGAAATGTGTTCCTCAAAATCAATACAATCGCGGCCCTATTCAAAGTGCAATGTCTACGGTGTCTTTTTATGTTGTAATAGTAAATATAATTGTTTTGCTGAATATCATAATCTATTGTAGCAATGTATAGACATAAAAAATAAATATGTATAAGAACGTGTGTATTTTTAATTCCGACTAATACAGGGTGTTTTTGAAATGCACGTATACAACGGAAGACCACAAGTTCCTTGGCCCAAAATATGATGTTTTAAATCAACTTACCTATACAGGGTGTTTCATTAATAATTGAAAATATTTTAACTGTAGAATCCTGGGCTCAAAACATTAATATTTAACCCAAATCATTTAGATAAAATGTGGCTCCTTACTGAGATATAGGGTGTTTTATTTAAAAATTTTAAAATGATTTTTCCCCATTACTTTAAAACTATTCGACGTGTACGTATCATATTTGGCAGGAAGTGTAGACACTGTAAACCATGCTAAATTATGTTAAATAAACGTTTCTGGCTACTACCAGAGGCGTACGACAGGGGCAAGTGCTTGGTTGACCCTTTCCAAATTCTACGCCACTGGCGGAATTGCCATTTTAGCACAATTTTTCGGTTCTCCAATACTTTATATGTAAATAACATACTCTTCCTTCGTAACGATAAAGTTATTATTTTTCGAGATATTTAAAGTTAAACATAAAGCTGAACAGTTATTTTGATTTTAATATGTATTAATTATGTCGGTGTTTTTTGTCACAAGATTGCATTTATTATGCGAATAAAAGTGTAATCCGTATTAACAAAAAAACATAATGTTATTTATTAAAATTGTTCTTTTATTTAGATTATAACAAAATAGTTCTTTTCAGAACCTCAATTTGTTTTTATGTTTAATGCATCTATGTATTCGTTTCAACAAATTTCATTAAATAACATGTTTATTTGTTAATACGGATTAAAGTTTCTTTTGCGTAATAAATGCAATGTTATGACAAAAAACACCGACATAATTAATACATATTAAAATCAAAATAACTGTTCAGCTTTATGTTTAACTTTAAATATCTCGAAAAATAATGACTTTATCGTTACGAAGAAAGAGTATGTTATTTACATAGAAAGTATTAAAGAATCGAATAATTGTGCTAAAGTGGCAGTTCCGCCAGTGGCGTAGAATTTGGGAAGGGTCAACCACCCACTTGCCCGTCGTACGCCTCTGGTAGTAGTCAGAAACGTATATTTAACATAATTTGGCATGGTTTACAGTGTCTACAGTTCCTGCCAAATATGATACGTACACGTCGAATAGTTTTAAAGTAATGGGGAAAAATCATTTTTAAATTTTTAAATTAAACACTATGTATCTCAGTAAGGAGTCACATTTTAACTAAGTGATTTGGGTTAAATATTAATGTTTTGAGTCCAGGATTCTACAGTTAAAATATTTCCAATTATTAATGAAACACCCTGTATATATTGCGATGGTATTTAGCCCTCAAATCGGCTCTGATTGCAGTACAAGCAAATAGCAAATTAAATCATTAAAGCACAGAGTTGTAATAATGCAAGCATCTGAGAAAATTCACATAAATTGCCAAATCATAATAACACTGGTATAATTCGCCAATGACATTGATTATTTTTGAATGGGCACAGAAATATGGAAGCTCAGATTCCGTGTATTGGGTTTAGCAATATAATTTTAATCGTAATATACTAGATTTGCACAAACTAAAAGCCGAATCTAAATTAATTAAGAACTGGCACAAAAAGTTCAAGTTAGACACAGCTTAAAAATGGAAGCGTAGAAAGTAAAGTCATTAGAGAATGGGTAGCAAATGAACATTTTTAATAATAAGGTGAGAACAAGAATGACTAGAAGAATAAGGCAAAGAACATAGAAAAGCCAGGCAAGTCATTTATTACATGAAAATACAAGACTTGGGGATTTGAAGAGATTGAAATAGCAAGAAATTAGATGGAATTCAAATAAGCAAGAAATTAGACGATGTTGGTGGATTAAAAAACTAGTCAGTGTAGTGATAAACAATGGGCATTTAAGTGTGGTAAAAAAATCAAGTGAGTGGCGCATAAAAAAACGTTGAGAAATAAACAATTCCAAAAGACAATAATTCTAGTACATAAGAGTTTGTAAATAACTGATAAAATTTGTTAAAATTAGATTATAAGTTATGTTTTTGTACCTGGTTGATTTCCTACAATTCAAATCTGTAGACAGTGTTTTGTCAATTACGACAAGGGATAGCAATTGTTCTAAATAAATTGGTGAAAGTGCTTGGTTTTTGCTCTATATTTAATTACCAAAATTTCATAGAAAGCATAAATGTATAAAAAAATAAATAGCACCATCGTAATCAGCGAATTCGAATGTATCAGCACAATTGGAGGCAAGAGATTCCAGGTATTTGAGTTTTTGGCGTTCCGAGGCGACGACGGCAGCCACGGCTTGGAGGCGATTTCCCGCAGCATCAATCTGCAGCATCGTGGGAAGGCATAGGGTGTCAGGATTCTTCCGGCAGCTCCACACATCCGGCCAGAACATAATCCAGCATCACGAGCAGCCCGGGGAGCAATATTACAGCCAGATTCACCATCAAAAGGGGGTCCCGAATCTACGAAAGTGAGGTTAGTGAATTGTCCAATTTTGATCTGCCCGATCGGTGTGAAAATTTGAGCATACGTTAATTACGACCTGGAGAACACGAAAATCGTAACAGTTCCCGTGGATGGCGAGGTATTTTCCCAGGATTTTCAATTAAAATCGTCAATTGGAGGCACCAAGAAAGAAATGCGAATACGGCGTCCTTTTTAAAAATGCACCAATAGCTAACGATCTGGAAAAACAAAAGATTGCCTAGAAGCCGCTTGAAGGCAATTATTCAAAATCTTACCATCAAAATTTGTTCATTTAATTGTTGATAAATCAATTTCACACGCGAGCTGAAAATAATTACAACTTGTTGTGATAGATTTGACGTACAAACGGCACATTACGCCTACATTTCAGGTCAATCTGCCTACTTTTCAGAGGCGTACCGTAGAATTTTAACTTGGAAAGTGAGGAACCCAACACCCGAGATTTTGAGTTTTAATTTCATGTCTTTATTTAAAATTGAGCTAGCGAAGTTAGGAAATCAGATGAATGGATTAGAAAAAGGGCAAACTACCATAAGAGTAATTCTCAATTTTGGCGTACCCAACGAAATTAATTAATCAGTTAGTTTGATTTAGCAAGTGGTAGAATTAAATTAAATATTGTGTGGTGACTCTTTTTATTTATCACATTAATTATAAACATACAAACATTATACGTACAGGGTCATTGCAATATATACAAAGTTGCTTAGTTTAGCCGCTAGAGGGCTTTAAAAATGATAAAAATTTTAAAACATTTTAACCCCCCTGTATAATCACTATCAATTTTTTTTCGGAATAGTTACTTTAATTTAGAAGCTATTTTTATCTCTTACAAGATTGTAGTTGGGTGAACGGTTTAGCCACAAAAAATATTTTCTAAATCCCTACAAGCCTAGTGTTAAGTTACAATTACTGATCCAGGCTTAGTTATAATATGTTTGCCCAACTAAAATTTTGTGAGTGAAAATAGCTCCTAAATTAAAGTAACTACCCAGAAAAAAAATTGGTAATGATTATACAGGGGGTTAAAAAATACGGATCGAAAATTTATTGTGACAAAGTTTTTAAACACCCTGTAATATTCGAAATTAGGGTTTATTCCACAAAAAGCTGTAGTTTACTAGTACAAACGCATGGCCAAAAGATGAATCAAATCTATCAAAGATTTTTCGACTTGTTTGAAAGAATTTAAAAAGCTAATCATTTTTAAAGCCCTCTAGCGGCTAAACTAAGCAACTTTGTATATAGGTAAGTTGAGTTAAATCATCATATTTTGGGCCAACACACTTGTGGTCTTCCGTTGTACGTGTATTTCAAAAACACCCCGTATGTAAAACTAAGTAACAGTAGCTGCTCCGTACGGTACTTTCCAGTATCAGCATTTTAATAAATACTAAAATGTTTGGGAAAAAAAATTTTGCGTTATGAATGTATAACAGTCACTATTCTCACCAAAAAAGCAAAAATTTTGAATTTTTAATTATTTTTCATGTGTTGATCACTAAAAGGTTAATTTTTCATTGTAATGTTCAATGAGCCAGAACTATGAATATTTGGAATTTTTTATCAAGTCATTCCCTTTTTTCAAGTACTAAATGCCAAAATAATAATTGTCATGGCAACAAACATTATTGTTGTTTCAGATAAAATTTCAACTTCAGCGATCAATGTTGATGTGGCACCTCCAAAAGATTCTGTTAGTTTCGAACAAGGTAAAACCGAGTGTTTGCTGATTTATTTTATTCCTTTTTTATTTTAATTTTGTTATTTAAAATAGCGGCTTCTAATGCATATTTTATTCAAGCGTTATTGTCACCATAATATTATAGATAGTGTGTAGGCCAAAATTTTGTTGTCAATGAAAATATTTTAGATAATTGTGTTAAGCCATTTTGCAGCCTTCAGTATTTAAGTCGATTATTTAAGCTTTCAGTACAGCCTGTTTGTATTTCAAATCCGATACCAGCATTTTTAAGTTCTCATCACCTATTCCAACAATTTTCGAATTAGAACACCCTGTAAATGGGCGTAGCGGTCTCGTTTTTGCCATTTATTTAGGCCACGCTTTATCAAAACACGTGCGCATTTAGCGCGGGTAAAACCAGTTCCGTCCGCCTAAGATTACGCCTCGTGATTGGCTAAGGCTGCGCTTGGGTAGGGTAGCGTCGGTTTGGAATTGAGGTCAGCGTTGCTTGGGGAGTCAGCTTAAGTTCGCACGAGAGTACAGACGTTTGAAGGCAGGTTGGTCCCCCCCCCCCGGCGCTTCCGCGCTGCGGGGGCGGCCGTTTTGTTAGGCCTTGTTTGGTGTTTGTTTCCGCTGTGCCGTACGATTTAAGTTTGTTTAACGGTTTGTGCTTGTGCGAGGAGGTGACGTTGATTTCGCCCGATGTTGTCCTGTCCACTAATTTTGTGACTTTGGTTTCTTGCGTTTGTTAATATACCGTTGCCGCGAAGGCTATTTTCGTTTACTGTGTTTTTTCTGCAGACAAAGAGTTCTGACAGAGCCGTTGACGGTAACGCACGCAGCGTTGAGTGTTTTTGGTGCTCCCGATGGCCACGTTCTGCAACGTAGTTTAAGGAGTAATCCTTCCTTCCCACTGGTTAAGGGATTTCGCTGGCAGGACGTGTAGAGTGCCCTCGATTATATCGTTGTATTCGGTCTCATGTGCGAGACCCATCCCAATTAAACGCCATTCCAAGGCGGATTCAGGCCCCTAAAATGCTTTCGAACCGCCCTCGCTGTCAAACCTAGCCCTTGCCGAAGGCACCGCCAGTGGCTGCCCACGCAACGCTCAGCAGCCGCCCAAAAATACAGGTATCGTTGCAAATTATTGTGTAACCTAGTAGCCATTTTTCATACGACGCGAACTTATCATCGCGTATGTGTTAACGCTATTGTGCCTAATTCGTTGCCTGCAGAGTGACTGAACTGTCGTTCATGTAGCCTACAACCGGGGCTAATTTATTAAACTACCGCATTTCTGGTCGCCATTGGTGTGACTAATCAATCGCTATTTATGTTACTAATATCATGCCCGCCATTGCTGTAAATTTATACGTTGCGGCCGTTTGTAATTCATAGCTAACATTTGCTCTGTGTATGAGCCAAACTTGCAATATAGCCGCTGCTAATCCATGTGCTTTGGCCATTCTTGTAGATGTAATTAAACAGTGGCTCTGGACGCGCCTAAATTAAGCGAGGTTGTTGTTGTGAGTTGATGTGCTTCGATCGCTCGCATGCGTAACTGACCAGTTGTGCTGTGCGTGACCTAAATTAAGCGAAGTTGTTGTTGTGAGTGTACGTATTTTGGTCGATCTCATTTGTAATTAAATATTCGCTTGTGCTTGATCTAAATTAAACATTAGGGTGTTGCAAATTTGTGTGTTTCAGCCGCTTTCTTTCATGAGTAAACCTTAGCTTTGTGTATTACCCAGTTAAGCGATACAGTTACGGCCACTTCATGGGCTTCGGCCACAGTTACCTATAATTAAACATTTGCTCTGCACTTGGCCTAACCTAGTGATACAGTCGCTGTACAGTAATGAGCTTCGGCCGTCTTTATTATGCCTAACTAGTCACTAACTTTCTGCAGTTCGCTTAAACCAAGGCCAGCTGTATTATCTTGACCATTTGTTGTATTTGTGTGCATTAGAAATAACGCGCTAACTCCAGTTGGTGCCCTAATTTAAGGCTTACAATAATTAAGGCGACGTGTTCGTTGCCCGTTTTGTAACGTCAGACAATAGACGAATATCTGAATAAGGGACTTATTATTGTATTCGACCTCTGCATGCTCTTTCCAGGTTAAACAGCGAGTGTCAAGATTGATGTACGACGAAACTTGAGCGTTGGAGCGTGCAGGTAGGTCTGGCGACGTCGCTGCAGTGGCAGCCATTACCCGAAATAGTAGTTCAAATATTTCTTTCCCGAAATTGTAATCCGAGCTCGACAGTTCTCGAGTACCTTCCTGACGTAGTACCCTGTATACTTCTCGCTCCGTCTAACTGTCCAGGTCCGGTTATACGGTTATGTTTAAAGACAGACTTGGTGGCGCCCTATTTACTTTTATCGTTATTTACCGCCCCTCTGGCCGTTGCCTTTAGGTGATCTCGTGAAGGACCCTCCCTTGCTCCACTGATGCTCAGCCGGCATTATCTTTTTGCGACATGGGCAGCGGCCTAGGTGAATCTTCCGTACCGATTTTGTACAATATCGCCCGCGCCGGCCGTTTAGTTGTTGTATGTGCCGGTGCGGTGTCGTAAAGACCGTAACAATTGTTATGGCAACAAAAATTATTATTGTTTCAGACAAAACTCCAACTTCAGCGGCCAATAATGGTGTGACACCTCCAAAACATGCCGTTAAGTTAATGAATTCTGCCAATTTAGAACCACCTCCTGAGCTACAATCGAAGGAAACTTGAAATAAGGTGGAGTGGGGTAAGTGTGTACTCGGGGCAAGTGTGTTGGCAAATCATAACGTCGTAACTTACTGTAGAATGCACGCGACATCTATGGAAATATAGTTAAACAAAGTATTTCCACTATTCTAAAACAGGAAACTGTAACTCATGTCTTCCATAGTGGCTTACCGTTGTGTTAAATGCGTGACCGGCTTTTTGCACAAGAAGTTTAATTTGACAAGCACCTGTTAACCAATATTCATCGGCATAGGAAACCGTTATTTTATTCGTTTAAGAAGTGTATTACATATCGGAGGTATGTATTGTTGTACTTCTATCAATATTTTTTACACTGCTTTAATTTAATCCCAAAATTTTGTTTACTAAACATTTGCCCCGTTGAAAACCATGCCGGGGGCAAATGCGTAGTAAATATCGTGGGCAAGAGTGTAGCATGCTACACACTTACCTGCAGCCCATAAATTTGAAACTATGAACGTTTTGCTTTATTTTCAGACAAGAATGGTGCGCTCTTATAAAAGAAAATTAACTAGGAGGAGTACATACACTGCAGAAACACTGAATAGGGCTTTAGATGAAATACGAAGGGGAGTTATAACTCAATATGCTGCTCACGAAATACCAAATTTCACAAATGACTCTTAGTTATCACCGAAGAGGATGTAGGGGCAAGAAAAGCTCAACGATGGGAAGAAGCACGGCAATTTCTCGCGAAGAAGCTAGTCTTGCCGAATGTTTGATTATAATGGAAAAATGGGGTTGGGGATTGACGAGGCGTGACGTTTTCAATATCGTTGAACAGTATGTTACTAGAAATAATCTTAAAACGCCATTTAAAGAAGGACGACCAGGCGAAGACTGGTATCTTGGTTTTTCTAAGCGCAACAATTTATCTATTAAAAAACCCCAATCAGTGGAGTACGCCAGAAAGAAGTGTTTAGATCCATTCATAATTAACAACTATTTTGAGATTTTACAAAAACAGTTAGATGATCTCAATTTACACAATAAACCCCGTCAAATATGGAATCCGGACGAAACCAATTTTTGTTTGGATCCCTCTAAAACCAAAATAGTAGGTAAACGAGGAGCTCCATCGTCGCGAACGACTGCAGGAAGCGGAAGAGAAAATACTACTGTTTTAATGGCAGTTAGTGCTGATGGGCTTAAGGCTCCGCCATTGATAGTTTTTAAAGCCAAGAACATGTGGAATGATTGGGTTGCCCGACCAGAAGGATCGTTTCCTGGAACCACATCTGCCACAACAAGTAATGGGTGGATGGAATCAAACATTTTCCTACGATATTTGGTGCTGAGCGACCAATCTTGCTGGTATATGACGGCCACGCGTCTCACGTTGATGAAAGCTTAATTAAGAGTGCGAGGGAGAATGGGGTAACAATTCTTAAATTACCTCCCCATTCATCTCATATTTTGCAGCCACTTGATTTGAGTGTTTTCAAGTCTTTAAAAGTAAAATGGGAGCATGCATTGCTTGAATGGCAAAGGCATAATGAAGGAAGAAAAATTCAAAAGAAAAAGTTTAGCCCGTTAGTAGGCAAAATATGGTCAGGAACTAATCCCGAAATAATTTCCAACGGTTTCAAAAAAGCCGGCATATTTCTTTATAATTCTAATGTGGTTTCCAAAGAGCAGTATGATCCTTTATCATACAAGAGATGGGAAGAACATCAACGAAGCAATAGTGAGTCTCATTTTCCAACAGATAATGTACAATCAGGTCCTTCAGGTGCTAATCAAGGGGCGCCAGAAAGAAATTGCTCTTTTGAAGAATTGCTATTATCTACGGTTAAACAGACCAATACACCTGAAAAAGTAAAGAAGAGAAAAGTTGCTTCCGGAGATAAGGACGATCAAGTAAAGTCAACTGTGTCAAGAAACTACAAAAACCTGACAAAGCCTCTCGTGAAGAACTGAATCAAGATATTTATGAAGAAGGGGAAGGGGAAGAAAAAGAAAATACAAAGAAAATGATATTTGATGATAGTGATGACGACATAGAAGAAGAGATGCGAGAAGCGGCAGCGCTAGACGTATGCATGGCAGAAATCAGTAAGCCTTCAACAGATATAGTGGAGGATGGTTGGGTATTGGTAGCCCTCGCAGGAAAAAAAAAATTAAAAATATTATGTTGGCCAGGTTGTCTTTGCTAATAAAGATGAGGAATTAGAAATAAAATTTACCAGAAAGGTACGTACCTTAGATCCCTTATCTTCATCAACTTTTTGTTGGAAAAATCCTGAAGAGTGTGCTATTGTTGCCAGAAATGATATCATTCTTTCCCTCCCAAAACCTGCTTTGACTGGTCGACGCAGTTTGATAAGATTTGATGTTAATTTTTCGGCATATAATGTAAGTCTAAGTAAGTAACGTTTTTGTTTGTTCCTGAGTAGGAAACCCAATAAGTTTTGTTTTAAGTAAGTAATATACGCTTTGATAAGAATTTTGTGTTTCATATCGATGTTATTAAAAAGTTTGTTACTTAGAACCTAGTTTTTTTTAAAAAGCTTACGTTATATTACATACTGGAACACTGTGTTTCACACACTTACCCCATATTTCTTTAAAAGCATAAACGTAGAAGTTACCGGCGATTACACTCTTACCCCAAAAACAAGGGGAAGTGTGTAGTATGGACGTTGTTTAAAAAAAAGACATAAAATCCAACACATGCGTTTTTCAACGTTACCATTGTTGTGGTACACTGAAAAAAGTACAGTGAATGTGCAGTATGAAGGAAAATTCGTTTTCATTACAAGTTCAAGTTTTATGAATACATATATTTGAACTTGTGTTTTTACTAAACACTTACTCCACTTCACCTTACTTTATTTCCAGTTCATTTGATCAGACATCAACAAAAACATTCCGAGAAATATTTTTCAACGAACCAAACAACACTGAAGAATCTAATAGTGCCAAGTCTAGTGTATATCGCGAAACATTGCCAAAAAATGTGTTCAATCAATCTTGTGGTTCCAAAACTAGCAGATCTGTCAAATCGGTTAATACGAATTTATTGGAAAATCATTTGCACATGTCATCCTCTGAGTCTGACCCTTATACTTCTGATAACGATGAAAATGATCCAGAAAAAGAAATACGATTGCCTGGAGAACAAATGTAATAAAGGCATCTCGAAATAGCGGCAAGGAATATAAAACCTGGAAAGATATATTTCAACCATGCCGTAAAATAAAATATCCATATAATTGTAGAATGAAATGTAACGAGAAGATTTCTGAAAATGAAAGACAATCGATATTAAGTCATTATTTGAATCTTGGAGACATCAACAGACAGCGAGATTTCATTTCAATATTAGTGCAAAGAAAAAATAAATAAAGCACAAGAATTAAAAGAAAAAATGTAAATATTGCTCCAGAGAGAAATGAAGAATCGCCTTCTCCAGACCAACAGAGTCGAAGAACGTTCAGATATGATTAGTAAGATTTTCTTTTTAAATACTCTATGAATAAGTGCCCGGGTTGTTAAAACTGTGTTTAATAAAAGTGGTTCCACTGGTGTGGTTTCCGGATATAGAAGAGGAAAGGCATGCAAAAACTCGTTACTTAATGAATCTGTCAAAGAATCAGTTCGAGAACATATAAATTCATTTCAGACAGTTGAAAGTCATTATTGTAGAAAAAATACATCGCGCTTGCATTTACCTGCATCTCTTAATGTTTCTAAAATGTATTCTTTATATCAGGAATACTGTACTGACAGCAATATTACTGAAGTAGCAACTGAAAGTATATACAGGGCTATGTTCAACTCAGATTTTAATATGTAATTCTTTCGGCCAAAGAAAGACTTGTGCGATATTTGCCACGGATACGAACAAGCGTCTCCTGAAGAGAAATTACCAGTGAAGAAACGTATCAACTACACTTGAAAAACAAGAATTTAGCCAGAGAATTCAAAGATGCAGAAAAAAAGAGCTGAGGAGAATCGACAGATTTGTTGTGCAGTTTACAACAAATACTTCGGGTCCCAAAGTCGGAAGTTGAATTAGCGTATTATAAGCTAAAATTATCAACTTATAACTTTACTATTTTCAATCTGGGTAATAAGGAATGCTATTGTTATATGTGGTACGAAACCACTGCCAAGAGGGGTTCTTGCGAAATTGGCAGTTGCCTTTTGAATTTTATAAAGCGTCAAATTGAATGAACAAGCCGTGAATGAGTTTTAATTTTTTCCTGACAATTGCGCCTGACAAAATAGAAATAAACACTTATTTTCGCTATACAATTACATTTCTCAATTATATAAGGTAACAATCTGCCATAGCTTTCTGGAACGAGGGCATACACAAAATGAGGGAGATTGTATACGTAGTGTGATTGAAAGAGCTTCCCGTATAATTCCAGTCTATTTTCCTGATCAATGGTACGTAGTTGTCAGAACTGCAAAGAAGAACAACCCCTATAATGTTCAACTGGAGCAAGAAAATATATTTGATTTGAAAGATCTTCAAGGAAAAACATCCCATCAATTGGGACAAGGATGAAAATAATGAGAAAGTTTACTGGAACAAATGAAGAATTCTACAAACCCGGCCAGGCTATTCAAATATGTATTTTGAGGATACTGAATTTAAAAAAATTAATTTGAGCAAAAAGGGTAGAAAGAAAATCCAAATTAACATATAAGATATTGAACTGAAGCCAAACTATACTGGAAAAATTCCATTAGCGAAAAAGAAATACGACCATTTGCAATTTCTTTGCCAGAAGAAAGTTATTTCATGTCAATATCATGACTTTTAAAAACCTACCTTATGACGAAAAAAGAGCAGCCCAAGATTCAGATAGTGATGCTTAAAAATACATAATTGTTTACTTTTAGTTCTTAAGTTTAAGTTAAATTTGTTCGATTTATTTCTTATTTTGTTCCATTTGTTCGATGTTTTAACACTAATAATATTTTATGTCTTCTTTATCTTAAAAAACACGGCACAGTTATTTCAGAAACTTATTTTAAAAACATAACAGCTGCAATACATGATTTATGAGCAACTGCACTGTTTTTGTTAAAAGAGTTTATACCTATACCTACTACGTAATTAGATTATTAATATTATGGATTAATCAGAACTAGCCTAAGTACATTTATGAAAGTATATTCTATGTCCAAATTTGGACATAGAATAGTAAAGTCTCAACTGATGTAGCCTATGTCCTTTTTTTTCAGAACTTGGCTTTTATCATGAAAGCATAAACTGTAGGGAAAGTAACTTATTCAACAAGGTCTCCAAAATTAACATTTTGTGACTTAGGCTACTTCTGCATTCAAGCGACGAAGTAGAGACACTCATGCCAAATGTTGAAACCTGTCTGGAGTTCCTGGGACAGTAACTCGGGGGGTATTTCTAAGCTTGACTATCAGATGGCACCACAAAGTTCTACCAATCAGAGCCAGTTACTGGCTCTGCTACCAATCATATGTGATAAAATAGTGGCGCCATCTGTTAGTACCATAGTACTATACGAAAGTACCCCCCCCCCCCCCCAGGAGCCGTTCAAGGTCATCCAAATCGGTATTTTGACATCAAATGAACCGACAGTGAGTGTCCCTACTTCTTTGATGTATGTACGCAGTTAGAACCGTATCCCGAAATACGAACGTACTCCGTTCAACAGTAATAACATGGAGATTAGGTACCTAATTAGCAGTTTTATTTTAACAACTTCTTTTATTTTAGGTTGGACGGATGTTGAGAATGCAAGGTGCGCATCCATACCATTATCAAAGAGTTCAGGATACTTAACAATGAAAATGAGTTGCCCAACATACTGTGGACGATATACACCACTGGGCTGACGAATATCCACGAGTGGTGCGTCGTTCTAATTTTCAGCATAGGTCTTCCGTGAATATGTAGGCAGGGATGGTTGGCAATAGACTAATTGGTCCCGTGGAAATGCCCAATAGGTTGTCTGCTGTTCAATATTTAAATTTTCTTCAAAATATGCTTGGAGAGCATTTAGGGGCCAATTCAGTAACTTGTCGTTTATAGACGACTCGTTGGTTTAACGACTATGGTCATAACGACTTTGCCAACGACATTTTACGAAAGTGTATTCTGTAACACGGTTGTTGAGCAGTCGACCTTGAAGCAAAAGCCATCGACTTTTTTGTTAGGTTGGTAGTAAATTTGACAGACGGAAACAGTGAACGTATATCGTTTATTACAGCGTTTTGTTATTGACACTTCGTTAAAGTAAATAAATCTTCCTCTTCCACAACATGTCCCCAATTACCAAAAGCCGAGGTGCCAAAACAACGAGGCAACAATACGAGTTATATATAAATGAACTGGAAACCAACACCCCCTTTAGGGAAAACAAATTTAATGCAACAGATCCTGATATAATAAATCGCACCTGGGAAAATTTGTCAGCAAAATTAAATAGTTGTGGTGGTCCAGTTAAGGATGTTGCTGGTTGGAAAAGGGTAAGTAAAAAATAACCAAATAAACAATAATGCTCAGTAGTAGTACATACCTAACAGTTTTTTAGACAACATGTGACTGGAAGTGTCAAGTTCGAGGGAGAGCCAGAAAGTTGCGGGTGGCCAAAACCGAAACGGGGAATAAAGGAGATCCAGTAAAACCCTTAAATGATAGAAGAACGGTTGCTGGCAGTTACTGGGTCCCCTACAGTGGACGGTTTTTTAGTGGGATTCCAGATATTGGTACAGGTATGACAGCTGCTTATATTAGTGGCCTTTTGCTTAACTTTATTTTACTATTACAGAAGAATCCAACGTAGAACCAACGGTGGCGAGCCTAGCAACACCTATAACTCAACCTGTCGTGCCTGAACCACAGACTGTAACCATCAAAACTCAAGGACGTAGTGCCAACAATGCTACACGGGTTAACCCACACAGAAAACCTCGTAGTCTTGTTGGTTGTCTACAATCTATTTTGACGCAGCCCACTACTACAGTGACTCATTAGATAAAGGAGTTGTTAATGTCTTGACATCTATAGACAACAACCTAAGCAAAATTGTAAGATTAAAAAAAACAACTTATATTACAGCAATTACAGCTGCAGGTGAAATATCCTGGATACCATTTTCATCTGAGTTCTGATGAATCTGATGCATAAATAAATTATTGAAATGACAAATTTTTGTTGTATTTTATATTGTTTCACATTTTATTTATATAAGTAATATATTATGTTAATTATTATAATAAATTATATAATAGGTACATTTTTTCTTAATTGTAGTCTTCCCAATGCCAATAGTAGGTATGTAGGTACATCTGCGGCATTATATTGAGGTGGCTGAACAGGAACTTATCGAAAATGATTGTGGATTACCCGGTTTCTTACAACACGCCCCCATTCGAATAAATTAGCATCATCTTGCCCAACATTTTCCTCATCCTTTTGTTCAACATCATCATCGTCGTCACCACCAGCAATAAGGGCATCATCAACTACAATACTACGTATTTGAACGTGCCTGGCAGTGTATTGGCTTTCACGTGTATCTGACTGTGCACCAATAATGGGTGTTAATAAAAACGGTTGTAACGGGTAACCAGAATCTCCTACAAATTACACATGTTTTAAATAAAAGTAATTTCGGAAGTTCTGCCATAATATTATCAGTAGTTACCTATTAAATATGTGGTATGGTCCCCATTTTAAAATCTACGTTGTAAAACTTACTTTACATTGCTCAGTCTCCAAATAGCTGCATCATGAACACTACCTGGGTATCCAGCATTTATGCCTAATATTTTGGTGTTTACATCACATATCTAAAAGATATAAGTAAATTATTTACTTATAAGTACATAAGGTAAATAAGCATAACAAAAAGAATATTTACCTACCACTTGACAGTTAATACTGTAATAGTAATTTACGTTACAAGTATAGAAAGTGGAGCTTTTCAGTACGAGTGAGATGTTTCCGGAAGAGGCCGTTAGGCCGAGTCCGGAATTTCGAGACGAGTATAAAGCCACTTTCATACGAGTTTCGTATAATATTTTTTCGTACACTAGCACACAAAAAGGAATACTAAATATATCCTCGTATACAGTGTGGTCCATTAAGTGTGCAACAAATGAGACACTTTTTTATTAGTTGTACAATCGAAATTTAAATACGGCCACAAGTTAGTGCATGTTTGATAACCATATCAGATGCCTTTGGAATGGCTTCAAGTCAAACAATATACAGGGCAGGACAAAAATATGAAATTCGTTCAAGAATAAAGTTACCTTACTTAAAAAATTATTGCAAAATGTTATTGAGAAAAGTTGTTTAGAATCAAAAGTTATTCTCAAATACAAAGTCATGGCCTCCTATTCCAATTTTGGTTTTTTTTGTAAAATTTTGTATTATCCCCGTATGATACATATTTTTATTATTCTGATTTTATTAAGAGTGTTTTCATATGTAAATTATCATTAGTAAAGCATTTGCCTTGTTAAAAAGAATATTTGCGAAATTCTAAAGTTCTGTTAAATATCGTTGCAACAAACATGAAGTGGACGGTTACCTAAAAAAATATAAATCCAAGTACATTTTATAAATACGCTTCAAGTTGCTAAAAGTTATTTAAAAGTGATGTGGTTGTGGCTACTTTAAATACATATAAAATCAGAATAATAAAAATATGTATCATACGGGGGTAATAAAAAAGTTTCCAAAAAAGAATCAAAATTCGAATAGGAGGCCGTGACTTTGTATTTGAGCGTAACTTTTGATTCTAAACAACTTTTCTCAATAAAATTTTGCTATATTTTTTTAAATAAGGTAACTTTATTCTTGAACGAATTTCATATTTTTTGTCCTGCCCTGTATATTGTTTGACTTGAAGCCATTCTAAGGGCATCTAATATGGTTATCGAACATGCACTAACTTTTGGCGGTATTTAAATTTCGATTGTACAACTAATAAAAAAAATTCCCATTTGTTGCACACTTAATGGACCACACTGTATAGCAAATAAGTAGAGTAATATTATTATGTACGTAACGTTTTATATGTGTTGTAACTAAGGAAATGTAAAATTCGTACGGCAAAGTGACTACTTTGCCGTACGAATACCGCAAAGTGCAACTTTCTGATTAATAAATTGTACGGCAAAGTAGCTCTTTCAATGCTAGTGTACGAAAAAAACTTTTTCTGTTCATAAAAATATTTGCTGGATATCCTAGGTTAAGAAAATCTAGAGGTACAATTTTGATGTGCGTGCAATCGATGCAGACAACGATACCAGGGATTTGATGCTTTCTGAAAAAGCTGTAAAAAATGTTGGGTGATGAATACAATAATTATTACCTTAGGTATGCACGTCAATCTACCCAGTTTTAACGTTCCCGATCTCTTCTGCAGTTTGGGGGAACCGTATATATCGGTTACTTAAATTATTAACCAAAATATTTAAACTTTCTGTTATAGCACGGCTGCCTGAGGGCTGGGACAAACTATTTATCCGATCTTGGGCAACAGGTTTGTGGTAACTTCCATGAGCCCGAAAATGTAGAGTAGTAAAAAACTAAAAGTAAGGTATTAATTATTCATAAAGCAGTAATATTTTTAGCACGGTAGGTACTTATAGATACTTACTCTGACAACGGGAGGTGTCTTTGTTGTTCGTTGACCAGGCGGTAAAAATTCCTGGATCTCCTGGTAGAGGTCATAAGCTGCCTCTCTGTTTAACCTATACAATTGCCGTAACACTTCATCAGGTAGTTGGAAAGGGTCAACTGCCAGCTCTTAAATTACGTAAAGTTAGGCGAGTTTTACATTACAAATCAAATGTTGCTTCCAAAATTGTGAATGCTTGTGCAGTGTTACATAACATGTGCATAGAAAATAACATTGCACCTGTAAATGACGACGATTTGCCTCCAAATGTTGACTTGGGTTTATACAATAACGATGCTCCACCAAACCAATTCCAACCTCACCGAGCCGACAGACTTCTTCAGGCAGGCCGGTTAATACAAAGAAATATCGTACAAACGCATTTTTAAAAATGAACATGTTTATTAATTAAAAATACATTGTACATATTATTTTTAATTAAAAAAAAATAATATATTACAAAATTAAACCAATTATTGTTTTTCTAATACATGTTTTTCTATAATTGCCAGGCTGTTGGCAAGCTTTTTAGAAATTTCTAATTTTTCTTTAGAAATTTCTAACTTTTGTTTATAGTACTCGCTTTTTACTTTGTAGTACTCTTCCCTAACTTTCAATTTTGCTGCAGCAATTTTAGCCAACTGATAGGTGGCTTCTGTAGCTCGCTGTAACCGGGCCGATATAGCAGTAACCCGTCTACGAGTAGTCACCAGTCATCAACCTTTTTGCTACTGGTTCACCCTCGAAAGCAACCAATGAATTATTTAAAATTTTAATTGCAACACTTCCGCAATCTGAAACATTTTCCATCGCTACTTCCGGCAAACCTGCTGCTTCGGGAGCAACCACTGCAGCGGTGAGGGTACTGCTGGGGGTGTTGTCCCGATTAAATCACCACTTACAGCCGTGTGGGTAGGGTTTCCAGTCCCGGGATTCGGTCCCGGGACAGTCCCGGATTCTACCACAAAAACCGAGTCCCGGGACCACAGCCAGCCAGGCGAAGTCCCGGGACCATGTCAACATGCGTGCGTATACTCGATATCAGAGAATTAGGACGGGTATTCACCGGCGCCGGCGTCCGGCGTATTACTCATGCCTCTTACACATTCTGCATTATTTGCGTTTTGCGTAGGCAGGAGAGGTATTGTTTTCGGTAGGTTAGAATTAAAACCTGTGTGTTGTTTCAGTCACATTTGCATATATTCTTCTATTTATGTATTTGTATGTTTTTTTTGTTGGATTTAGATATGTGCGAAGAAGCTGAATAATTTATATTTTTGGGTTTTAAGTGTGTTCGTTATTTGTCTGCTAAAGCGTTACAATTAGAATGAATTCAGATTCGCAACCTGCCTTCATTCTACATTTAAAAAAATAACGATTTGAAGTCAATATGGCAACACTCGGCAACAGTTTTATATATTGAAGGTAAACAATTGGCGAAGTGTAAAGTTGGTTCCTACAAAATTATCATAATCCGAGGCAACTTGACGAAAGGATTACACACGCACTTTGCAGTTCAAACAAAAGCAAAAGATGAAGAGCGACAGACATTTTTAGTACCAGAAGAAAGCAGTGAAGTTGTAGACGAGCCCCAACACAAATTATCAGCACAGAAATACTTTATTTAACTTAAAACACTTGTTTTTCGTTGGAAATTTCATTCGGTAATTTAACCTGTACACTATTTCTCTTTCGGACCATTTTCGGGATCTTCCGGACTAGTCCCGGGACCTGAAATTTAGCTCGTAAGTCCCGAAAATACTTTTGGTCCCGGGACTTGGAAACCCTACGTGTGGGGCTTTCCAGCATTTTCAACCGGTGGTAATACGATCTGTAATTCACCAAATAATTATTAGCAATCATACTGTTGTGTGGAATAGTTCCAATACTAAATGTTACTTATACCACACAATATCCTAGTTTAGTGCGACTTACGTTCGACAAATTGCACTGTGCTTCCATCACATCTACGTGTCCTTCCACAATACAGTCGGGAATTAACGACCGTATTTTTCCTTGCACACAAGACAGGCCATCGAAATACTTTTTCCACCTCCTGTACCATTTTGGTGCTTGATGACCTCAGCGGCTTTACTTTTCGTCACCCTTTTAATATCTTGTCAGCACTTAAAAATAATTTTTTATTAAAATTTTGTTCTTTTCTTTCATGTAACAAATTCGGTAGGTAAGTAATTTAAAATAAAATACCTTTCGCCACTTCTCCCCTGTTTTCTTGGCTCCGTTGCAAGAATTGAGGATTCCAGCCAAGTCATCCCACAATTCCCTACAATCACTTGCTGTAAAATTATTTGTAAATTTGCCCCTAACCATTTTCTGGTTATTTTCGATGAAATCGACCATAATGTTTTTCTGCTCTTCAGTTACATTTGGAGCCCTCTTTTTTTTTGTCACAAATCCCGCTCATATTCCACCACAAAAACAAAAGAGGTTACGATTACAAGAAATACCACGTGCTCGCTGCTGCTGGTCTTGCTCGTGACAGAGTTGTTGACACACTTGCACTCAACGAAAAATGAACTGCGCATGCGATGTATACTATGTACTAGGCAGGCGATATTTTAAGCGTTGACAATGTCCCGCGTAACGTTAAGTGTTCGAGAATGCGCTTTTTCGGCACCTGACGTTGTAAAAATGTGGGTGATAAAATAACCATCGCTAAAGCGTTACGTACCGTGCAGTTCGAGAATCGACCTCGTGGAAGACGGAACACTGTTAAATAAATATACTGTTGTAAAAGCAGAGATTATTTACAGTATGTATGGGAAAGTCTTGTTGGGGGGACCTGTGCCGCCCCAATTTTCTTAAATTGGCGTACAACTGTTTGATGTAAATTCTGTCCTTTTCTTTTGCCAATTCAATCCTGGGATGACATTGATTTATTTCATTTGAGAGCTAGTAATGTAACCACTTAACTATCAAGTAATGTAAACCACTTAACTATCACGTGCTACATACATTTCGCTTGCTGCCGCGAATTCTATATTTAGAATTCTCTGAACTGTAAAGAAGTGTAGCGCTGTGAAACGTTGCGCAATATTGTGTAATTATGTGATGACACTCAATCACGCCACCCGAAGCTGGCAGAGGCTATAAATAGCCGTGCTTGTGTACTTTTAAGTTAGTTCATAGATTTGTGTCTTACAGAACGTTACTCTGTCCAAATTTGTAGCTCCTACAGTTAATTAAAACTTTTGTGTAGTAAAATAAATAAAGTTTTTTTTCGTTAAGGCCACGATTGGCAACTTAACTGGCGCAGTCGGTAGGATACTTGGCAAAAGGGCACTGTGAAATTTTGAAAAAAAAAATTTTTTTTTTTAATTTTTCGCTCTTTTGTGTATTTTAATACTTAACCAAGTATTCCTAAATCAACCAACACCGGTACGAAGCAACGCAACTTGGAGGACAAACATCGCCAAAAAGCAGCACCGCTAACTACTGGACATCAGTCTATCGAAGACACCTGCTCCATCGAGGAGTTCTGATCATCGAGATCACCTGTACGACCAATCCAGATGAGGTCTACACCTTTAATTAACCACGAATCACCTGTACGACCACTGCAGAGGAAGTCTACACGTTTATCAACTACAAGTATGAAGTAAGCAACCTTTCATGTTTTAGTAAGCAACCTTTCATGTTTTAAAGTGTGTGTGTGTTTGTTTTTAAACAAATTATAAACCCAATAACATAGTTTTAAATATTTATTTAGCCTACTTAGTACGTAACAGAACGCAGTAAGCTTGACCCATCATCGCACAGATTAAGCACTGCTTTGTGTTAAATTTCCCCTAGAATAAATTGTTTACTAACATAAAAATCAATCGTTAAAAATAATAGTGAATTTTTATGCTGAGACCACCACGTTTAATATTCAACCAAATACCAGCAAATCGAAACACGGCAGATTTATTCCCACCAGGTTTTTCTGTACGAATGGTTTCTGAAATTCCAAGTTACGACGGTAACCCACTAAATTTATCAGAATTTATTAGATCTGTTGAGCTAATTTTATCCCAATTTTTAATACCAGCTCAGCCAGAAGCTTATATTAATAAATTTTTACTTTCATCCGTTAGAAATAAATTAAGAGACAAAGCTTTAGAAGTCATTACCGGCTATGAATTCAATAACTGGAATGAATTAAAATTAACACTAATCAATAATTTTGGAGATCAGCGATCGGAATTAAATTTAACCATCGATCTTGCAAAAATGAAACAAAATCAAGAAGAATCCCTTATTGACTTTTATAACAGAGTTAGAACACATTTAGCAATTTTTAACCCAAAAATTTCTCTTGGGACCTGAAGCCAGAGCTATAAAGGATTATAAATTAGTAAATTCAAAAAATCTAGCCCTTAGATCCTTTTTGAGCGGTTTAAATGAACCATTTGGTACTTTGTTACGAGCTAGAAACCCTAATAGCTTAGAAAACGCTATTGCAATCGTTCGAGATGAATTAGATATACGCTATTCTCAAAATGTACATCGTAATTATTTACAAACCGAAAGTAATAAACTAGTAATGAATCGTCAGAATTTTCAAAACAACCCATGGATTAAATATAACGAACAAAAACACAATAATCTTAGACCTAATCAAAATTTTCAACGACAATCAATTCCACAGTTTCCTAATACATTCCGAAGCCCTCAGAATCCCACGTTACAACGTAATTTTTCTCAAACCCCAGGTTGGTATCGACAACCTTTTGAAAGAAATGTTTTGTACCTAATAATCCTGTTGAACCAATGCAAACGTCCACTATACACGCAGCCATTCCAAAACGACCACTAAACAGTAATATTCAAAATTTAAATTCAAATAAAAGACCAAACTTCCGTTCTAATCATTTACAAATAACTCAGCCGAGCACTTACAATTTCAAAGAATTCCACGAGGAAAGTGACACAGATTACGCCGAACGTAATGGTCCACTTGAACTACTTGACCCTGAAACTGATGCAATAACTGATGCAATCGAAGCCGACACAAGCGACGATTCTCAGAATGTTTATCCGGAGTACTTAGCAGAACACGACACTGACCTAGATTCCGTAAATTTTTAAATACAGCCTTGGATAAAATTGAAACGTTTCTTGTAACAACAATCAAATCTAATTTACCGTACATTTTAATACCAGGAACACAAGATAAACTAATGATAGATACCGGCAGTAGTAAAACGCTAATATCACCTTTATTTGTAGAAAAACATTTTCCAAATTTAATATATAATTATAATTTTCAAATAACCACACCCCATGGCACTACTACACATAATCAAGTAGCCGATATTCCAATAAACTCATTATTTTTAGAACCCGGAAGTCATATGTGCTATATGTTTAATTTTAGCCCCGATTATGTCGGATTAATAGGATCCGATTTATTAGCAAATATAAATGCAAACATTGATTTTAAATGGATGCATATTCAAACCGAGAAAAACATTATACCATTTTATTATAATCAATCCAAACTTAAACAAGAAGTTCAAAAACGAAACGAATGTAATTTTTCTAAAATAAACCAACACTTCCAGCCCCTCAAACGAATATATCTACCCCCTAGATCAGAAAAACAAATTATTTTACCAACTGTAAATAGTAATGGTACATATTTGTGTGACAAAGTAATATTTGACAAAGACTGTAGAACACCTAGAGCTATAGTTAAAGTCCACAATAATTATTTTTATACAACAGCAATTAACACATCTAATCAGACAAAAGAATTTTATATTTACAACCCACTGTTATTAGATGATTATAGACACTCAAATTTAATAGAAATAAATAACATCAATACTCAGAATCAAAATTTTAATTTAAAATCTCGAAATCAACTTCAAAATGAAAACTTAAAAAACATTAATACAACACATTTAAATGCTGAAGAAGCTCATGCGTTAACGACTTTATGTTACGAATTCAAAGATATTTTTCATCACCCAGAACTACCATTGACTTACACAAACTTGACAAGACATTTTATACGTACAAATAATGACATTCCAATCTTTCAAAAAATTATCGCTACCCTCATGTTCATCGCGAAGAAGTAAAAAACCAAATAAACAAAATGCTTGCTGACGGAATCATTGAACATTCAGAGTCACCATACAACGCACCTATATGGATCGTTCCAAAAATATTAGATAGCTCAGGCAAACAAAAATGGAGAATTGTTATTGATTATAGGAAACTGAACGAAAATACTATAGAAGACAAATACCCATTATCTCTCATAGAACAAGTACTTGACAATTTAGGTAAATCTGAATATTTTACTACCCTTGATTTGGCCTCAGGTTTTCATCAAATTAAAGTAAACAAAGCTGATAGAGAAAAGACAGCCTTTTCTACTGAAGAGGGCCATTTTCAGTTTAAACGCCTGCCCTTTGGGATGAAAAACAGTCCCAGCAGCTTTCAACGACTTATAAATCAGGCATTGATTGGCCTAACACCCACACAATGCATGGTTTACCTTGATGACATAATTATTTATTCAGTATCCCTACAAGAAAACATGATTAAACTACGACATGTTTTTGAAAAATGTCGCACTGCTAACTTAAAAATACAATTAGACAAATCCGAATTCTTAAAAAAATCCATTGCTTATTTAGGACACATCCTTACCAAAGATGGTGTAAAACCAAACCCAGATAAAATCGGTGCTATTATGAAATTTCCCTTGCCAAAAACTAGAACTGATATAAAATCGTTTCTAGAACTTTTGGGCTATTATCGAAAATTTATAAAAGATTATGCTAAAATAACAAAATTCCTGACTTTATGTTTAAAGAAAGATTCAAAAATTATACACGATCAAAATTTCATTGAACAATTTGAGAAACTAAAAATCTTGCTAACGAATGATCCAATATTAGCTTATCCTGACTTTACAAAACCATTTGAACTAACTACAGATGCTAGCAAATTTGCTATTGGAGCAGTATTATCACAAAATAACAGACCTATCAGCTATGCATCAAGAACCCTTAACCAAGCCGAAATTAACTACCCCACAATAGAACGAGAATTATTAGCCATTGTTTGGGCCTGCAAACATTTTCGCCATTTTACAATATTTACAGACCATAGACCTTTAATATGGCTTCGCAACATCAAAGAACCTAATTCTAAATTAACCCGTTGGAGTATAAAATTAGAAGAATTTAATTTTACCATTAAATACCTACCAGAAAAAACCAATAAGGTAGCTGATGCCTTAAGTCGAATTAATATAAATCCCCTATCAATTTTTAGAATTCTCTGAACTGTAAAGAAGTGTAGCGTTGTGAAACGTTGCGCAATAATGTGTAATTATGTGACGACACTCAATCACGCCACCCGAAGCTGGCAGAGGCTATAAATAGCCGTGCTTGTGTACTTTTATGTTAGTTCATAGATTTGTGTCTTACAGAACGTTACTCTGTCCAAATTTGTAGCTCCTACATTTAATTAAAACTTTTGTGTAGTAAAATAAATAAAGTTTTTTTTCGTTAAGGCCACGATTGGCAACTTAACTAGCTCTCTTAATTTTCATATCATGAGCTAGGTTTTAAAGTTCCATCCATTCGAATTAAAATACCAGAAGGTTTCAAATAATTTAGTGTATCAAAAATTAAATAATGCTCACTTTTGGGTTAGTTGAGAAAGTAACTAAAAGAAATCCTTTAAAAGTTAAGTTTTGGGTCACTTGAGGAGGTGGCTAAAAGACATCTTTTAAAGTTAACTTTTGGGTTAGTTGAGAAGGTAACTAAAAGAAAGCTTCTAAAAGTTAACTTTTGGGTTACTTGAGGAAGTAACTAAAAGAAATCTTTTAAAAATTAGCTTTTGAGTTACTTGAGGAGGTGACTAAAAGACATCTTTTAAAGTTAACTTTTGGGTTAGTTCAGAAGATAACTAAAAGCAATCCTTTATAAGTTAACTTTCGGGTTACTTGAGGAGGTGACTAAAAGACATCTTTTAAAGTTAACTTTTGGGTTAGTTGAGAAGGCAAGTAAAAGAAATCTTTTAAAAGTTGACTTTTGGGTTATTTGAAACGCTGACCAAAAGACATCTTTTAAAGTTAACTTTTGGGTTAGTGAGAAGGTAAATAAAACAAATCTTTTAAAGTTAATTTTGGGTTAGTTGAGGAGGTGACCAAAAGGCAACTTTCCAAGTTAACTTTTGGGTAGGTTAACGAGGTTACCCGAAAGATATATTTTCAAGTTATCTTTTGAATTACTTTTTATGGTGAACTTTAAACGACCTCGAGGACGCCTTATAGTTGCTCTATAGTTACATAATTTGTGACATAGTTAACCCACAGTACAACTTTTGGCTAACTAATGGTAACTTCATGTTTATTGAGAGGTTAACTTTTGGTTATCTTTACATACTTTTGGTTATATGAGATAAATTACCAATGTCGCTGAATCAAATTCCGAAATTTGAGCAAATAAATAAAATATCAATTAACGTTTATTTTCTGTAATTGGAAGAAGGTAAATTTATCACGCTACTGACGTATTTGACCAAAAACAAATTATAGATAGTCACGTTAATTTGCTAACGTTAGAGGAAAACTATCATGCGGAAGAAGATGAAGAAAAATTAGAAAGTGCTTTTACTAATGCCGAATTGAATTTTCATGATGATGATAATAATGGCTGCGACGATCTAAATTTTTCAGAAAGATTAGTTGAGGCAAAACGAAGGCATTTTTGTTGGATCAAGTCTTTCTCGTTTAGCGGTTTCGCATATTAATAAACATAAAGCTCGATTGTACATTTGCGATCGATGTTTACAATATTTTTATAAAGATACTAAATTATTATCAGAGCACACTCAAGATTGTAACCAATTGAATGATCGTAAGTCATATTGCCGACAGAAACGAATAAATTGATTTCGTTTAAAAAACGTTAGAAACCGTATTGATTTACCTTTTCCATATTCGCAGATACTGAATGTCTTTTATAAGTAATTGGTGACAACGACCTACCATCGAAATTGTTGTCAAATGCTTGCAAAACAGTCAAATTATTAAAAGCATAAGGCGTTTAGAAAGTATGGGGTACTACTTTCACAGCACATATGATGATAATTTATCATATTTTAAGCAGTACAGGGGTAAGATTGTGCTGGATGGTTTGTTAGTGAGCTAACATCGTTGTAGATAATTATGGGGACTTCTTTTAAAGAAGTTCCCATGGCTCTTACCACTGTTACAGCAATGAGCCAAACATGAATTCCCATATTTGCGATAAGCCCTTTTAATTAAACGACCAAGTTTGTAGCGATCACTGCCATATCAGCGGTCGCTTCAGGGGTTTTAGTCACAAAAACAGCAAACTTTTCGCGGACTTGAATTGCAGCATTGGTTGATCTTCGATTGGTGGCATCTGTTGGTAACAGGGCTTGCATAGGTTGTGTGACTTCTTCACTCTGATCATTAGCTGAACATTCTCTGTCATTCTTCATTATAATGAAATTATGCAAACACCAAGCTGCTTTAACTATGCAATCTGCAATTGACTCATCTGTATCTATGGCTCTCAAAAATACACGTCATTTCACAGCCAATATACCGAATGCGTTTTCCACGACACGACGTGCTCGAGAGAGCTGTGTATTGGAACGTTTTTTTCTTGGATCGGAGATCATTCTGGCTTTGGGATACAGTCTCATTAGGTACGTTTGGAGTGCCAAGTCTTCGTCACCAACGATAACGTGAGAGATTGGGGTATGTGTGCCAGCTAGTGGCTGTGGAGGTAGAATTGTTTTCTATCAATGTATAGCCGGTAGAAAGCTGAATTCTCAAAAATAGCACTGTCGCTATGTCGTTCATACTTCCTAGATTAACTACCATACACTTGTCAAGTGGGTCCACGACCGCTAGAAGAACGAGGGAAAAATGTTTTTGTAACAATAGTAGTCAGATCCACTATTCTTGGGACATTTTAATTTGATGTGTTTTCCATCTATGCTTCCAATATAGTTCGGAAAACCCCATAGTACTGAAAAACCTTCCTCAGATTTTTTCCACAACTGTGTCGTGGGAGCAGGCAAACAGATTGGCTGTAAAACATTCCATATTTCTCGACAAACTTCTCTCACTATCTTGGAAACAGTTGATTGACACAGATGGAAAGAAAAAGCGATGGTCTGGTGACTGTCGCCTGTAGCCAAATATCTGGAAAGATAGGGAAAATGTATGTACCTCGATAAATTGTAAAATCTGTGTATTCACCTCCACGCATTCATTTTTTTAAATTGTATTATTAATATTTTTTTACATTAGCACTTGTTCCTGAGCCATACAATGGTTTGATAATAATAATCATGTAATTTACATTTTATTTTTCAAATTCATTTTAGGCGATGCAGCCAAGATAAAGTGGAAAAATGTACAGAAAATGATTTGAGGTACAAGAAAATCTTAAAAGGTGTAACGGGTCAGACCAAAAAGTACCAGAAGTGACCATGGAGTGAACACGCAATTTTTGGATGATACGATTCGAACGCGTTCCACGATCGGCAATATATCAAGTGTCGAAATTGAAGATTTCATATCACTTGATAACAAAACTCCTGAACCTCAAAGTGAAAGTGAGGAATATGAAACGCAAGTAGCTCCACCCTCTACAAATGCCACATCCACCGCCTAAGAGAAAAGTAAAGTTGGCTCTACAGCCCAAGATGATCCATCCCAAATCTTGGCAGTAATTGGTTATTTGCGAAGCAAGCCTGGTAAACATGAGTTTGATGGCAGAGATCACTTGTTTCTCAGTTATGCTGACACGTTCATAAAATTCCAGCCAACAAGACAAGCAATGCTGAAGATAGAACTCGCTACACTCTTCGCAAGAACATAAATGAGGCTTGGTATACCATTTCACTCACCTGGACTATCCACACCCCACTCTCCATTGCACTCCGATAATAATACTTCCCATTTCTCAACTACTAATAATACGGCATTTGGCTCAGGAGATACGTCCCCAGTTTACCACAGCATGAATCCCATTGGCTCATCAACCAGTGATTCGTAGGAAAATGCACATTATTTATATGAAAATTATATTTTCAGTCACGTTAGTTAATAATGTTTGCAACTAATAAATAATGTTTGTAGTGTAGGGTAGGGTGGTCAACAGTGGATCAATGGTACACAGTGAATCAGTCTGTTATTGGTTAAACCATTGTATGTAGGCGCTTGCACGGATGCACGTGGTAGCCAATGTGATCCCTCTTTGACTCACTTCACAGCTGAGCGGTTCCGTTGATGGTCGAATGTTCAACAGTTGTATTTGTGTTTTGAAGCCTCCATTTCTTATTATCAGGTAAGTCGAACTTTATGTGTAATTTCATCAGTTCTTCTATGATAGAGTTCCGAATGCTTTCACTGTTTCCAGAAATAATTAACATACGTGAGGGCACTTGAATAACAGGTCTTATCCAATTTGTTCTGTCAAAACCACAGTTTTAAAATTAAATGGCGGGTTGGTCTACAGTGGATCAGTGCCACATGGTTAACAGTGGATCATGATCCACTGTGTATCTAACATCTCACATTTGATTTTTTTATGCAAAATGTTCTAAATTTCCTCGAAGAAAAAGTTTATAGAGAAAGATTGGCAAGCCCAGGCCCAGATAGGCACAGATAGAAACCGCGTTTCAATTAATTCAAGGTGGTTCGAGTATCCGCCAAGCTGCGAAGGAAGTTGGTGTTTCTTTCACGACATTACAACGTTATAATAAGAGACAAAGGGCTGCTGAACCTAATGTGCAGCTGCGTTTAGTCCCCAATTATCCTGTAAGCAAGGTGTTTTCCGACCAGCAACAAGAAGTATTGAAAACCTATTACAAAAAATGTGCTCTATTATTTTACGGTATTTCATCGAAAGATTGTCGTCAAGTATCCTATCAAATGGCAACGATTAATAATCTCAAAATACCACCCAATGGGGAAGCGGAGAAGTTGACGGGGGTTGACTGGTTCCGATGTTTTCGTCAACGGCATCCCGATCTAAGTCTTACAAAACTGGAGGCTTGCAACCTCGCAAGGACAACAGGTTGCAATGAAGAGACTGTCAAAACATTGTTCGACAATATAGGAACAGTAATCCAGCGTAGTCCAGTTTTTGCCGATGGAACTCGGATATAGAACTTAGACGAGACAGGAACGACCACAGTGGAGAAACCTCAGAGAGTCATTGGACCGAAAGGGAACAAGAACTTGTGCAAAGTCACCAGCGGTAAAAGGGAACATTATGCACAACTTGCTGCATCATTAGTGCTGGTGGTCGAGCATTGCCACCTGTCATTATTTTCCCCAGAAAAATATGAATAACAGAATGACCTTTGGGACACCACCTGCAACTCTAATCCTGGCAACATCATCGGGATCGATGTTAATATATACCTAGATCTCTAAACTCAATGGGCGTGAACTCACGCTGAAAGTACATTTGTAAGCGCGTGACAGATGGCGTAAGTCATTGCTTTACTTTAGAAATGTAGCTGACCAAACAATGGTTCATAGCAGATGTATTCGCTGCATGTTTGGACCAGCGTATTTGCAAACCGCACAGATAAACGCAGATAATAATCTAGGAAAGGGCTTATTCTCAGCGTGCTATTTGTAAACAGAGTTCAAGTTTAGTATACTACAGTCAGGCTGGCCATCAGTTGCAAGTAAAGTTAAAGATTACACCTTCATTTGAAGCTAGTTTTGACGACATTTCCCTAACTATTTCATAGCAAAATGTAGTTTGTATTATTGATAGTAAGCGAGTTAACTATTGTTACATGTAATTTTTAATAAGTATCCTCGCACAAAGCAAACACGAGGCCATGAACAATGGAAAAAAGATTGCGCGCGAGCGATGACACATGCAAATCCTGGGGCGGGCTGACGAAAGGATTAAGCTACCGAAACTGCGTTCCAAGAACGAAAGCGAACTTTACTACCGACGGCGGCGCTATGAATAAATGGCACTCATTAGTTATGACACTGTATTGTCAATTGGAACGGCATATTAGTAGGATATATGGGTTATCTATTATTCACGTGGTTTTTGGTGATGTCATAAGCAATTGGCTGATAATAAAGTTAATAAAAAGGCTTTGTAATCATAGTCTTAGTTATAATTACTACGTTACTTTACATGCACTAGCAATATTAAGCTGTGTAAATTAAAACACTTAGAAACATTTCGGTGTAAAAGTAATTCTTTTAATATAAAGTTTGAATTTAATTATAACTTCGTATTAAAAATAAAGTTGTTTTTAAAAATCTACTTTGAAAAACGAATACGTAATTGGCGCACTCGGAGCGGATATTTCAAGTGTTCGAAAAACACAGTACGAGCAACAAAAATGAACTACCCATACCAAGAAAACCACTGTCAACGCGTACAGCCCAAGGTATTTCGAAGTCAAGAGTCACGAAGTCTCAAAACTGGTCAAAGATCTAAAGAAAATCAAACAAACAACAGAGCCAAAACAACAGTCAAGGGGAACCGCTGATCAGGATTTCAAAACTAGGAAGCTCCAGGGGTTAAGGTCTCGCTCCAAAGAAAAGGTTCGAACAAATTGTGAGTACTTGTGCACAAAAAGGAAATTGTAAATTTCTCTCCAATAGAACTTCAAACAGCCTTCACAAAAAAGTCCTTCAGGGATAGTATAAAAGGTGTGATTAAAAAGTATAGTAGTGATGAGGTCGGGTACCTGGATATAAACGATATAGTAACAATTGAGAAATACCGCGTAAACTACTATAATCAAATTAGGGTAGTTCGGGAAAAGTTAGGTACTGAGAACGAGTTAGTACTAGTTGATAGAGTGAAACTAGGAGCGGGTTTCTTTAGCTATAATACAAACGCTAATACTAGTCCAGTCAATCTAGACCAAAAACGGGCTATCAGAGGAACTAAAAATACTACTTCCAATTTTTTCAGTAATGTGTAGAAAACGGTGCGTTGCAGTGAAAAAGTTCTTCAGTACAAAATGAAAGCTTATTAAATTTGCTACAAGTTTGGTTATATACGTTTTTACGAAAAACTGGACCGTTTTCGTGCTACCGGCTCCGGAAAGGTAATTTTAAAAAAAAATGTTTTTCACTCATGTTTTTCGTATATATAATATACTATATTATATGTATAATTATATATATTATATATGATTATATAATATATTATATAATTATATATACGTATCATATGAAATGTTTTTGAGATGGCTAGTATACGAGATAAGACAGCAGGTGTCGGCAGGTGTGGTATGCAGCTGGCCGTGTCCCTCCATGACCCCTCCACAATACAATACATTCCTTCCTCTCCTCATAGTAGTCATATCAGTCTTTATCAGCGTGTCTGTCTGTGCTTATAATGGTGTGTCGATGCTCCTCTATTTATTACCTATATCATACTAATTTCTGTAAGTAAATTATTACCTATTTTTTTCCACTAATATTACATTTTACTATTACGCATATTAATTTATTATTATATTTTATTTTTATTTTTTAGGATGGATGAAAATTGCCTAATATGTGAATTACCTACCGGTAGTAAAGCTGTCAGCCGCGTGACTGAAAAGGGCATGAATACATTGTTGAGTGCTAGTTTCAACAGGAGAGATGGGAAAGACAATGTTTTCCGCGGGAGAATAAGTGGTATTGTGCATGTGAGATGTAGAAAACGCTACACCAGACCTGCAGACGTTGAGAGGGCAGGTGGGGCAGTACATTTAGGATCTACATCTGGTGTTCCCTCTTTGCGATCATCCAAACCCCAATTTCAGTTTCACGGGAAATGTTTGTTCTGTGCTGAAAGCATTGATGAAACATTTTATGAAAAACAGAAAAAAATGAAGCAGCACCTGCACAGAGCAGTTTACCATGTGAGAACAATGGAGTTTGACAAAACCCTTGCAAAACAAGCACACGTTCGAAATCATGATTGGGGTAAGGATGTGTTGCAGCGCATCTGCAACGTATCTGATTTGCATGCAGCAGACGCCATGTACCATGAAGACTGTCGCCACAAGTTTTTCTGCTCAAAGCCACAAACCGGACAGAAGAGAGGGAAACCTCAGGTAGATTACGTCTCTGCTGCTATGGAGGAAATATTACATTATTTGCACGAGAACGACAGAGTTCAGTATTCCATGGATGAGTTAATGGATGAAGCAAGTGGTAAAAAGCCAGAGTTGAGGTGGGTGAAAACTAAGTTAGAGGAAAAGTATGGAGGACCATTTTTAGTATGGTACGTTCGCACAACACGGTTGTATGCTTTCGAGACGTGGGTGACAGTATTTTGAATGCTTGGTATGCAGATCGACTGGATAACAACGAAGAAGAAAAGTTAAGGGTGGTACGAACGGCTGCTCCAATTTTACGATCCAGTCCGAGGCATATGACAGAAGCAAATATCCTCCAAGCGATGAGTTTCTCAATGAAGCTGCGGGGATGGTGCCAGCTACACGCTTAGCTTTTATGGAGTCTCTTATCCCAAAGAAAAGTATGGGTACAGATGATAATATCATGAGGAAAATAGTATCCATTTCCCACGGCATCATTTCTGCCGTTCGTCCGCGATCTTTTATATCTTCAGTTCTGACAAGCATTGCGTACTTAATACACCGAAAATTTCGATCTAAGAGTTTGATAAATTTACTGGCTAACTTGGGATTCAGTGCGAGTTACCACTATGCTCAACAACTGGAAATATCCTCCCTTCACCAACACCAGAAAACGACACCTGCAAATACTTTTTGCCAATATGTTTATGATAATGGTGATTTTAATATTGCTACTCTGGACGGACGTAATACATTTCATAGCTTGGGAGGCATTAAGTGTGTCACACCAGCAGAAGCTTTACCAAAATCAGATGAGATTGAACGAATGAAATCCCTTCCTGCTATTTTAGAAGTGGGAAAGTTTGGCGTCCTCAACCTGGAGTCTTACGAAAACGTCCCACAAAATGGGTTGAAGAAAGTTTTTATCCAGGATGTGAATACTTTGAATCCCATACCTGACCATGCACTGCTACCGAGTCTCGAGGACACACTGTGGATGTGTGGTAAATACTTTTCAGAGGAGGGCATCCCACAGATTCCCGAATGGAAGGATTTCATGGGGTTGGTATGCAAGCAAATCAACTTAAACCAAACTGCAATTGTACCCCTTCCCTTCATAAATGCCCCCCCCCCCCGTGCTGACGATACGTTGTACACTGCACTCAGATATGCATCAGAAGATGCCACTCGTCTTGGATTAACGACTTGCTTTGTAACAATCAGCCGCTCTACCTGAAATCTCGGGAAATTGTTGCTGCTAATGCTCTCAAGTTCCACAATATAAAAATGGTCCTGGAGGGGTTTCATATGTTATTGTCTTTTTTGGGGTGTATTGGGCACACAATGGCAGGAAGTGGGCTGAAGGAGCTCTTGTGTTGCATTTTTGCTCCAAACTCCGTGGACAAAATGCTAAGCGGAAAGGCTTATAGCAGAGCCGTCAGAGGCCATTTACTTGTGCAAACAGCACTAGCACAAATTATTCTCGAAAGTGCCACATTCTCGTCTGAGGACAAACAAGTCATTGTGGACATGCTCCAGTCTGACGAAGAATGGTCGCCTGAAAAACTCAGCTCAAATGTCCCTACCCTCACTCGTTTCCCAAAAAAATTCAGTGATGAGCTCTCAAGAATGAAAGACAAAGGCCCAACAGCTGCATTATGGATGCAGTACTTCAAGATAGTCAAGTTGTTGAAAAAGTTCATAACTGCACAGCGTTGTTGCGATTGGGAAAACACCTTTCATGCGCCCAACAAATGTATCCATATTTCGACGCTTGTGGTCATTTTCACTACGCTAAATGCACACATCTCTATGTGCAGAACATGCTGACTCTGACTAAATGCGACCCGGGTAATCACCAGCTTTTTGAGCAGTATATGGGTTTTGGGGACTTTAGTGTGAATAGAACTGGAAATCGATGGGCAGGGTTGTGGTCTGACATGACCATCGAGCAGACATTCAATTTTTGTAAGGGTGTCGTCATTTACTAAGCTGTCAGAAGTTATTATTTTTTTAATGCCAGTGAGAAAAGCTTGGATATAGGCTTTGTCTTCCTTTGAAACTACAATTTCATCAAATATTATCATGGAAATAGCTCAAAAATTAAGACAATGAGCTCGAATCGTTCTTGCGTATGCATGGCCGAAAGTATATTAGGAACAGATGCAGAAGCGTATACAGTTGACCATAATTCTGCAAGTTCATTGTCAGCCATAATAAATCCGATTGATCCCAAGAACGACCTTAACAGATGAAATCCTCCCAATCTGACGACATTCGTAAATTTTCTGTGTTCAGCGTTGTTTAGTAGTACGATGTCCTTTGCTTTTATATACAATGGTTAGTCAAAGGTCATGATGCACTTATATTGCCCACTTTTTTGCTTTCCTCTACTGCGTAGGTCAAAACGGTCAGTATAGTACTTAACTGGGTCGGAGGTAGTGTGAGAACCCTTGACTTCACGTATGGCAGAGTTGAAGTAATTTCTGTCATAAATCCTTGCCATGTAGGAAAAGAGAGTTAATGCAAAAAATGTAAGGTCGGTGAAGTATTGTGACCAAAAACCCGCGTCACTAATCTGCGCTGAAAACAACCCTCCCACTTTGATCGCTTGTTACTCGAAATCCATTGGAAAAAATGGAATTGGCAAGGGAAACCTTTTTATCGATAATTTGATAGGGAATATTTTTGATTAGTATAATATTTTCTGTACGACCAATGGTTTCTGAGAAAAACGCTAAAAACCACAGCAGTGCGTGTTAGGGGTGGTTTTTGGGGGTGAAGCTACCACTTCGGAGTTGGCAACTCTTTTGTTTTTGAAAGCTCTTCCATTGGTGTGTATAACCTCCAAACGGCAACACTTTATAATTTCTTTTTTCTAATTTTGCTAATATGAATGGACTATAAACCAAAACTTTTCACCACTTTAACCCCTTCAATAATTATCAATAAAATATATCATTCACTAGCGTACATTTGCCCTATTTCTTACCCATTTCAAAATATTTTGAAAAATGTTTACATAAGTATGTCTTTTTCTTCCAAACATACCTTAATGTCAAATCTTAGTTAATACGAAAGACAAACTTAATATTTTAGATCAGTCAGGCGTTTATAAACTTAAATGTGGTGATCGCGATGCTTCTTACGTTGGTCAGCCTTGCAGGAAGTTTAAAACTAAAATTAGTGAACACTTAACTTGCATTAAATACAATAATTTAGCCATTTCTCCCGGATTGTACCAGCTTTACTTTTGTTTTAAATTAATTTGTTGTGTATTATATTCCCGTAAGTTTTACTTATATTGTATGTATGTATGTATTATCAGTAACCTCATTTACCTTGCGGTGTCGAGGCTGGTGCTTTATGCGCTGGCATCTGGCGGTACAATAATCAACTTGCCCCGGATTCGGAATACAGAGTTGGATCGCGCCTTTGGTGCTTGCGCAGCAACCATTGTATGAAGTGTGTGTATTGGTGATGTGTTGACCTTGTTACTCTATCTCTTAGGTCTGTGGTTCTGAGTAGAGCACAGTTAATTTGGTGCCCAACTGTGAATGGTCTCACCGAGCCCGATTCCAATCACCAAGGTGGAAAAATTCCGACCCCCGCGGGATTCGAACCGAGGACTTGCTTCATGCAAGTCTGGCGCTTACCCAACAGCGCCACGCGGCTTCTCGTTTTACTTATATTATAACTACTTATTGTTAACTAATTACTTACGTTATTTTTGCACGCATCTTGGTCGTCTTGGCCGCGAAGCTCAAGCGACTGTCATGTGGCTTTGTCCACACATGGTATCAATTGTTCCTCTTCAAGGCCCAACACGCATTTCTTATATGTTATTTTCACCTGAATTAATTAACCACTTCTCTACATCAAGTAAGATCTAGCTTCCGATTTGGTTCGTTTTTACTAACCTCTAGTCATATTTTAGTAGCTTAACGATAAAGTTCTAGTAACAAACTTGCGTCTTGCTTGTCATTAAATATTATACATGGGGAAGGTTTGGTGTTTTTTACTATCGCTCCAGTGATATTCAACACCATTTTGTGTTACTTATGGATCCTTCAACTGATCTTGAAGTAAGTGCATAACTTCTTTAATGTGGTTTTAATAAAATTAATAGTTTTTCAACGGAAAATAAAATAACAAGAACATTATCTTGGTGAAACCAAAATCAACTAAAACTTCCCATTTTGAAAAGGCAACACAAAATAAGAGGAATCATGTTTTTTACATATCTAAATATGTATTATTTTTAAATGTCTTGATACATTTGTCTGAAGAAGCTATAATACATTTAGCAAAACGTTACCTAAAAAAATTTTTGCTTTTCTTTTAGTATGTAACCCTTTGACACAACTAATTTGTTAATTCATAACAATTAGTAAAGTAAAACCAAATTCACTATTTAGCTCAAAAAATTCTTCTACTGGAAAGTTAAACTAAATCAGTTTTACTTTTCATTCTAAATTTAAACAGTACAGTTGTAATCAAAATTAATAAATATAATCCCCAATATTAATAAACGTGAAGCAATAATTCGAGTCACATATAACCAGTAGTTGTATTGAAAAAAATGGGGTATAGTTCAAGTATAGTGACCCATTATGTTGTGGTTTTAGAACCCCAATATGTTTTCCATCCATAGCATCCAAACAGTGAAAAATTCGCATTTTTTAAAAGCCGTCTTCGATTTCAACAATTTTTCTTGTTTGTTTGTTAATGGACAACGTCTAGGCAGAGTACCAGGTACCTTAGACACCGACTGCTTTGGCCATACGGTCAAAGTTCTACTTAGAAATTTGCCGAGACTGAAGAGTTTCTTTCACGGCTGCCCAAATTTCCTTACAAGTTTGTTGAATTGTTTTACTTGCCGTTGATCTTCCAACTCTATGGTTGTAATGCAGGTCAGCAAGTGAGCAACCAGTTGCTAGGTACCTGAAAATGAAGAAAAAACTAAATGTTGTTTTTCTTTAGGAAAAGACCTCCAAAAAAATGGAAGAATCTGAGGAATCCGTTTATACGGGAACTGGCCAAACGAAAAATTAAAAAAAGTGGAGACCAAGTAACAAGAAGACTTACGTATATTTTGAGCAAGTGTCATTTCTGATGCGATGCGCTTCAAATAAAAAGCAAACTCAAGTCAGTGGAAAATGAAATAATAAATTAATAAGTTGTTATTGTTTTAGGACATGCTCCAACTTTGCAGCAGAGGAGCAACAGATGGAAGTTCCAGCGTTAAAAGCAGACGATGGTACTCCAACCCTAAGCCCTGTACGCAAGAAGAACAAAAATTCTTCAAAAACAGGGACGAATCAAAAATTATACAGATATTAATGGAAAGTCTACATCACCGACAAGCTAAAGCAAAGCTGTTGGACAACGATGAAGACCGACATTTCCTTCTTTCTCTTCTTGCTGATTTCAAAAGAGTACCTATTGCAAGAAATATGGATGTCAAATTAGCAATGATGCAAGCAATCAAATCCGTCATATTACCCACTCAACTTTGTTTTATTAATGCATACAGCGCTTATAATTCCACACAACACTTGTCCATTAATCCTTCTGCTCCCACTCCTACACAAAATTTGTCCATTCATCATTTCACTCCTAATTTTACAAAACATTAGTATATGCATCCAGTGTTCTTAACCTTTCAAAGGTAACATACGGTCCGAGTCCGACGTTCCCGATTTTTCCGAAAACTTTCGAAGACGTTTACTTCAAGCGCTGACCCGCAGTGTTGCCAAATCTACCGCTAAAGCGGTATTTCTACCGCTTTCACTTGCCATCTACCGTTCTCCCGTTTTAGCATGCCGATCTACCGGTTTTTGTATTTAGGGTAAACAGTACAGTTATTGGCCATCAGATAGTAATTGGCCAGTTTGAATTTAAACCATAGTAATAAGATGAAGCGAATGCCTATCGTGATCTGTTTGGCAGCAAAGTTTGTCTACAAGTACCTGCTATTAGTGTAGTTGCTAATTTAATCTGCAGGTGGCGCTTAAACCGTAAAATTTTGCACCAGTGTGACAGTTGCATGGTTGCTTGACACAAGCTTAAGATTTGCTTAAGGTTCACTCTGTTTAATTCAAACTTGCATCGGTATTTTGAGCGAAATTGTCAGTTTGCTTTGTGGTTACCAGATGTAATAAAGGTAGGTGCACACTTTACTTATGAATTTATGTACGTAAGGCGTTTCGTAGGATGACTAACAAAGTGGCCAATAACTGACTTGAGAAAATAAGGAAAATATAGTTATCCCCCCCCCCCCCCCCGGCCAATAACTGTCATTTATGATAATTCTTGTATTACGTATTTTGTTTGCTGCATGCATACTGTACAAATTTCTGCAGTGTTACGTGTTAAAAAAATTATCTTCTTTGTCTCTAGACAGTTATTGGCCGTAGGCCAACAACTATTCTGAACGTGTGGCCAATTACTGTACTTTCTAAAAGGCATAATATTGTATACAGTGTCATCATGCCAAAAGCACCAAATTATAGCCCTTCGAAGGTTGACAGAGCTGTTAGTGACATACAAAATAATGTGGGCTCACTTAGAAGCATTGCAAAACGGTATGGCGTACCACGGGCTACATTACAATTTAAGATAAGAAATCCTGGACACAAAACCTCTTTTGGACCATCTCCTATATTAAATGAACAAGAAGAAAATAATATTGTCAGGTAACCTACCTATGATCTTACTACATTACGCCGAGTTCTATTTACATAGCTTTCATGTTTAGGTGGATCATAGAACTTGCACAAAAGGGCTTTCCCAGAAAAAGAGAGGATATCATTTCTAGTGTGCAACAATTTTTAAAAGATCATCCACGACCAAATCCATTTAACGACAATAGGCCAGGAGATGGCTGGATGAAGGTGTGCAAACTGCTTTCTAATAGAAAGATAGTCGCTTGTCATCTCCCACCGTTCCTAATTCTAAGGTTTTTTCAGGCTTTTCTCAAGAGACACCCTGAAATTGTTATACGAAGTACTGAAGCTGTAACTGGAGCTAGTGCGTGTGTAACAGAAAATGATATAAGGAAGTGGTTTGCATACATAAGTAAATATATTGAAGAAAAGAAACTAGAAGATGTTATAAACGATCTATCGCGAATCTTCAATGGTGACGAAAGTGGATTCAACATATGTCCACAGACTGGCAAAGTGTTTGCCCCAAAAGGGTGCAAAAATGTTTACACAATTGACCGTGGATCATCGAAAGAAAGCATCACCGTGATGTTTACTTTTTCAGCTGATGGAAGGACTTGCCCTCCAATGGTTGTCTTTCCATATCAAAGAATACCTGAAAAAATTTCGTTAACTGTTCCAAAAGATTGGGGTATTGGCCGCAGTGATAATGGATGGATGACCGCACAAACATTTTACGAGTATATTGGCAATGTGTTCCATCCTTATTTAATTGAGCAAGGGATAAAACTACCCGTAATATTATATATTGATGGCCATAAATCACATCTCACATATCAACTTAGTGTATTGTGTTGTGAACTAGGCATTGAACTAATAGCACTTTATCCAAATGCTACGCGAATACTGCAACCTGCGGATGTCGCAGTTTTTCGCCCCATCAAAATGTGTTGGCAGAAAACAGCAAGACAGTGGCATGCTGATCACCCAGGAGAGTCCATAACAAAACTTACGTTTTCACCATTGTTGGAAAAAGTAGTCTCTGCAAGTGCGAAGCCAGAAACTTTGCAAAATGGTTTTAAAGCGTGTGGACTCTACCCATTTGATGCTAATGCTATAGATTATAGCAAGTGCCTTGGTGGTTTGCAAAAAAATCCCGAGGTACAAACAGGCCATAGTAATAATATAACCATGAATTATCAAACTTTTCTTAACATAGTTGGAAAAGAAAAAATTGAACTATTTACAAAAATGGATAATGCTATTAATAATAACCCCGATGAACATTTTTTTGCGCTATACAGACTATGGAAATATTATAATGACAATAATCTCCGAACTAACGAAGTAAATTCTCCGTTTGGAAATGATTATGAAGAAGTGGAAGCTGTGGCCCAAAGTGATAACCAGTAAATAATGGTACAAACAAAAGAAGCAAACTCAAACATCGATGATGAATCTGAACCAAAAATACAAGGTAATTCTATCTTAAACGTAGACCAACGAACAACGGAACAGTCCTGTGCAGTCAGTAATGAACCCACCTGCAGCAAACTGATATCTATGGAGACTTCATCTGTAATTAGGACAGGAGGTACTTCAAATATGGCTAATTATCTGATGTGGCCCGAATCGCCAAAACGTAAAGGCAAACGCAAAACAGAAAGGTTACCATTCGCCATAACTGCACGAGAGTATCAAGAAATGCACGAAAAAAAGAGAGTAGAAAAAGAAAATGAAGACAAAGAACGAGAAAGAAAGAAGAAAGAACGCGAAGAGGCCAAAGAGGCAAAAAAGCAACAACAAATGACAATTAAACTAAATAAATCACAGACTAAGTGCGTTATTTGCAATCGTCAAAAAAGCAATCTTACTTGCGATAGCTGCAAAAAAGTTTATCATACTAAGTGCATTCCAAAGTCACATAAGGAACACATTCCCGAATTGGAAGATGAAGACCCCTTTATGTGTCACGAATGCTACAAGGAAGACGAAACTGATGAAAGCCCTGATGAATATCAGATAGATGACTTCGCCATGGAAGAAAATAACCCAGGAAAAGAGAAGGATCACAGCAGTTTGCATGAAGATTCGGAAGACGACGTAGATCAATTATATCAATATTACTTAAATAATAAGGAGAAATAAGAAACAGTAAATACTAAAAAGTGTGCTTTTTTTGTTTTATTACCTCGTCTAATTACTCAATATATAGTTTATGTTTATAGTATAGGTATAGTTTTGATAATTTGTAAAATGGAAAATAAATGTTTCTGGAGCTTAACAAGGCGTTTTTAAATTATCTTGAAAGTTTATATAGACATAATCTGTGTGGCCAATAACTATTTAAAAAATGTCCAATTACTGTAAAAAGTGGCCAGTTACTATGCGATTTTGTAGACTTGCATTATAGCGAGTCTGTTAATTTTATTTTTAAAGATTGCAAAATTTTCATTTTTTTTTAAATAAGATTGAAATAAGCTTTACAATGATATATATATATAATCGTAATTGTTAATTAAATTGGGCATGCTATACAATTTTAATTCAAAACCTTTCTTAAGTGGCCAATTACTGTACCGTTTACCCTATAGCAAAAAAATTTTTTTTCCTTGCTGAAAAATTTGGTCAATAACTTTACCAGTAAAAAGACACAAAAAATATCACCATGTAAAGTTTAACTTGAATGACCGACAGCTGCTGTTTGCTGCCACCGCCTAGCGGGTAGCAGAGTACTAAAGAAAAGTAGAGTAGGAACAGAAACCTGTAATAAAACTTGACCATTCCCTAGATACGGGAATCCCTCATATTCTTAAAAGGCTTTCACGTAAAAAGGGATTTTACCCAACCAATTTCTTGACCCGAGGTTTTAAAAGGGACCACGTTACAGTTTTGCGTCATTAGCTAATCATTAGTCATTATTAACGTTTAACCCATAATAACGTGCTGATTTTTTGTGACGGTGTTTTTTTAAATTTTGATTGTTTTCGCTTTATTTTAATAAAAGGTAAGTTTTAGTACATTACTCTTGCAAAATAAAAAGAAAATCACTATTTCTTTGATTCCTAAATACTTAGGCACAAAATGGCAAGAGTCCGAACCATCCGATGAACAAGAAATGTCGGAGTCGGAATCGGAAAGGGCTGCGACACTCCTAAAAAGGGCAAAATATTCTCAAACTTATAATCGGCGATGGGAAGAAGAACGTGATCTAAAGGGTTGGCTTCAAACTAGGAAAAAGGTATTCTCTAAATATAGAGGTTTGGCTATTAAATAACGAGACCGCGCGCACAGAAGACGTCCTAGAGGGGAAGGGGGGGAAACGAATGCAGCGTTGGATAGCTGGAAGTGTCTACTATACCGGTACGAAAACACGTTTTTGTCGCTGTAGTAGAATTTTTTCTATAGAGGTTAGAAACGAACGTGTTTTTTCTCGTGCCGATAACAATGTGTGACGAAAAACACGAGCACGGATCAATATGAAATTTCTCGTTAAATTAAAAAAAAAATCCGACTGAGTGCTATAAGTTGTTGAAAGAGGCCTATGGTGAGAATTCTCTATCTCGTGCGCGTGTTTTCCAATAGTATAAACGGTTTTCTGAAGGCCGAGAGAGCACCGAAGATGACCAACGTGTCCAGGTCGACCTGTCTCTGTTTCAACTCCGCAAACAGTGACTCTTTTCTGTTTCCAAAGATCAAGTCTGCCTTAAAAGGAACTCGGTTCTAGTCGATGGAAGAGGTACAGCGAAAATCGGCGGAGCTCCTAAATGCTCTTACAAAAGAAGAGTTCCAGCATTGCTTTGACCAATGGAAAAAACTAAAGGAACGGTGTGTGGCGAGGGGAGGGGAGTACATTGAAGGGGAGCATTCGATTATAGAATAATTTTTCAAATAAAACTCTTTTTTTCATAAGCAGTCTCGTTATTTAATAGTCAGACCTCGTATTTTAAATATCAATTACAGGAGATACATTTTATAGGGGTCAGATTTTGCATATTGTAGTGCATGTAGAATTGATGTTAACATAAAATCTGGGAAGTTTCAGTTACTTAGCCATTCAGAAAGGAAGAAACATAAGAAAGCTTGTCATGGACAACTTAAGCAGAGATCCTTGAAGGATATGATGCCCACTTCGATGGTCACTCAAGTGAGGCACGCCGAACTAAAATTATCGGCTTTCGTCTTCGATCATAATCTGCCAATGTCTGTAATGGATCATGTCCCAGATCTATTGCGAGCGGTATGTCCTGATTCAAATAAAGTAAAATCCATTAAATCAGCGCGAACAAAAACTACAAATATAATTTAAAAAGTCACAGGTGCCTACTCATCTCAGAAATTGGTGGAAATATTAAAACATAATAAATTTAGTCTGATAATTGACGAAACAACCGATAGAACTACCGTGAAACACTTGTGCTTGGTAGCAAGAGTAATGTTTTATAATAACATCAAGGATTGTTTTTTAACTCTTCTGCCTGTAGAAAGTGCCACAGCAGAAGTTTTGTTTCAACAAATAGTTGGATTTTTTGTTGCGAGTAATATTCCATACACTTCCAGTCTTATCGGTTTTGCCGCAGACGGTGTCCCAAACATGATTGGGCGTCATAATTCTGTGGCATCTAGATTTTCAGATGCCATTCCAAATATATTTATTTTAAAATGTATTTCTCATAGTTTTTCTCATTGTGCTTCCAATGCATGCAATAAGCTTCCCAATTTTGTAGAAACTCTTACTAAAAATGTATATAATTATTTTAGTAACAGTCCTAAGAGAATTTTTGAATTTAAAGCATTTCAAGACTTTTGCAATATCAAAGCTCATAAAATACTACATCCTTGCCAAACTCGATGGTTGTCAGTACTTAGTGTGGTTCAAAGGCTGCTAGAGCAGTATAATGTTATTTCTTTCACTGAAGCTTGTTTTAATAACAGCGATGATATTCCAGCCAATAAGATCTTGCAAATGCTCCAAAATCCAAGTTCCAAATTAGATTTGCATGAAAATCCACAAATTAATAATATTTATGCTTCTATAACCACAGTAATTAAAACAATTTTGGATTGTTTTATAAAGCATGAAATTGTCAGCACCAATGACTTATCTAATATTGATTATCGACACTCCAGAAATATGTTACCCTTAGAGGATATGTATTTTGGGGCTGCAATAAATTCATGTTCTCTGGAAGGGCAGATATATACTTTAAAAACAAATTGCCTTTAATTTTACATAGGTGTTAATCAAATTCGACAACGGTTTCCTTTAAAAAATAATTTAGTGAAAGATTTAGATTTTTTAAATCAACAATGTGTGCGACAGAAAACATTGAATAGTATTGCTAATATTGCCACGAAATGGCCAAATTTAGTGAAAAATACTAAATTACAAATTTTAGATACTGAGTGGCGGCGTTTAAGGAATTTAGATTCTTTTCCCGTCACTGAAAATATTTTTGAATTTGATCAAATGTCGCTGAAATTAAGTATGGGGACAAGAAACCCATGTTTTCAAATCTGTGTGAGTTTATTTTTATATTATTGGTTCTACCACATGTAAACTTTCTAAAATACTTAAAAATAAAGAGATTCCTCAACGAATACGTACAAAAATATTTGACCAGTGCGTGCTACCCGTGATGACATATGGCGCCCAAACATGGACCCTTACAAAACACATAACACACAAACTAAGAACAACACAAAGAGGAATGGAAAGGGCTATGATTAATATTTCTCTCAGGGACAGGAAGACAAATGAAAGTATAAGACAGACAACCAAGGTAACGGACATATTAGAAAGAATAACTCAAACGAGGGATTTTGCCGGACACATCGCAAGGAGAAAAGATAACAGATGGAACACTAAGATAATAAACTGTGGAGACCGTGGATGGGCAAAAGATCAAGAGGGAGACCAAACACGAGATGGTACAACGACATTAAGATAGCAGGATTGAAATGGATACAAACAGCACAACATCGCGAAAGATGGAAATCGTTAAGGGAGGCCTATGTTCAACAATGGACGCAAGAAGGCTGAAAAGAAAGAAAGAAAATACCCCACTCAAGTGCTAATGTTGAAAGTGTTTTCAACAATAAAATATACGGTAACCCTACCCAAGAAAAGCGCTCTTCCGTGCTTTCCAAGAATACTTCGACACTCAGCATCACTCCGTTTCACTAATACAATGAAATATTATTAACCAGTTATTTATTAAAAAAAAACAAAAAACATTTTTTTGTCGACGACCATACCTCAAAAGTTGATGTTGCCTTCATTTTCGGAGCATCTATCGTATGAAAACGATCCAAAACTTCAGGAAGGTTACTGGCGACCGGAATCGTGTACACATACGACCATACATACACCGCACAGCACGTTTAGGCACCCCCCGATACGAGGGAGGGATCTAGTGGGCTGGGGGCTTCACTAAAAGATCCGCATAGCCGAGACGGAGATTTGGTATAGTGGGTTCATTAGTCTGTTGGGACGAATTTTAGAGATATTTGACTGAGAGTGATTTTCGATATGAGGGAATTTCAATACTTCGTACACTTCGTGTCGAAGTAATTTATTAAAAACTAAACAACGAAACAAATTAGATACAGACACTATTATAGGAATATTACATAGTAAGCGGTTTTTAAATGATACTACCCCAGAGGCGAATCGAGTGCAGAAATGAATTCAGATCGTCGACTTTAGCTTATACGTTTTTTTCAGATGTTTTGGAGACCATTTTTGAAAATCGCATTTTTTTAAGGGAACCCCCTTACGAAACTGCCGGTTTTTTTAAAGTAAAGCAATTGGGCCGAAAATCCCTGGAAAGGTCATACTTGATGTCCTGAATGCGAATATAAAGCCAAAAATAAGAGAAACCGTCCGGAAATACTTTTTTCTCCTGAACAACCGATAATATCTTCTAAAACGGTGTTCGCGGAAATGCCGGTTTTCGTTTATAGCGTCACTTTTCCCTTCTGGCCAAGAAATTCACCACACTGATAAGAGTTTGAACCGCTCTATTGTAATCGATGTACGAAATAACTCAAAATTAGTGCAAAACAGTTTTATTGAGAAAAGTAATATTTATGAATAATATTTACCACTACACATGCGTCTCCGTCAAAGTTCCAAAAGAAACTGCATAACCCATTTAGGCTACGTGATGTAAGAAGGCCTGTGAATCAGCCGATAACTTCCATCTCGATTACGTGACGGTACAGTCACAGGATTCTGATGTTACGTAATGACCAGCACGAGCTCCATTTTGTATTACAGGATCGGTTATGCCATCAATCAAACAGGATACGGCGCAGCGTTTCGACCTAAAACTCCATTTTCTGAAAATAATACGTTGTCATCGTTTCCGTAGTGAGTTTTGCCCTATTCAGCATTTTTCTTAGAATAGTCGCATAATCCACGTAATCCGGGAATGTCTTGGCAATAAGTGTCTTCCACTCACCCCACGTATAGTTGTAGTCCGTTAAATTGTTATACCAGTTCTTAGCCATACCAGTTAATCGTGACTGCATGTTGTAGATTGGTCGATCTTCTATAACCATTTGAGTCCAGAAAGGTTTTCGTTTTCATGGTCAAACTCAGGAATACAATCGCTACGTACCGTTAAATGGGGACTCTCCGATTGATGGCCCTGTTTTGTCAGATTTCTTACCAAAGATTCCAATTTTCCAATTCTTGACTCGTAGCTCTCAATGCCGTTTTTCGATCCTGATATGGATAGGCTCTGAGGCGTAAAATCGGATGAATTGCGTAACATGGGCGAACGTATTCGCAAATGGCGGTTAACACTGGCAACTTCACGTGACAATGATGGTCGTCATCTAGGAGTATTGGAACGTATATCAGGCGAACGTATTCGGCTTACTGATCGAGGTGAGCGACGTTTACGCTTGTACCTTTCTTCCGACGAATTTCTTCTTACTTGCGATCGTTTTCGAGACAATCAAGCACTGGTTTTCTTACTTTTCCGGTAGCATTGTTCCTTTTCAGAACAAGAGCTGCTGCTGGATTCCGTTTCACTAGTTTTCGATGAACTTCCCATATTAACGCATTTACAACGTAACTGTTCCAACTTCGAATACTAACACGTAACAAGATTAACACTGCACGTAGATCTTGCCCCGCGCCTGAACTGTAATCGACGTACGAAATAACTCAAAATTAATGCAAAACAGTTTTATTGAGAAAAGTTATATTTATGAATAATATTTATCACTACACATTAGGGTGGGGCGAAAAAATGAAAATCAAAATTCTGAATAGCACTACCTCTCAAAACTTGTCTTTGGATGTGATGGTAAACCACAATTTTTTTCAAATTTTTTAAACATCATCTTTTGCCTCCAACTTGACCTTGAATTGTTATCTATGCACCAAAATATTGTATTATGCTATTGAAATCAGATAATCATTATAATTTGCAGAGCGGTGCAATCTAAGGATATATTGCGAAACACGAAGAACAGGTAGCGCCATTATTAACAGACTTCTAACTCCTTCAGCTCGAAATATATCGACACCTGACTGCTATGTGCCATGAGATTGTGTGAATCGTTAGCTATTTGTTGAAAATATACAGCAGAAATTGTGTGTCTTTACAGTTAAAGTACGTGTGGCGTAGTGATTATAATACTACATACGACCTTAATAATATGTATTATTTATCTAGCAATGTAAAGAAACTGATTTTGCATTTGCAGGTAAAAATGTCGACCCAAACTATGATATAATTATTAGTGTGCCTAAAGAGTTCCGTGGTAATGTTTTGCCGACTTACGAAGACGTTCTTAAGTATTACTTGTGGTTAAGGCATAAACTTAAACAAGATTAAAAAAAGAACCGACGATTTCCGAAATATCAAACGTCTTAACATTAAAATGTAGACAAACCTCCCGACACTTTCTGAACCCTGCATTAAATCTCTAATTCGGTAATATCATAGTAATCATTTGCGCTTGATGAAGCAACCAAAAAGTAAATTGAATAGTGATACATACAAAGAAAATTTGAGAAATTTCAGAGAAAATTCTACAATTCAGTTATTTGATTTGCCGTGTGCAAATGCGATTTCACGATCACTACCACTACTTGCAAGTGTAAAAAGATACGAAAAGTACCCATAAATGAACGCACTTTTCTCACAGACTAACGAACTTTAAGAAAAATGTTCGTTGGGCACGTTGATTCTGTGATGTGTAAGAAATTATCGCTAGGAGTGGATAGAAAAGTTAAAAATACTACGGTACGTGGTGCTGACTTAAATTTGGTGAATGCATAAAATAGTGACAATGAATTGCACGGAATAAATGTATCTGAGCCTGCGCCAAAATATCAAGGGATTGACGAAGACGATCACAAACGTTTTAATCAGCCTGGAACTTCATCATCATCAACAATACCAACTCCAATATCTAAATAGCCTCAAATGAAAATTAAATTACCTACATTGGCCAAAACATGCGACAGATTTGAGGTTTCGTATAGATGAACGGCTGCAGCCATCACCTTTACCGTTTTACAAGATGTAGGATAGTTTATCACAGATGACACATCGAGGGTAATTGATAAACGTAAAGTCCAAAGAGGGAGAGTAAACGCTAGTGTTGCATTGAACGAAACAATGAGGGCAAAGTAATCCGTGCTTTACTTTTCGACGGTAGAGACAAGACACTGGTAATGGAAAATAATGAAAGTAAGCACCATTGTCAAACTATCGTACAAGAACATCTGGCATTGATTGAAGAACCAGGACCACATTTTTTAGGGCATGTTACACCATCTTCGGAATCTGAGGAAAACTAGGATTGAGGCGTATTTTTAAAGCACGACAAGCCAAATACAATCATTGTACAAAACTAATCAAAATTCCGCCGCTTAATTCTGCTGCCACTGACTACATTGACATAATTAACTAGCAGACACCTAAAATAACCGAGCTTCCTATTATAAAAGATATCTCTGATGAAGATTTTTTTTTTATTGAGCAAGAGCAAACACCGGTGGTACATTTTTCAAGATTTCCCTGCCACACAATCAGTGGAACGATGTGTAAAATTAATAACCGAGGCTAGCACATCTGTCGTAGAACGTGACTCAAGAGATGGTTTGATCCTAGCCAGAATCAAATGAAGACAAGATCTGGAAAGTTTTGAAACTAAATACATTTTTTTCAAGGTTTAGAGTTGCTGTAGTATGGTCCAATTTTATGTTTTTATATTTTTGCGTTAATTTCAATTTAATTTAATATTTGCGCTTATTCACGTGTGTCTAAACTGGCATGAATTATCAGCATTGCATGGTAAATCGGGTACAATATTTAGGGGCAAGTTGGAGGCAGACAACATTTTGCAAATTGAACGAGTTTTTGCAAATACATTACTCACACCAATAGGCAACTTTTGTCGGGTAATGCGTTATAAAAAAAATAAAAACATTTTTTAGCCATTTTTCGCCCCACCCTACTACACATGCGTCTCCGTCAACGTTCCAAAAGAAAGTGCATAAGCCATTTAGGCGACGTGATGTAAAAAGTCCTGTGAATCAGCCGATAACTTCCATCTCGATTACGTGACGGTACACTATCGTTGTCTAATCTCAAATCTGATTGGATATTCGGCTTTTTCAGCTCAAAATACATAAAAGGAGGATTTTTTTGGCGCCGAAACCGGTTTTTTACATCACAGGCATAAGTTCTTATATCTTATACCTATTTGATGTCCCCTTTGCGCCGCCACTGGTGCGTGTCGACCGGTAAAACAGAAACTATATCGGCCTACAGTGATTTCAACTCCGAAATCGTATATTTTCGTATAACCCTTTTCCTCTATGACTACTGCCGAGTGAACACGTAAAAATTTCTTGTCTTGAAAATGGTGGTTGGACGGGTAAGATTTAACATTGTAAGATCTCATTTAACGCCCATAATTAGAAGAAAATTGAGCCAATTCTGTATACGTTTTTAATATGTGCCTATTCAGAATTTTCAAATACGTTCTTATATAATTTACCTAAATGCAAGAACATGACATGTGGTTTTAAATCTTGCCTTGATAGCATTAACAACTGTTCGAAGCTACGCCATAACCGGGGACCACTTTTATTTGATGTAATTTTCAAAAAGTAATTGATTGTTAATATATTGCATTATTATTTATAGAACGTTTATTCAGCTAAAAATTTTGACTACGGGACTAAAATCCGCGTTGGCAGACGAAATTTCAATTTTAACGGCTTTATTATCATTCTACAGTTGAGGCGCAGTTTATCAATGGCGCATATTGACGCGCAGTTAAAACTGTAATCACAATTTTTAGCTGAATAAACCTTCTTTGTGTTTGCATCCTGACAACTGAACACTGTAAAACACGTTTCTAAAATGGTAACAGGCAAGGTGAGTTTTAAAGCTTGCATTTAATATTAATGTTTATCTATTTTGCGTTCGTACTGAAGCTATTACGATACTCGTTTGCGAGTTTTGTTTTACGTCCAGGAAAACAAGTTTTTAAAAACTAACTTTATTTTCCATTAAAACACAGACGGAAATTACATTATGCGGTGAAGCCGTCTAAACGTAAAGTGAAGCGCTCTTCATGCGTTTCTACAAAGGTAAACTATAATCTAATGCAACATTCGCCCTCCGGATGCTGCATATCTACTAGATAAGCTTATCTTATGCCAGCTTGGCTACTCTGGTACCGTAACTCCTCCGCCGATAAGACCTTGGATATTGATTACAGTTTTTTATCGATGTCCAAGTTAGAAATAAACTTATGAATTGACTTGAATTAATGGTATTGGATTAACTTGTTCTTTAGGATCTATTGATTTCGCAAGATTGGTATTAGTAAAATGTTTTTGCAATGAAATGAGGAACGAGTTACGCTTACAATACATGTATAAAATTATCGAACATATACTTATTATTAATACTATGGTTAATATTATAGAGCCAACACTTAGACCGTGTTCCACTGGGGAATTATAATATAATAATTGTTCTTTTTGTTTATTTAATCTAAGTTGGTCTCTTCCTAACTTATACATATCTACGTGAGTAATGTCTATCACTGATAGATTCACTAAATTTGGGGAGTTTTTAATTTGATCAATGGAAGGCAGTTCCATGGAGATTTCTTTTTTGCTTGTTGATTCCAATGTGAACAATACGTCATCGTGGTCAATCTGCACTAGGCAATCAGGGGTAGTATGGATAATATTTGATCCTTTAAGTGACTTTTTTGTCAAAAAGCTTTTACATTTTATATCGATTACTGTTTTAGTGGGCGTGCTAACGATCCAGGAGGATTTAGTGAGGGGTATTATTTTGACATGTAATTCAAGAAGATATGGATTGCAAGTTTGATTATTGGCAAACAATAACAACTGGGTCTCACAAAGCTTAATATTTGGGATAATAAAGTGATTTTCTTGGTTACAAAAATAATGAGTCGATACTGGTGTACAGCTAGCGAGTTTAATTGGTACGCTAAATTGATCGTGAAATAAAATAGAATTGTAAGTGGGGATTGTCATTGGAAATTGTTTTTCCTGTATAAACGCAGGGAATGGAATTAACTGCATTAATTGATATTCAATTTTCTTGATTAACGGCACTTCATAGATGAAGGTGAAAATAGAGTCTTTTTGGTAAACTTTGATTTTAATTAAGGATTCATATAGGTGCAAATTTTCGCGAGTAGCTGGATCGGGTAACTGAAGTTGTTTTTTCGTACTAAATTGAATTGCTTGTAGGTTTTGGGAAATATTGCTTAGAGCCATTATTAAATCGTCATTGTTAATTAGCGAAGAGTGAATTTGGTGATTCTGTGCAAAAGTTAAAGCGGTTTCCAATTCTTCTAGGGTATTAATTAAAAGTTGTAAAGAAAAGGTTGATTGGTCTAACAGATTCTGAGTAGATGATTTTCCAAAAATAAGATTCATATCTTTATTAATTTGTTGAAACATTTTATTGAGATTTATATTTAGCATTTCTTGATTTCGGGATAATTGCTTAATATTTTCAGAGAAGGAATTTATGGTGTCATTAAGGATCTGCGCCTGTTCTAATAGGATCATTTTCTGCTTTTCAGAATTTTGGGATAATGTGCCGATTAATTGTTCATATCGTTGTCCATCATTGGCATCTAAATTGCCTGTAATGAATTTAATTGCACTACCTAATCCGTCGAATATACTTCGTTTACGTAATTTGGTAGTGGGAAATAATTGCTTGATTAATTGATCTGTTTTTGATAAATACTGTTTTAGGATTAATAATTGGTTATCATAATCAAAGATCGCGTAGCTTGTTAAGTAATGTTTATTAGTGAGATTGGAAATAGTTTCTAGAAGATTTTGTCGAAAAAGGTTATAGTTATCTAATATAAGGGAATAGTCTAATATTTTAATTAGGGTCCATTCGCTTTCTTTAAGGTGTGCCTTTCCTTTGACCAGGGGGTATAGTCCGGGGTTGTCTATTAAGGGATGTATAACTACTTCGCTGAGGACGAGAGTCCAGGCGAGGAATATAACGAGTGGTGTCCTGAAAGAGGGAGCAACTCGTTAGCATGTCTTTTTAGGGTTGTTCCGTACGGTTCATTTCTTAGATCATAGGTGTCATCATCGTGTGTTTTCGTAATGATATATGGGCTAGTAAATTTAGGGCTTTTCTTATTTCGTTCATTGGTCTTGGCATATACTTTGTCATTAATTTTGAAAACATGGGTTTTTCGAGATTTATTGATTTTTTCGTTACGTTTGTCCTTAGTCTGTTCTTGTTTATTAGCTAAATTATTATAAACATCTTTCATAATTTTTTGGTGGTCGTTTACGTAAGTTTCTAGAAATGTTTTTGAGTAATCCAAATCAAATGGGTTTTTGCATTCGGTGTGTCCGAATAATATTTCAAAAGGGCTATAATTTAGGTTTGAATGTAATGTATGGTTATATGCCAATATTGCATAGGGAATTTTACGATTTTCTTGTATATCGCCTAATAGTCGATATTGTTCGATCAGAGTAGAGTGTAGTCTCTCTACGGGCGAATTTGATGTGTGATTGTAGGGGGTAGTCGCATGAAGTGTAATCTGATGCAACTGTGCAAAGTCTTTCAATGGTTGTTTGTTAAGTTCATTATCTACTACGAGGATTCGAGGGGCAGTATACGTAGTGATAAAATAAAATAGTCTATCGGTAACATCTATGATATTACTGGATCTCAAAAAGTATGCTTGCGCATATTTAGAAAAAGCATCAATTAGGGTTAAATATTTTTGGTTATTAATTTGGAAGATGTCCATATGGATAATATAAAAAGGTCGACTATACGTAGGAGTAATTTGTAACGGTTGTTTAAGAGGGTGTCTGTTGTATTTCTGTTGTTTACATATATTGCAATTGTTTATAAATCGCTCAATGTCCTTCTGCATGGATCTCCAATAATATTTTCTTAGAAGATGTTCGTACGTTTCTTTTATGCCACGATGGTTCGTTTTGCCTAAATGGTAACTTTGTATAATTTCGCTTCGTGCTTCGAGGTCGGTAACATAAGTGATTTGAGTCATACAGCGATGGAATTTTGGGGAATTTTCGTTGGAAATTGAGATAAGATACTGTGAAAATTCTTGATATAATTTGTCGGTTGAAAAATAACAGTAGTAGTGCGTTTTTGGTTCGCAATGTTCGATGAGTCATTCGTGGAATTTAGAATTTTTATTAGACTGGTTAAGGAAAACACTTATATGCTTATTATTATCAAAAGTTGTCAATTTAATTTGTCTAGGTAAGGTTGCTTCAATAAATTCAATTTGTCTAGGGAAACACTGTAGCGGTTTTTCGCATATATCTATAGTGGGAGTTGATTCTAATTGTGTGTGAATCGTGTCATTCAAGGATTCGTTATCATTCTCGATAATATTTTGAGAAATCGAAGGATTATTCGATGGTGGGTTAAATATTGGTACATTGAAGTCGTCAAAATCGGGTGAATCAGGTCTTTCTGGAGCAATGCTCATGTTGGTCGGGTTTAAATTCGGATTTGGGGTAGTTATTCTATTTGCGTCTTGTAGAATATTGTCAATGTCGTTCATGATTTCGTCATTCACGGTTAGAGGGTAAATTTGTACACGAGAGAGTGCATCGGCAACTTTATTACTTTTTCCTGGTAAATATTTAATATCGAAGTTGAACTCTTCTAATTTAAGAGCCCATCTCGTTAATTTTGAATTGGGTTCTTTTAGGTTCCTAAGCCAAACTAGTGGTCGGTGATCGGTATATAGAGTAAATTTGGTTCCGAAAAGGTAGGGTCTGAAATTTTTCGTTGCCCAAACAATAACTAAAAGCTCCCTTTCAATTGTGGAGTAGCGTTGTTTTACGTCCAGGAAAACAAGTTTTTAAAAACTAACTTTATTTTCCATTAAAACACAGACGGAAATTACATTATGCGGTGAAGCCGTCTAAACGTAAAGTGGAGCGCTCTTAATGCGTTTCTACAAAGGTAAACTATAATCTAATGCAACATTCGCACTCCGGATGCTGCATATCTACTAGATAAGCTTATCTTATGCCAGCTTGGCTACTCTGGTATCGTAACTTGCGTATCGTAATAGATAAGAAGCGATGCTATAATAAAAATACAAGGTGGCCCGGAAACAAATGCACTTTTTAAGATGTGATAATAAGCAAACTATTTGCATAACATAACTTTTATTAATGAAAACGTTTAGCTAATTAATGGGAAAATTAGGTTATCTCAAAAGCAGCGTTTACATAAATAATCCACAGACAAGACAACTGAAAAAAATATTGCTTGCGAAATTAACGCTATTCCTCAAGTAATGTAGGAGCTACTGTGTTCGTAAAATTTAAGCGCACAAAACGCACGTTGCTCTCCCGTATACCGAACCATTGATATAAAATTTCCCACAATCGTTCTCATGAATGACACTATGTACGGGAACTTCTGTCACTTTGTGTACAAGCTGTAAACAAAACATTTGTTTCTGGGCCACCTGGTACTAAAACAGGGTAATTTTTGTTTTAAAAAGAGGCAAAGTAGATAAAATACTGTATGATACCTCGTTTATAAGGCGCTTCGCTCGTCGTACCCTAAACGCGTGCGTGCTACAAAATGCTTCTTATAAAACTCGTATCATAATATACTATTCTTCAATCGTGTTCGCAGAGTGTTCAATAGCCCTGTGCTGATCGAATTATTGCGAATATTTATATCTGAACGGAACTTATAATAAAACAGTTTTACCAGTTCTTACGTGCAAGCGGACGCCCTAGAAGCGAGCGTTGGGCTATAACAGCCAACGTAACTCATCAAGAAAAGATAGACTTTGGCCAAATGGTCATCACATATCCATTCAGGCAGTTAATGGCAAAAAATTTGTATGAGGTAAGATCACATTTCTTTAGCAACTGGCTAAGTTACATAAAATGTTACACATTGCACAATAGGCGTCCCCGCTGGTAGCTGTTTTTGTGTTTCTGCACAAATTTACCACCTTTTCTGCAAAGCGATCGTTCAAACGGAGGGTGGAATGCAGCCCACGTTTTGCAGAGGTGCTTCATTTTGCAATTTTTGACTGTACTGGCTCGCTTCAACGGCGGAACGAACTGAGAGGGCTAATTATGCAAATGAGAGAAGATAGTTTTATCCGGAAAACCAGCCTGTGGCAAATGGACGGCGAGGTAGATGTGACGGTCCTTAGAAAGACTATAGACAAATACCTCATTTGCAAATCCCAGCAAAATGTTAACACAGGGGCGACATTTTTATCGGTGAACGAGAGGAATCTGACGGTAAGGCTTCGTTCACTCTTACGTAAGTAGGTAGTAAGTAAAGTTACCTTCAGTTAAAATTATTTGTTTCCTCTAATACCGGATGCGCTGGCACAAATAAATGCAGTTTTTCACCAAAATGGTTTACAGCTTCATTTTTTAATTTTTCCTTCATTTTCTGACCTTTATTCTGAACTTGAGCACGAAAACATTTTTCCACAAAAATGACTATGTACAAACAGGTTTGAATGCATGCAACGTTCCACCTCTATTTATGGCATAACAAAATTCTGCACGAGAGTTAAACGCAGCATGATAATTCTGATCACATTGTGACTTTTCGGCACAAGCGCTACAATTTAAATTTTTTAACAACTTACGTACTTATATATCCAGAAATATAGTACAATATATTTTCGTGATAATAATTTAAGTTTATGTTTGCTATGCTCCTGTAAGCGTTAAAAATGTCTGATGTAGGTACCATCAAAATGATTAAGTTCATTAATAGTTCTATTCTCTGTTCGAAAATCAAAAATAGCGCTACATAAACTATCACAATCAATATAATTTGCCGACGCGCTCGCACTAGCTGAATTTTTCAGCAACAATTGTCTCAATGCCCACTTTATCTCAGCGTTTTCCAAACTGGGAGGCGCGCCTCCCTAGGGAGGCGCGGACTAGTCTAAAGGGAGCCGCGAAAATTAGTCACAGTGAACAATTTTCCAAATTACTGCTAAAGTTTTCTATGTAAAAAATTTGAGAATAAATGAAAAAATGCCATCGTGCTTTATCGCGCATAGTTCAACTAAACATTTCGTAACTTAGCATCCATATACCTAGACGTCCTAGACCCCGGCAAATCTTTTGAACCAAGGCCGTCGTTAATTTGGCGACACTAGAGCTAATGTCGCTTCAAACAGGTACTCTCAGCAATTGCGCGCGACTGCGGGCTTTTACAAACTCGACCGACACCGCCAGATGCGCGCTCTCCTGCATCCAGAAAAGATCGACGCACGTTTAGCTCACCAATTTGTTTTGTGTCACAGCTAATATTTAATTGCTTCAGCAGTGTTAGGTTGTGTTTCTATTGTTATTGACGTGATTGCCCACTGATGATAATAGTAAGTAATTTAATAGTTTTATTTTTTTAGAATAATTAAATATTATTCCTAATATTTCCAGACAAATGGATAAGTTTTTGATAGGATATAAGCGAAAATCCACTAATAATGAAGATTCTGATGTTGGCACAAGTAGAGGGAATACAAGCCACAAGGAACAGGAAGGAAGAACTCCCAAGACAAGGAAATACGACTTATCCTATTTATCGTTCGGATTTACTAATATTATTAACGATAATGTGGAAAAACCAATGTGTTTGTTGTGTTCAAAAGTTTTGGCTGCTGATAGTATGAGACCCGGCAAATTGAAACGGCACCTTGAAAGTATTCATTCTGAATACGTTGGTAAGCCCCAAGAATTTTTTCAAAGAAAATTGGATGAGTTATCTAAAAACAAGCAAAACTTCAAAAAAATTGTTCATATTCCATCAAATGCATTACTAGCATCATACCTAGTGTAGTACACAATCGCGCAATGTAAAAAACCCCACACAACAGCAGAAACCTTAGTTTTGCCAGCAGCTATTGATATGGTCAAAACAATGTTTGGCCAATCTTATGCGAATCAGCTGCGACAAATACCGCTTGCTGATAATACAATTGGCAGAAGAATTGATGATATATCTGAAGATCTTTGTGACCAATTAGTTTCTCGAATGCGTACTTCAAAATTCGCCATACAAGTAGATGAAGCTACTGATGTAGCTAAAGACGCACATTTAATTGCATATGTTCGATATGTTGACGATACTAATATAATTGAAGATATCTTATTTTGCAAACCAATTCCTGACAGAGCCACATCCAATGAAATTTTCAAAATAATAGACAGATTTTTTAATGAGAACGACATAATGTGGAATAATTGCATTGGGCTCTGTACTGACGGTGCACAATCAATGGCGGGACACAAAACTGGTCTTCAAACACTAGTTAAAATGAAAACACCTGAGGTTCTCTGGACGCACTGCATGCTCCACAGAGCAGCTCTCGTATCAAAAACTATAAGCGAGGAACTTAACAATGTTTTTGCAAAAGTAACGAAAGTTATAAATTACATAAAAAACAGTCCATTAAAAGCAAGGTTGTTCGCAAAACTGTGTAAAGATATGCGAGCTAATTACACGTCACGTCTGTACTATTGTGAAGTGCGCTGGCTATCTCGTGCAAAAGTGATTCAAAGGGTACTTGAACTCAAAGAAGAAATTGCTATGTTTCTCGAGGAAAATCATAATGAAGACGGCAATATGTTTAGGGATGATAATTTTATTGTTAAACTTACATATTTGGTTGACATTTTTGAAAAATTGAGTGTTCTTAATAAATCAATGCAAGGACCGCAAATGCATTTGCTTATACAAAAAGACAAAGTGAAAGCATTTATTAAAAAAGTGGAGCTATGGAAATCAAATTTGCAAAAAAATAAGATTGACATGTTTCCACGTTTAAATTTATGCGCCCGAGATAACATACAAGCAAACAAAAATCTCTTTGTGGAACACTTGAATGGTTTGTTGCTTCAATTTTCGAATTATTTTGGTGATTTTGATTTTACAAAGATGGCGTGGATACAGAATCCATTTATCGACGAAGAAGATGATGAATTTGGATTGACAAGTATTGAAAAAGAAAAATTGATTGAATTATCTTGTGATACTACATTAAAACAAATTTCAGACTGTATCTCTGGTTCAATTCTGGTTGAATCTTCATACAGAATATAACACTTTGTCAAACAAAGCTTTGAAAGTACTGCTGCCGTTCGCAACATCATATTTATGCGAAACGGGATTTTCTGCCTTGGCTGCAATGAAATCCAAATATCGAGCTCGTTTAGTTGTAGAAAAAGAGCTACGAGTAGCTATATCGTCACAAACACCAAGATTTGATAAACTTTGTGCTAATAGGCAAGCACATCCATCTCATTAAAAACAATAATAAAATATCGTTTTCCATTAGTTTGTATGAATAAATTTTATAAGAGTAAAAATGTTTGTGTTTTTATTTTATGAAATCTTAAGGGGGGGGGGGGCAAATGATTAACTATTTTTAAGGGAGGCGTAGTAACATCAAGTTTGGAAACCACTGCTTTATCTGCTGTGCGTTGGGGTTATTGCAGAAAAAAATAATTCAATGTGGTCTTGAGAACATTTCTACGTCATAAAATAACTAAAGGAACTAACTGAAAGATTACCTAAATCATTTGCCAATGCTAATAAGGTGCTCTACATGAACGTTGCAACCAACAGCAACACAATTGGGCACCATTTTCTTAGTTTTTAACTGTTCAAAATACTTTCACGAAGCTCCTATAACTTTTAACTTTTATTATACAACAAACCACCACCAATACTACACCGTGAAATGACTGGAGCTAGGTAAAATCAAGTAAAAATCAAATAGGTTTGCAGTTCTGGCACACATCTTGCATAAACGACTGTTAGTTGAAGTGAAATACAAATACTACAGTAGCGCTATCTCTTTCGTTAGTGCGCCTGCTTCACAAACGTGCATTGGTTTATACCGAGCAAGGCCGTTCCAGTTACTCGTAGAGTATTCATTTCTATGGGTAAGAAAAAGCTTGCAAAATCTGTTTTAATATTAATGTTTCTTCAATCGTGTTGTTCGCAGAAAGTGTCCGGTAGCCTTGTGCAGCTCGAAAGATTGAGAACATTTATATATGAACGGAACTTGGAAGAAAGCAGTTTTACCAGACGCCCTCGAAGCGTTGTTTTATACTGCCAACGTAACTAATCAAGACAAGCTAGACTTTAGCCAAATGGTCATCACAGGGCCCTCAGGGGCTAGCACATTTTGTGTTAGTACGGGATCTGCAACCCCGCGGTACCCAAGCAGATGGCCCTCCGAAAAGGGGGTAAATGCCGTGGTCTGGGGAAGTCGTTTGACTCCCCGACCGGCAAGAGGCCAAGATATTTGATACTCCAAAACATGTGGTGCCATTTGTGGAGAAAAAATGGCTTGGTGAAGCTTCGACTGAGGAATTATTGTTCACAGACTCTTCTGGTGAATGTCTTTAAGGTTTTAGTTTGTGTCGAGACGATCAGTCCTTCATTCTTCGCCTTCTTTCCTTCCGACTTTACCTATCCCTTTTCCTTTTCGTCTAGAGTATGTGGTCTATGGTATGAATGTGCTGGGTACCCATGAGTTGCTTTTCTGTTTTCTGACTCTCTCTTTGATCTGGTATGTTTGTGACTTGAGCGTGAATGGAGTCTTTTGAATGCATGAGGTAAAGGTTGTAGGGCCCTTTGTACCCTCCGTACGCGGTGTGGGAGGGACCCTCAACCAGTATGATTCGCGAGGAGAATAAATGTGACTCTGTCGCTTCACTGATCTTCTTCAGATCCTCTTTTCCCGGGGTTACCTTCTCCTCACGATTGTCAAAAGAAAAACCCTGATCGTTCTAGTTTTTGTTGTCCTATTTCGGTCTAGCAGTACCATAACTGCCGGGGTATCTTCAACCTCGGGTTTTTTCTGGACGTATTCGATTCCAGGGGGCGGGTACTTGGTGTGGTCATGGGATGGTGTTGGGGGGGGGGGTCTCGGGTCTGGGACTGCTCCGCGATGGGTCGTCACGGGTCTACTCACCGGCGCAGCACTTTCCACCTAGCAGCGACGAGTAGACTCGATCCCTGTCGTGTGGGTCGTTCTGGCCTCGGGGGCCCTCTTGATGTTACCTCTGTCCACACCAGTAGTTGTTGTTTTGGGGTGTGGGTTTTCATGGTTTTTAATGTTGTAGTTTGGACGTTCGAGGGTCAAACCTCTTTAAGAAAGGGGGGAGTTGAGACGAATTATGTCGTATTGTAATTTAACGAGTTTTACGGGCCAAAAACGCCTTCTCCTGTAAAAAAGTATTGTTACGAAAACCGAAAGCAAAACACTTGGACGAAACCCAAGACGACAAGATACCAAAGAAAAGGAGACTAATCCACAGCTCAAGGCAGCATATGAGTTGGCTATTAAGATTAACGTTCAAACGGAGGGTGGAATGCAGCCCACGTTTTGCAGAAGTGCTGCATTTTGCAAGTTTTGACTATACTGGTTCGCTTCAACGGCGGAGCGAACTGAGGGGGCTAATTATGCAGAGGAGAAAAGATAGTTTTATCCGGAAAACCAACCTGTGGCAAGTGGACGGCGAGGTAGATGCGACGGTCCTTAGAAAAACTATAGACAAATACCTCATTTGCAAATCCCAGCAAAATGTTAACACAGGGGCGACATTTTTATCGGTGAACGAGAGGAATCTGACGAGAAGGCTTCGTTCACTCTTACGTAAGTAAGTTGTAAGTAAACTTACCTTCAGTTAAAATTATTTGTTTTACTTTACAGCACCTGAAAAGGTATACAATCAGGTGGTATCCAAAGAAAAAGCTCCGCCTGCAGCGTCTACTTCGACGACGTCCCAGCCTATAGCCAGGTTACCTGCAATCGACCCTTCACCGTCCACTTCGAAGGCATTTGCAATGGAGATCACACGATCGACTTCTGAGACTACAGCGAGTTCATGTGCAAACGAGGGCACACCGTCTTGTTCCCAGCTTAGAACGAGTTCACCTGCAATGGACCAAACACCCGCCGCAAGTGCCAAAGCCGCTGTGTCTACGGCGATTTCGCCTAACCATGAGACTACGTTTTTGGCTATGCGGGCCACACCTCATTCAGTAAGTATAAGTGGCAAATTGTTTTTATTTATTTATATTTATTATCATTTTCTCTGCAGGATACTAGCATAGAAGTAAATGCCGTGGCCTAAGAAAAAGAAATAGACGACGCTGGTGGCCTTGCCTTTTAAAAAAGAAGACGCACCGCCTGTGGGAAGTCGTTTGGCTCCCCGACCGGCAAGAGGCCAAGATATTTGATACTCCAAAACATGTGGTGCCATTTGTGGAGAAAAAATGGCTTGGTGAAGGTTCGACTGAGAAATTATTGTTCACAGACTCTTCTGGTGAACGTCTTTAAAGTTTTAGTTTGTGTCGAGACGACCAGTCCTTCATTCTTCGCCTTCTTTCCTTCCGACTTTACCTATCCCTTTTCCTTTTCGTCTAGAGTATGTGGTCTATGGTGTGAATGTGCTGGATACCCACTCTTCTGGTGAACGTCTTTAAAGTTTTAGTTTGTGTCGAGACGACCAGTCCTTCATTCTTCGCCTTCTTTCCTTCCGACTTTACCTATCCCTTTTCCTTTTCGTCTAGAGTATGTGGTCTATGGTGTGAATGTGCTGGATACCCATGAGTTGCTTTTCTGTTTTCTGACTCTCTCTTTGATCTGGTATGTTTGTGACTTGAGCGTGAATGGAGTCTTCTGAATGCTTGAGGTCAAGGTTGTAGGGCCCTTTGTCCCCTCCGTACACGGTGTGGGAGGGACCCTCAACCAGTATGATTGGCGAGGAGAATAAATGTGGATCTGCCCGTCGCTTCACTGATCTTCTTGAGATCCTCTTTTCTCGGGGTTACCTTCTCCTCTCTATTGTCAAAAGAAGAACCCTGATCGTTCTAGTTGTTGTTGTCCTATTTCGGTCTAGCAGTACCATAACTGCCGGGGTATCTTCAACCTCGGTTTTTTTTCTGTATTCGATTCCAGGGGGCGGGTAGTTGGTGTGGTCATGGAATGGTGTTGGGGGGGGGGGGCCTCGGGTCTGGGACTGCTCCGCGATGGGTCGTCACGGGTCTACTCACCGGCGCAGCACTTTCCACCTAGCAGCGACGAGTAGACTCGATCCCTGTCGTGTGGGTCGTTCTGGCCTCGGGGGCCCTCTTGATGTCACCTCTGTCCACACCAGTAGTTGTTGTTTTGGGGTGTGGGTTTTCATGGTTTTTAATGTTGTAGTTTGGACGTTTGAGGGTCAAACCTCTTTAAGAAAGGGGGGAGTTGAGACGAATTATTGCCGTATTGTAATTTAACGAGTTTTACGGACCAAAAACGCCTTCTCCTGTAAAAAAGTATTGTTACGAAAACCGAAAGCAAAACACTTGGACGAAACCCAAGACGACAACATACCAAAGAAAGGGATACTAATCCACAGTTCAAGGCAGCATGAGTTGGCTATTAAGATGAACGTTTAAACGGAGGGTGGAATGCAGCCCACGTTTTGCAGAAGTGCTGCATTTTGCAATTTTTGAATATACTGGCTCGCTTCAACGGCGGAGCGAACTGAGGGGGCTAATTATGCAGAGGAGAAAAGATAGTTTTATCCGGAAAACCAACCTGTGGCAAGTGGGCGGCAAGGTAGATGCGACGGTCCTTAGAAAGACTATAGACAAATACCCCATTTGCAAATCCCAGCAAAATGTTAACACAGGGGTGACATTTTTATCGGTGAACGAGAGAAATCTGACGAGAAGGCTTCCTTCACTCTTACGAAAGTAAGTTTTAAGTAAACGTATCTTCAGTTAAAATTATTTGTTTTACTTTACAGCTCCTGAAAAGGTATACAATCAGCTGGTATCCAAAGAAAAAGCTCCGCCTGCAGCGTCTACTTCTTCGACGACGTCCCAGCCCATAGCCAGGTTACCTGCAATCGACCCTTCACCGTCGACTTCGAAGGCATTTGCAATGGAGGTCACACGATGGACTTCTGAGACTACAGCGAGTTCACGTGCAAACGAGGGCACACCGTCTTGTTCCCAGCGTAGAACGAGTTCACCTGCAATGGACCAAACAACCGCCGCAAGTGCCAAACCCGCTGTGTCTACGGCGATTTCGCCTAACCATGAGACTACGTTTTTGGCTATGCAGGCCACACCTCATTCAGTAAGTATAAGTGGCAAATTGTTTTTATTTGTTTATATTTATTATCATTTTCTCTGCAGGATACTAGCATAGAAGTAAATGCCGTGGCCTAAGAAAAAGGAATAGACGACGCTGGTGGCCTTGCCTTTTAAAAAAGAAGACGCTGTGGGAAGTCGTTTGGCTCCCCGACCGGCAAGAGGCCAAGATATTTGATACTCCAAAACATGTGGTGCCATTTGTGGAGAAAAAATGGCTTGGTGAAGGTTCGACTGAGAAATTATTGTTCACACTCTTCTGGTGAACGTCTTTAAAGTTTTAGTTTGTGTCGAGACGATCAGTCCTTCATTCTTCGCCTTCTTTCCTTCCGACTTTACCTATCCCTTTTCCTTTTCGTCTAGAGTATGTGGTCTATGGTGTGAATGTGCTGGGTACCCATGAGTTGCTTTTCTGTTTTCTGACTCTCTCTTTGATCTGGTATGTTTGTGACTTGAGCGTGAATGGAGTCTTCTGAATGCATGAGGTAAAGGTTGTAGGGCCCTTTGTCCCCTCCGTACGCGGTGTGGGAAGGACCCTCAACCAGTATGATTGGCGAGGAGAACAAATGTGGCTCTGCCTGTCGCTTCACTGATCTTCTTCAGATCCTCTTTTCCCGGGGTTACCTTCTCCTCACGATTGTCAAAAGAAGAACCCTGATCGTTCTCCTAGTTTTTGTAGTCCTATTTCGGTCTAGCAATACCATAACTGCCGAAGTATCTTCAACCTCGGGTTTTTTCTGGAAGTATTCCAGGGGGCGGGTACTCGGTGTGGTCATGGGATGGTGTGGGGGGGGGGGTCTCGGATCTGGGACCGCTCCGCGATGGGTCGTCACGAGTCTACTCACCGGCGCAGCACTTTCCACCTAGCAGCGACGAGTAGACTCGATCCCTGTCGTGTGGGTCGTTCTGGCCTCGGGGGCCCTCTTGATGTCACCTCTGTCCACACCAGTAGTTGTTGTTTTGGGGTGTGGGTTTTCATGGTTTTTAATGTTGTAGTTTGGACGTTTGAAGGTCAAACCTCTTTAAGAAAGGGGGGAGTTGAGACGAATTATTGCCGTATTGTAATTTAACGAGTTTTACGGATCAAAAACGCCTTCTCCTGTAAAAAAGTATTGTTACGAAAACCGAAAGCAAAACACTTGGACGAAACCCAAGACGACAACATACCAAAGAAAAGGAGACTAATCCACAGTTCAAGGCAGCATATGAGTTGGCTATTAAGATGAACGTTCAAACGGAGGGTAGAATGCAACCCACGTTTTGCAGAAGTGCTTCATTTTGCAATTTTTGACTATACTGGCTCGCTTCAACGGCGGAACGAACTGAGGGGGCTAATTATGCAGAGAAAAAATAGTTTTATCCGGAAAACCAGCCTGTGGCAAGTGGACGGCGAGGTAGATGCGACGGTCCTTAGAAAGACTATAGACAAATACCCCATTTGCAAATCCCAGCAAAATGTTAACACAGGGGTGACATTTTTATCGGTGAACGAGAGAAATCTGACGAGAAGGCTTCCTTCACTCTTACGTAAGTAAGTTTTAAGTAAACTTATCTTCAGTTAAAATTATTTGTTTTACTTTACAGCTCCTGAAAAGGTATACAATCAGCTGGTATCCAAAGAAAAAGCTCCGCCTGCAGCGTCCACTTCTTCGACGACGTCCCAGCCTATAGCCAGGTTACCTGCAATCGACCCTTCACCGTCGACTTCGAAGGCATTTGCAATGGAGATCACACGATGGACTTCTGAGACTACAGCGAGTTCACGTGCAAACGAGGGCACACCGTCTTGTTCCCAGCGTAGAACGAGTTCACCTGCAATGGACCAAACACCCGCCGCAAGTGCCAAACCCGCTGTGTCTACGGCGATTTCGCCTAACCATGAGACTACGTTTTTGGCTATGCAGGCCACACCTCATTCAGTAAGTACAAGTGGCAAATTGTTTTTATTTGTTTATATTTATTATCATTTTCTCTGCAGGATACTAGCATAGAAGTAAATGCCGTGGCCTAAGAAAAAGGAATAGACGACGCTGGTGGCCTTGCCTTTTAAAAAAGAAGACGCTGTGGGAAGTCGTTTGGCTCCCCGACCGGCAAGAGGCCAAGATATTTGATACTCCAAAACATGTGGTGCCATTTGTGGAGAAAAAATGGCTTGGTGAAGGTTCGACTGAGAAATTATTGTTCACAGACTCTTCTGGTGAACGTCTTTAAAGTTTTAGTTTGTGTCGAGACGATCAGTCTTTCATTCTTCGCCTTCTTTCCTTCCGACTTTACCTATCCCTTTTCCTTTTCGTCTAGAGTATGTGGTCTATGGTGTGAATGTGCTGGGTACCCATGAGTTGCTTTTCTGTTTTCTGACTCTCTCTTTGATCTGGTATGTTTGTGACTTGAGCGTGAATGGAGTCCTCTGAATGCTTGAGGTCAAGGTTGTAGGGCCCTTTGTCCCCTCCGTACACGGTGTGGGAGGGACCCTCAACCAGTATGATTGGCGAGGAGAATAAATGTGGATCTGCCTGTCGCTTCACTGATCTTCTTCAGATCCTCTTTTCCCGGGGTTACCTTCTCCTCACTATTGTCAAAAGAAGAACCCCGATCGTTCTAGTTTTTGTTGTCCTATTTCGGTCTAGCAGTACCATAACTGCCGGGTATCTTCAACTTCGGGTTTTTTTTTCTGGAAGTATTCGATTCCAGGGGGCGGGTAGTTGGTGTGGTCATGGAATGGTGTTGAGGGGGGGGGGGTCTCGGGTCTGGGACTGCTCCGCCATGGGTCGTCACGGGTCTACTCACCGGCGCAGCACTTTCCACCTAGCAGCGACGAGTAGACTCGATCCCTGTCGTGTGGGTCGTTCTGGCCTCGGGGGCCCTCTTGATGTCACCTCTGTCCACACCAGTAGTTGTTGTTTTGGGGTGTGGGTTTTCATGGTTTTTAATGTTGTAGTTTGGACGTTCGAGGGTCAAACCTCTTTAAGAAAGGGGGAGTTGAGACGAATTATGTCGTATTGTAATTTAACGAATTTTACGGGCCAAAAACGCCTTCTCCTGTAAAAAAGTATTGTTACGAAAACCGAAAGCAAAACACTTGGACGAAACCCGAAAGCAAAACACTTGGACGAAACCCAAGACAACAGCATACCAAAGAAAAGGAGACTAATCCACAGCTCAAGGCAGCATATGAGTTGGCTATTAAGATGAACGTTCAAACGGAGGGTGGAATGCAGCCCACGTTTTGCAGAAGTGCTGCATTTTGCAATTTTTGACTATACTGGCTCGCTTCAACGGCGGAGCGAACTGAGGGGGCTAATTATGCAGAGGAGAAGAGATAGTTTTATCCGGAAAACCAACCTGTGGCAAGTGGACGGCGAGGTAGATGCGACGGTCCTTAGAAAGACTATAGACAAATACCTCATTTGCAAATCCCAGCAAAATGTTAACACAGGGGCGACATTTTTATCGGTGAACGAGAGGAATCTGACGAGAAGGCTTCGTTCACTCTTACGTAAGTAAGTTGTAAGTAAACTTACCTTCAGTTAAAATTATTTGTTTTACTTTACAGCACCTGAAAAGGTATACAATCAGGTGGTATCCAAAGAAAAAGCTCCGCCTGCAGCGTCTACTTCGACGACGTCCCAGCCTATAGCCAGGTTACCTGCAATCGACCCTTCACCGTCCACTTCGAAGGCATTTGCAATGGAGATCACACGATCGACTTCTGAGACTACAGCGAGTTCATGTGCAAACGAGGGCACACCGTCTTGTTCCCAGCGTAGAACGAGTTCACCTGCAATGGACCAAACACCCGCCGCAAGTGCCAAACCCGCTGTGTCTACGGCGATTTCGCCTAACCATGAGACTACGTTTTTGGCTATGCGGGCCACACCTCATTCAGTAAGTATAAGTGGCAAATTGTTTTTATTTATTTATATTTATTATCATTTTCTCTGCAGGATATTAGCATAGAAGTAAATGCCGTGGCCTAAGAAAAAGGAATAGACGACGCTGGTGGCCTTGCCTTTTAAAAAAGAAGACGCACCGCCTGTGGGAAGTCGTTTGGCTCCCCGACCGGCAAGAGGCCAAGATATTTGATACTCCAAAACATGTGGTGCCATTTGTGGAGAATTGGCTTGGTGAAGGTTCGACTGAGAAATTATTGTTCACAGACTCTTCTGGTGAACGTCTTTAAAGTTTTAGTTTGTGTCGAGACGACCAGTCCTTCATTCTTCGCCTTCTTTCCTTCCGACTTTACCTATCCCTTTTCCTTTTCGTCTAGAGTATGTGGTCTATGGTGTGAATGTGCTGGGTACCCATGAGTTGCTTTTCTGTTTTCTGACTCTCTGTTTGATCTGGTATGTTTGTGACTTGAGCGTGAATGGAGTCTTCTGAATGCTTGAGGTCAAGGTTGTAGGGCCTTTGTCCCCTCCGTACACGGTGTGGGAGGGACCCTCAACCAGTATGATTGGCGAGGAGAATAAATGTGGCTCTGCCTGTCGCTTCACTGATCTTCTTCAGATCCTCTTTTCCCGGGGTTACCTTCTCCTCACGATTGTCAAAAGAAGAACCCCGATCGTTCTAGTTTTTGTTGTCCTATTTCGGTCTAGCAGTATCATAACTGCCGGGGTATTTTCAACCTCGGGTTTTTTCTGGAAGTATTCCAGGGGGCGGGTACTCGGTGTGCTCATGGGATGGTGTTTGGGGGGGGGGTCTAGGATCTGGGACTGCTCCGCGATGGGTCGTCACGGGTCTACTCACCGGCGCAGCACTTTCCACCTAGCAGCGACGAGTAGACTCGATCCCTGTCGTGTGGGTCGGGGGCCCTCTTGATGTCACCTCTGTCCACACCAGTAGTTGTTGTTTTGGGGTGTGGGTTTTCATGGTTTTTAATGTTGTAGTTTGGACGTTTGAGGGTCAAACCTCTTTAAGAAAGGAGGGAGTTGAGGCGAATTATTGCCGTATTGTAATTTAACGAGTTTTACGGACCAAAAACGCCTTCTCCTGTAAAAAAGTATTGTTACGAAAACCGAAAGCAAGACACTTGGACGAAACCCAAGACGACAACATACCAAAGAAAAGGATACTAATCCACAGTTCAAGGCAGCATATGAGTTGGCTATTAAGATGAACGTTCAAACGGAGGGTGGAATGCAGCCCACGTTTTGCAGAAGTGCTGCATTTTGGAATTTTTGACTATACTGGCTCGCTTCAACGACGGAGCGAACTAAGGGGGCTAATTATGCAGAGGAGAAAAGATAGTTTTATCCGGAAAACCAACCTGTGGCAAGTGGACGGCGAGGTAGATGCGACGGTCCTTAGAAAGACTATAGACAAATACCCCATTTGCAAATCCCAGCAAAATGTTAACACAGGGGTGACATTTTTATCGGTGAACGAGAGAAATCTGACGAGAAGGCTTCCTTCACTCTTACGTAAGTAAGTTTTAAGTAAACATATCTTCAGTTAAAATTATTTGTTTTACTTTACAGCTCCTGAAAAGGTATACAATCAGCTGGTATCCAAAGAAAAAGCTCCGCCTTCTGCGTCTACTTCTTCGACGACGTCCCACCCCATAGCCAGGTTACCTGCAATCGACCCTTCACCGTCGATTTCGAAGGCATTTGCAATGGAGATCACACGATGGACTTCTGAGACTACAGCGAGTTCACGTGCAAACGAGGACACACCGTCCTGTTCCCAGCGTAGAACGAGTTCACCTGCAATGGACCAAACACCCGCCGCAAGTGCCAAACCCGCTGTGTCTACGGCGATTTCGCCTAACCATGAGACTACGTTTTTGGCTATGCAGGCCACACCTCATTCAGTAAGTACAAGTGGCAAATTGTTATTATTTGTTTATATTTATTATCATTTTCTCTGCAGGATACTAGCATAGAAGTAAATGCCGTGGCCTAAGAAAAAGGAATAGACGACGCTGGTGGCCTTGCCTTTTAAAAAAGAAGACGCTGCGCCTGTGGGAAGTCGTTTGGCTCCCCGACCGGCAAGAGGCCAAGATATTTGATACTCCAAAACATGTGGTGCCATTTGTGGAGAAAAAATGGCTTGGTGAAGGTTCGACTGAGAAATTATTGTTCACAGACTCTTCTGGTGAACGTCTTTAAAGTTTTAGTTTGTGTCGAGACGATCAGTCCTTCATTCTTCGCCTTCTTTCCTTCCGACTTTACCATCCCTTTTCCTTTTCGTCTAGAGTATGTGGTCTATGGTGTGAATGTGCTGGGTACCCATGAGTTGCTTTTCTGTTTTCTGACTCTCTCTTTGATCTGGTATGTTTGTGACTTGAGCGTGAATGGAGTCTTCTGAATGCTTGAGGTCAAGGTTGTAGGGCCCTTTTTCCCCTCCGTACACGGTGTGGGAGGGACCCTCAACCAGTATGATTGGCGAGGAGAATAAATGTGGATCTGCCTGTCGCTTCACTGATCTTCTTCAGATCCTCTTTTCCCGGGGTTACCTTCTCCTCACTATTGTCAAAAGAAGAACCCCGATCGTTCTAGTTTTTGTTGTCCTATTTCGGTCTAGCAGTACCATAACTGCCGGGCTATCTTCAACCTCGGGTTTTTTTTTCTGGAAGTATTCGATTCCAGGGGGCGGGTAGTTGGTGTGGTCATGGAATGGTGTTGAGGGGGGGGGGGGTCTCGGGTCTGGGACTGCTCCGCCATGGGTCGTCACGGGTCTACTCACCGGCGCAGCACTTTCCACCTAGCAGCGACGAGTAGACTCGATCCCTGTCGTGTGGGTCGTTCTGGCCTCGGGGGCCCTCTTGATGTCACCTCTGTCCACACCAGTAGTTGTTGTTTTGGGGTGTGGGTTTTCATGGTTTTTAATGTTGTAGTTTGGACGTTCGAGGGTCAAACCTCTTTAAGAAAGGGGAAGTTGAGACGAATTATGTCGTATTGTAATTTAACGAGTTTTACGGGCCAAAAACGCCTTCTCCTGTAAAAAAGTATTGTTACGAAAACCGAAAGCAAAACACTTGGACGAAACCCGAAAGCAAAACACTTGGACGAAACCCAAGACGACAACATACCAAAGAAAAGGAGACTAATCCACAGCTCAAGGCAGCATATGAGTTGGCTATTAAGATGAACGTTCAAACGGAGGGTGGAATGCAGCCCACGTTTTGCAGAAGTGCTGCATTTTGCAATTTTTGACTATACTGGTTCGCTTCAACGGCGGATCGAACTGAGGGGGCTAATTATGCAGAGGAGAAAAGATAGTTTTATCCGGAAAACCAACCTGTGGCAAGTGGACGGCGAGGTAGATGCGACGGTCCTTAGAAAGACTATAGACAAATACCTCATTTGCAAATCCCAGCAAAATGTAACACAGGGGCGACATTTTTATCGGTGAACGAGAGGAATCTGACGAGAAGGCTTCGTTCACTCTTACGTAAGTAAGTTGTAAGTAAACTTACCTTCAGTTAAAATTATTTGTTTTACTTTACAGCACCTGAAAAGGTATACAATCAGGTGGTATTCAAAGAAAGAGCTCCGCCTGCAGCGTCTACTTCGACGACGTCCCAGCCTATAGCCAGGTTACCTGCAATCGACCCTTCACCGTCCACTTCGAAGGCATTTGCAATGGAGATCACACGATCGACTTCTGAGACTACAGCGAGTTCATGTGCAAACGAGGGCACACCGTCTTGTTCCCAGCGTAGAACGAGTTCACCTGCAATGGACCAAACACCCGCCGCAAGTGCCAAACCCGCTGTGTCTACGGCGATTTCGGCTAACCATGAGACTACGTTTTTGGCTATGCGGGCCACACCTCATTCAGTAAGTATAAGTGGCAAATTGTTTTTATTTATTTATATTTATTATCATTTTCTCTGCAGGATACTAGCATAGAAGTAAATGCCGTGGCCTAAGAAAAAGGAATAGACGACGCTGGTGGCCTTGCCTTTTAAAAAAGAAGACGCACCGCCTCACATAGGAGTATTCGTATGTTAAAACCGGTTAAAAGTCAAAAGTTATAAGTTACTCAAAAATTCGTTCAAACCATTTTTTGTTTAAGTTTGATAACCAGTCTGTCAATCGGCCGCCATAAAACTTCTACCCCCACTTGCCTCTTGTCGTAAAGTCAGTCGGAACCCAGTCAATGTTGGAATCGCACGTCTTTGTTGGCGACGCTTTTGTTTGTGGTATTTAGTTCTCTCGCTATTGTATTGTCGTGTGATTGACTTCAGAAAAAATATTAATTGAATATGGAAGTGGAAGGTACGTACCGTAATTTAAAACGAAATTTTTTATTTTCTGTTTGTATTGTACGTTTAGGAACTATGTTTAACGGGTCCTATAAGAGCATTTATTTTTACTTTTAATTTTGTTATAACAGTGTTTTTGTTTAAGTGTCTGGTCTTGTCCAGCTACATTTCTTTTATAGAGACGAAATTTAGGCTTATGCCAATCATATATTACAATAAAATTGTCCGCCTTAATCCGCCATTTTGTTTTTTATCCATTCGAAGTTAATGCATGTAAAAGTTGAATTATTTCAACATTGTATTTTTTTGTTTTTTCTCTCGTAGATTCTTGTAAAACCGTCAGGAAATTTACCAGAAGAGCTTTATATGACATCCTGAAAGAATTCAAGGGGAAAAAAATGGACGAAAAGTTTTCATTAATGGAAAAAAAACTTGTAGAAATGACTAAATGTCCAACTGATCAAAAAACTGTTTTAAGTCGGGCCTTAAGGTGTTTCAAGAGTGATTTCAAGAAGAAATGGACAGCCGGTAGTTACAAGGATGAACGTTTCTTGAAAAATAATGAAGAATGGCTCACGTCTTCGATCGAATTGCCCTACTGGTCTGCAGAACCTGCACAAAAACCAGGACGTCCACCTAAAACATTCGAAGAGTTAAGTGACCGCAGTAAGCGTCGAAAAACAAAAGTACTACGGGAACAGGTACCTGTCGAGGAACTGACGTATGCCGCTGGCGTAAGTCAGCGCACTTCAGGAAATAGTGATGCGTCAAAATTAATAAAAGAAATGACTTCCACGCCAACCAGAGCTACAAAATTTCGCAAAGTTATTACTTCTGTTCAAAAGCAAATAGTTGTTAAGAAACATACACTCGAAGGGGCTCTGGCAATCTTTGTAGAAGGCGACTTCAGTCGAAGACAGTGGGAAGTTATACACGGGGCTAACAAGAGCATCTACCCCTGTTATTCACTCATAAAAAAGGCCAAAAAAGAATGTTACCCGAATGAGCAATCGATTCGAGTGACTGAAACTTGCTCTGAGATTGAACTACAAGCTTTACTTGACCACACTGCATTGCGTCTGTATAAATACGTAGCAGAGGTTGTAGATACTTGTTCACAGGAAGAGCAGCAAAACATGGTTTTAATTTCAAAATGGGGCTGTGATGGAGCGCAGCAGTTGCAATATAAACAAAAGTTTGAAAACAATACCGACAGTGACGCTAATATTTTTCAAAGCTCATTCGTGCCTTTAAGATTAGTTGTAATGTTTGATGGAGAACAAAAAAAAATCATATGGCAAAACCCAGTCCCTTCTTCTGTCAGATTTTGCAGACCTATACGAATACGCTTTATCAATGAATCAAAAGATGTTACCAAAAATGAAATAGCGTACATCAAAAATCAAGCTGCAAATTTAAAAGAAACAGAATTGCTCACACCTAATGGATTAGGTAAAATAAAGCATAACATGATACTTACCATGATCGATGGAAAAGTATGCAATGCTGCAACTGATACTTCATCCACTATGAGATGTTATATTTGCGGACAGACTTCCAAAGATTTCAACAAATTAATTGTAGCAGAGGAAGTCAATGAGGAAGCACTGAAGTTTGGATTATCGATTCTTCATGCTAGAATTCGTTTCTTCGAGTCGCTATTGCACTTATCTTATAAATTACTATTAAAAAAGTGGCAAGCGCGAACAGCCGAAGACAAAAAGATTGTTAAAGAAACAAAAGAAAAGATTCAAACTACCTTCAAAGAAGAAATGGGTCTACTCGTAGACATTCCCAAACCAGGATTTGGGAATACTAATGACGGCAATACGTCCAGAAGATTTTTTGCTGATCCAGAATGCTCTTCTCGAATTACAGGCATCGATATTGGTCTAATAAAACGATTTAAAGTAATCTTAGAAGTGATTTCAAGTGGCAACAGCATTGATGTTGGTAAATTTGGAGCCTATGCACATGAAACTGCTGAAATGTACACAAATTTGTATGGTTGGCATCCTATGTCACCAACTATACACAAAATTTTAATGCATGGTGCCAAAGTCATATCTACTGCAATCCTACCTATCGGTCAACTATCGGAAGAGGCAGCAGAGGCCCGCAACAAGCACATACGCTATTATAGGCTAAATTTTGCTCGAAAATTTTCACGAGTCGATTGTAACAGAGATATATTAAACAGGCTGTTACTAAGTTCAGACCCGTATTTAAGTTGTAGCAGACCAAAGCTACACAAGAAAAGTAAGCCATTTTCGATGGAAGCAATCAGTCTTATGGTCGCAAGTACACCGCTTTTACCTCCAAATGAAAATGATGCCGAAGAAAGTATAGAAGAAGACGAAGATGACTAATGATATGTTTTGATCGCAAATTTGTATAGTTTTTTTAAAATAAATATCTAATATCATTGAACTTTGTATTACATTCGATGAAATTGCAAAAAAACGCGAAAAATAATTTTGACCAGTTTTATTATGCGAATACTCCTATGTGCGCCTGTGGGAAGTCGTTTGGCTCCCCGACCGGCAAGAGGCCAAGATATTTGATACTCCAAAACATGTGGTGCCATTTGTGGAGAAAAAATGGCTTGGTGAAGGTTCGACTGAGAAATTATTGTTCACAGACTCTTCTGGTGAACGTCTTTAAAGTTTTCGTTTGTGTCGAGACGACCAGTCCTTCATTCTTCGCCTTCTTTCCTTCCGACTTTACCTATCCCTTTTCCTTTTCGTCTAGAGTATGTGGTCTATGGTGTGAATGTGCTGGGCACCCATGAGTTGCTTTTCTGTTTTCTGACTCTCTCTTTGATCTGGTATGTTTGTGACTTGAGCGTGAATGGAGTCTTCTGAATGCTTGAGGTCAAGGTTGTAGGGCCCTTTGTCCCCTCCGTACACGGTGTGGGAGGGACCCTCAACCAGTACGATTGGCGAGGAGAATAAATGTGGATCTGCCCGTCGCTTCACTGATCTTCTTCAGATCCTCTTTTCCCGGGGTTACCTTCTCCTAACTATTGTCAAAAGAAGAACCCTGATCGTTCTAGTTGTTGTTGTCCTATTTCGGTCTAGCAGTACCATAACTGCCGGGGTATCTTCAACCTCGGGTTTTCTTTCTGGAAGTATTCGATTCCAGGGGGCGGGTAGTTGGTGTGGTCATGGAATGGTGTTGGGGGGGGGGGTCTCGGGTCTGGGACTGCTCCGCGATGGGTCGTCACGGGTCTACTCACCGGCGCAGCACTTTCCACCTAGCAGCGACGAGTAGACTCGATCCCTGTCGTGTGGGTCGTTCTGGCCTCGGGGGCCCTCTTGATGTCACCTCTGTCCACACCAGTAGTTGTTGTTTTGGGGTGTGGGTTTTCATGGTTTTTAATGTTGTAGTTTGGACGTTTGAGGGTCAAACCTCTTTAAGAAAGGGGGGAGTTGTGACGAATTATTGCCGTATTGTACTTTAACGAGTTTTACGGACCAAAAACGCCTTCTCCTGTAAAAAAGTATTGTTACGAAAACCGAAAGCAAAACACTTGGGCGAAATCCAAGACGACAACATACCAAAGAAAGGGATACTAATCCACAGTTCAAGGCAGCATATGAGTTGGCTATTAAGATGAACGTTCAAACGGAGGGTGGAATGCAGCCCACGTTTTGCAGAAGTGCTGCATTTTGCAATTTTTGACTATACTGGCTCGCTTCAACGGCGGAGCGAACTGAGGGGGCTAATTATGCAGAGGAGAAAAGATAGTTTTATCCGGAAAACCAACCTGTGGCAAGTGGACGGCAAGGTAGATGCGACGGTCCTTAGAAAGACTATAGACAAATACCCCATTTGCAAATACCAGCAAAATGTTAACACAGGGGTGACATTTTTATCGGTGAACGAGAGAAATCTGACGAGAAGGCTTCCTTCACTCTTACGTAAGTAAGTTTTAAGTAAACGTATCTTCAGTTAAAATTATTTGTTTTACTTTACAGCTCCTGAAAAGGTATACAATCAGCTGGTATCCAAAGAAAAAGCTCCGCCTGCAGCGTCTACTTCTTCGACGACGTCCCAGCCCATAGCCAGGTTACCTGCAATCGACCCTTCACCGTCGACTTCGAAGGCATTTGCAATGGAGGTCACACGATGGACTTCTGAGACTACAGCGAGTTCACGTGCAAACGAGGGCACACCGTCTTGTTCCCAGCGTAGAACGAGTTCACCTGCAATGGACCAAACAACCGCCGCAAGTGCCAAACCCGCTGTGTCTACGGCGATTTCAGCCTAACCATGAGACTACGTTTTTGGCTATGCAGGCCACACATCATTCAGTAAGTATAAATGGCAAATTGTTTTTATTTGTTTATATTTATTATCATTTTCTCTGCAGGATACTAGCATAGAAGTAAATGCCGTGGCCTAAGAAAAAGGAATAGACGGCGCTGGTGGCCTTGCCGTTTAAAAAAGAAGACGCTGCGCCTGTGGGAAGTCGTTTGGCTCCCCGACCGGCAAGAGGCCAAGATATTTGATACTCCAAAACATGTGGTGCCATTTGTGGAGAAAAAATGGCTTGGTGAAGGTTCGACTGAGAAATTATTGTTCACAGACTCTTCTGGTGAACGTCTTTAAAGTTTTAGTTTGTGTCGAGACGACCAGTCCTTCATTCTTCGCCTTCTTTCCTTCCGACTTTACCTATCCCTTTTCCTTTTCGTCTAGAGTATGTGGTCTATGGTGTGAATGTGCTGGGTACCCATGAGTTGCTTTTCTGTTTTCTGACTCTTTGATCTGGTATGTTTGTGACTTGAGCGTGAATGGAGTCTTCTGAATGCTTGAGGTCAAGGTTGTAGGGCCCTTTGTCCCCTCCGTACACGGTGTGGGAGGGACCCTCAACCAGTATGATTGGCGAGGAGAATAAATGTGGATCTGCCCGTCGCTTCACTGATCTTCTTCAGATCCTCTTTTCCCGGGGTTACCTTCTCCTCACTATTGTCAAAAGAAGAACCCTGATCGTTCTAGTTGTTGTTGTCCTATTTTGGTCTAGCAGTACCATAACTGCCGGGGTATCTTCAACCTCGGGTTTTTTTTTCTGGAATTATTCGATTCCAGGGGGCGGGTAGTTGGTGTGGTCATGGAATGGTGTTGAGGGGGGGGGTCTCGGGTCTGGGACTGCTCCGCCATGGGTCGTCACGGGTCTACTCACCGGCGCAGCACTTTCCACCTAGCAGCGACGAGTAGACTCGATCCCTGTCGTGTGGGTCGTTCTGGCCTCGGGGGCCCTCTTGATGTCACCTCTGTCCACACCAGTAGTTGTTGTTTTGGGGTGTGGGTTTTCATGGTTTTTAATGTTGTAGTTTGGACGTTCGAGGGTCAAACCTCTTTAAGAAAGGGGGAGTTGAGACGAATTATGTCGTATTGTAATTTAACGAGTTTTACGGGCCAAAAACGCCTTCTCCTGTAAAAAAGTATTGTTACGAAAACCGAAAGCAAAACACTTGGACGAAACCCAAGACGACAACATACCAAAGAAAAGGAGACTAATCCACAGCTCAAGGCAGCATATGAGTTGGCTATTAAGATGAACGTTCAAACGGAGGGTGGAATGCAGCCCACGTTTTGCAGAAGTGCTGCATTTTGCAATTTTTGACTATACTGGTTCGCTTCAACGGCGGATCGAACTGAGAGGGCTAATTATGCAGAGGAGAAAAGATAGTTTTATCCGGAAAACCAACCTGTGGCAAGTGGACGGCGAGGTAGATGCGACGGTCCTTAGAAAGACTATAGACAAATACCTCATTTGCAAATCCCAGCAAAATGTTAACACAGGGGCGACATTTTTATCGGTGAACGAGAGGAATCTGACGAGAAGGCTTCGTTCACTCTTACGTAAGTAAGTTGTAAGTAAACTTACCTTCAGTTAAAATTATTTGTTTTACTTTACAGCTCCTGAAAAGGTATACAATCAGGTGGTATCCAAAGAAAAAGCTCCGCCTGCAGCGTCTACTTCGACGACGTCCCAGCCTATAGCCAGGTTACCTGCAATCGACCCTTCACCGTCCACTTAGAAGGCATTTGCAATGGAGATCACACGATCGACTTCTGAGACTACAGCGAGTTCATGTGCAAACGAGGGCACACCGTCTTGTTCCCAGCGTAGAACGAGTTCACCTGCAATGGACCAAACAACCGCCGCAAGTGCCAAACCCGCTGTGTCTACGGCGATTTCGCCTAACCATGAGACTACGTTTTTGGCTATGCAGGCCACACATCATTCAGTAAGTATAAGTGGCAAATTGTTTTTATTTGTTTATATTTATTATCATTTTCTCTGCAGGATACTAGCATAGAAGTAAATGCCGTGGCCTAAGAAAAGGGAATAGACGACGCTGGTGGCCTTGCCTTTTAAAAAAGAAGACGCTGTGGGAAGTCGTTTGGCTCCCCGACCGGCAAGAGGCCAAGATATTTGATACTCCAAAACATGTGGTGCCATTTGTGGAGAAAAAATGGCTTGGTGAAGGTTCGACTGAGAAATTATTGTTCACACTCTTCTGGTGAACGTCTTTAAAGTTTTAGTTTGTGTCGAGACGATCAGTACTTCATTCTTCGCCTTCTTTCCTTCCGACTTTACCTATCCCTTTTCCTTTTCGTCTAGAGTATGTGGTCTATGGTGTGAATGTGCTGGGTACCCATGAGTTGCTTTTCTGTATTCTGACTCTCTCTTTGATCTGGTATGTTTGTGACTTGAGCGTGAATGGAGTCTTCTGAATGCATGAGGTAAAGGTTGTAGGGCCCTTTGTCCCCTCCGTACGCGGTGTGGGAAGGGCCCTCAACCAGTATGATTGGCGAGGAGAACAAATGTGGCTCTGCCTGTCGCTTCACTGATCTTCTTCAGATCCTCTTTTCCCGGGGTTACCTTCTCCTCACGATTGTCAAAAGAAGAACCCTGATCGTTCTCCTAGTTTTTGTAGTCCTATTTCGGTCTAGCAATACCATAACTGCCGAAGTATCTTCAACCTCGGGTTTTTTTCTGGAAGTATTCCAGGGGGCGGGTACTCGGTGTGGTCATGGGATGGTGTGGGGGGGGGTCTAGGATCTGGGACCGCTCCGCGATGGGTCGTCACGAGTCTACTCACCGGCGCAGCACTTTCCACCTAGCAGCGACGAGTAGACTCGATCCCTGTCGTGTGGGTCGTTCTGGCCTCGGGGGCCCTCTTGATGTCACCTCTGTCCACACCAGTAGTTGTTGTTTTGGGGTGTGGGGTTTCATGGTTTTTAATGTTGTAGTTTGGACGTTTGAAGGTCAAACCTCTTTAAGAAAGGGGGGAGTTGAGACGAATTATTGCCGTATTGTAATTTAACGAGTTTTACGGACCAAAAACGCCTTCTCCTGTAAAAAGTATTGTTACGAAAACCGAAAGCAAAACACTTTGACGAAACCCAAGACGACAACATACCAAAGAAAAGGAGACTAATCCACAGTTCAAGGCAGCATATGAGTTGGCTATTAAGATGAACGTTCAAACGGAGGGTGGAATGCAGCCCACGTTTTGCAGAAGTGCTTCATTTTGCAATTTTTGACTATACTGGCTCGCTTCAACGGCGCAACGAACTGAGGGGGCTAATTATGCAGAGAAAAAATAGTTTTATCCGGGAAAACCAGCCTGTGGCAAGTGGACGGCGAGGTAGATGCGACGGTCCTTAGAAAGACTATAGACAAATACCCCATTTGCAAATACCAGCAAAATGTTAACACAAGGGTGACATTTTTATCGGTGAACGAGAGAAATCTGACGAGAAGGCTTCCTTCACTCTTACGTAAGTAAGTTTTAAGTAAACTTATCTTCAGTTAAAATTATTTGTTTTACTTTACAGCTCCTGAAAAGGTATACAATCAGCTGGTATCCAAAGAAAAAGCTCCGCCTGCAGCGTCCACTTCTTCGACGACGTCCCAGCCTATAGCCAGGTTACCTGCAATCGACCCTTCACCGTCGACTTCGAAGGCATTTGCAATGGAGATCACACGATGGACTTCTGAGACTACAGCGAGTTCACGTGCAAACGAGGGCACACCGTCTTGTTCCAGCGTAGAACGAGTTCACCTGCAATGGACCAAACACCCGCCGCAAGTGCCAAACCCGCTGTGTCTACGGCGATTTCGCCTAACCATGAGACTACGTTTTTGGCTATGCAGGCCACACCTCATTCAGTAAGTATAAGTGGCAAATTGTTTTTATTTGTTTATATTTATTATCATTTTCTCTGCAGGATACTAGCATAGAAGTAAATGCCGTGGCCTAAGAAAAAGGAATAGACGACGCTGGTGGCCTTGCCTTTTAAAAAAGAAGACGCACCGCCTGTGGGAAGTCGTTTGGCTCCCCGACCGGCAAGAGGCCAAGATATTTGATACTCCAAAACATGTGGTGCCATTTGTGGAGAAAAAATGGCTTGGTGAAGGTTCGACTGAGAAATTATTGTTCACAGACTCTTCTGGTGAACGTCTTTAAAGTTTTAGTTTGTGTCGAGACGATCAGTCTTTCATTCTTCGCCTTCTTTCCTTCCGACTTTACCTATCCCTTTTCCTTTTCGTATAGAGTATGTGGTCTATGGTGTGAATGTGCTGGGTACCCATGAGTTGCTTTTCTGTTTTCTGACTCTCTCTGTGATCTGGTATGTTTGTGACTTGAGCGTGAATGGAGTCCTCTGAATGCTTGAGGTCAAGGTTGTAGGGCCCTTTGTCCCCTCCGTACACGGTGTGGGAGGGACCCTCAACCAGTATGATTGGCGAGGAGAATAAATGTGGATCTGCCTGTCGCTTCACCGATCTTCTTCAGATCCTCTTTTCCCGGGGTTACCTTCTCCTCACTATTGTCAAAGAAGAACCCTGATCGTTCTAGTTTTTGTTGTCCTATTTCGGTCTAGCAGTACCATAACTGCCGGGGTATCTTCAACCTCGGGTTTTTTTTTTTCTGGAAGTATTCGATTCCAGGGGGCGGGTAGTTGGTGTGGTCATGGAATGGTGTTGAGGGGGGGGGTCACGGGTCTGGGACTGCTCCGCCATGGGTCGTCACGGGTCTACTCACCGGCGCAGCACTTTCCACCTAGCAGCGACGAGTAGACTCGATCCGTCGTGTGGGTCGTTCTGGCCTCGGGGGCCCTCTTGATGTCACCTCTGTCCACACCAGTAGTTGTTGTTTGGGGTGTGGGTTTTCATGGTTTTTAATGTTGTAGTTTGGACGTTCGAGGGTCAAACCTTTTTAAGAAAGGGGGGAGTTGAGATGAATTATGTCGTATTGTAATTTAACGAGTTTTACGGGCCCAAAAACGCCTTCTCCTGTAAAAAGTATTGTTACGAAAACCGAAAGCAAAACACTTGGACGAAACCCGAAAGCAAAACACTTGGACGAAACCCAAGACAACAGCATACCAAAGAAAAGGAGACTAATCCACAGCTCAAGGCAGCATATGAGTTGCTATTAAGATGAACGTTCAAACGGAAGGTGGAATGCAGCCCACGTTTTGCAGAAGTGCTGCATTTTGCAATTTTTGACTATACTGGCTCGCTTCAACGGCGGAGCGAACTGAGGGGGCTAATTATGCAGAGGAGAAGAGATAGTTTTATCCGGAAACCAACCTGTGGCAAGTGGACGGCGAGGTAGATGCGACGGTCCTTAGAAAGACTATAGACAAATACCTCATTTGCAAATCCCAGCAAAATGTTAACACAGGGGCGACATTTTTATCGGTGAACGAGAGGAATCTGACGAGAAGGCTTCGTTCACTCTTACGTAAGTAAGTTGTAAGTAAACTTACCTTCAGTTAAAATTATTTGTTTTACTTTACAGCTCCTGAAAAGGTATACAATCAGGTGGTATCCAAAGAAAAAGCTCCGCCTGCAGCGTCTACTTCGACGACGTCCCAGCCTATAGCCAGGTTACCTGCAATCGACCCTTCACCGTCGACTTCGAAGGCATTTACAATGGAGATCACACAATCGACTTTTGAGACTACAGCGAGTTCACGTGCAAACGAGGGCACACCGTCTTGTTCCCAGCGTAGAACGAGTTCACCTGCAATGGACCAAACACCCGCCGCAAGTGCCAAACCCGCTGTGTCTACGGCGATTTCGCCTAACCATGAGACTACGTTTTTGGCTATGCAGGCCACACCTCATTCAGTAAGTAGAAGTGGCAAATTGTTTTTATTTGTTTATATTTATTATCATTTTCTCTGCAGGATACTAGCATAGAAGTAAATGCCGTGGCCTAAGAAAATTGAATAGACGACGCTGGTGGCCTTGCCTTTTAAAAAAGAAGACGCTGCGCCTGTGGGAAGTCGTTTGGCTCCCCGACCGGCAAGAGGCCAAGATATTTGATACTCCAAAACATGTGGTGCCATTTGTGGAGAAAAAATGGCTTGGTGAAGGTTCGACTGAGAAATTATTGTTCACAGACTCTTCTGGTGAACGTCTTTAAAGTTTTAGTTTGTGTCGAGACGATCAGTCCTTCATTCTTCGCCTTCTTTCCTTCCGACTTTACCTATCCCTTTTCCTTTTCGTCTACTAGAGTATGTGGTCTATGGTGTGAATGTGCTGGGTACCCATGAGTTGCTTTTCTGTTTTCTGACTCTCTCTTTGATCTGGTATGTTTGTGACTTGAGCGTGAATGGAGTCTTCTGAATGCTTGAGGTCAAGGTTGTAGGGCCCTTTGTCCCCTCCGTACACGGTGTGGGAGGGACCCTCAACCAGTATGATTGGCGAGGAGAATAAATGTGGATCTGCCTGTCGCTTCACTGATCTTCTTCAGATCCTCTTTTCCCGGGGTTACCTTCTCCTCACTATTGTCAAAAGAAGAACCCTGATCGTTCTAGTTTTTGTTGTCCTATTTCGGTCTAGCAGTACCATAACTGCCGGGGTATCTTCAACCTCGGGTTTTTTTTTCTGGAATTATTCGATTCCAGGGGGCGGGTAGTTGGTGTGGTCATGGAATGGTGTTGAGGGGGGGGTCTCGGGTCTGGGACTGCTCCGCCATGGGTCGTCACGGGTCTACTCACCGGCGCAGCACTTTCCACCTAGCAGCGACGAGTAGACTCGATCCCTGTCGTGTGGGTCGTTCTGGCCTCGGGGGCCCTCTTGATGTCACCTCTGTCCACACCAGTAGTTGTTGTTTTGGGGGTGGGTTTTCATGGTTTTTAATGTTGTAGTTTGGACGTTCGAGGGTCAAACCTCTTTAAGAAAGGGGGAGTTGAGACGAATTATGTCGTATTGTAATTTAACGAGTTTTACGGGCCAAAAACGCCTTCTCCTGTAAAAAAGTATTGTTACGAAAACCGAAAGCAAAACACTTGGACGAAACCCGAAAGCAAAACACTTGGACGAAACCCAAGACGACAACATACCAAAGAAAAGGAGACTAATCCACAGCTCAAGGCAGCATATGAGTTGGCTATTAAGATGAACGTTCAAACGGAGGGTGGAATGCAGCCCACGTTTTGCAGAAGTGCTGCATTTTGCAATTTTTGACTATACTGGTTCGCTTCAACGGCGGATCGAACTGAGAGGGCTAATTATGCAGAGGAGAAAAGATAGTTTTATCCGGATAACCAACCTGTGGCAAGTGGACGGCGAGGTAGATGCGACGGTCCTTAGAAAGACTATAGACAAATACCTCATTTGCAAATCCCAGCAAAATGTTAACACAGGGGCGACATTTTTATCGGTGAACGAGAGGAACCTGACGAGAAGGCTTCGTTCACTCTTACGTAAGTAAGTTGTAAGTAAATTACCTTCAGTTAAAATTATTTGTTTTACTTTACAGCACCTGAAAAGGTATACAATCAGGTGGTATCCAAAGAAAAAGCTCCGCCTGCAGCGTCTACTTCGACGACGTCCCAGCCTATAGCCAGGTTACCTGCAATCGACCCTTCACCGTCCACTTCGAAGGCATTTGCAATGGAGATCACACGATCGACTTCTGAGACTACAGCGAGTTCATGTGCAAACGAGGGCACACCGTCTTGTTCCCAGCGTAGAACGAGTTCACCTGCAATGGACCAAACACCCGCCGCAAGTGCCAAACCCGCTGTGTCTACGGCGATTTCGCCTAACCATGAGACTACGTTTTTGGCTATGCGGGCCACACCTCATTCAGTAAGTATAAGTGGCAAATTGTCTTTATTTATTTATATTTATTATCATTTTCTCTGCAGGATACTAGCATAGAAGTAAATGCCGTGGCCTAAGAAAAAGGAATAGACGACGCTGGTGGCCTTGCCTTTTAAAAAAGAAGACGCACCGCCTGTGGGAAGTCGTTTGGCTCCCCGACCGGCAAGAGGCCAAGATATTTGATACTCCAAAACATGTGGTGCCATTTGTGGAGAAAAAATGGCTTGGTGAAGGTTCGACTGAGAAATTATTGTTCACAGACTCTTCTGGTGAACGTCTTTAAAGTTTTAGTTTGTGTCGAGACGACCAGTCCTTCATTCTTCGCCTTCTTTCCTTCCGACTTTACCTATCCCTTTTCCTTTTCGTCTAGAGTATGTGGTCTATGGTGTGAATGTGCTGGGTACCCATGAGTTGCTTTTCTGTTTCTGACTCTCTCTTTGATCTGGTATGTTTGTGACTTTAGCGTGAATGGAGTCTTCTAAATGCTTGAGGTCAAGGTTGTAGGGCCCTTTGTCCCCTCCGTACACGGTGTGGGAGGGACCCTCAACCAGTATGATTGGCGAGGAGAATAAATGTGGATCTGCCCGTCGCTTCACTGATCTTCTTCAGATGCTCTTTTCCCGGGGTTACCTTCTCCTCACTATTGTCAAAAGAAGAACCCTGATCGTTCTCCTAGTTTTTGTAGTCCTATTTCGGTCTAGCAATACCATAACTGCCGAAGTATCTTCAACCTCGGGTTTTTTTCTGGAAGTATTCCAGGGGGCGGGTACTCGGTGTGGTCATGGGATGGTGTGGGGGGGGTCTAGGATCTGGGACCGCTCCGCGATGGGTCGTCACGAATCTACTCACCGGCGCAGCACTTTCCACCTAGCAGCGACGAGTAGACTCGATCCCTGTCGTGTGGGTCGTTCTGGCCTCGGGGGCCCTCTTGATGTCACCTCTGTCCACACCAGTAGTTGTTGTTTTGGGGTGTGGGTTTTCATGGTTTTTAATGTTGTAGTTTGGACGTTTGAAGGTCAAACCTCTTTAAGAAAGGGGGAGTTGAGACGAATTATTGCCGTATTGTAATTTAACGAGTTTTACGGACCAAAAACGCCTTCTCCTGTAAAAATGTATTGTTACGAAAACCGAAAGCAAAACACTTGGACGAAACCCAAGACGACAACATACCAAAGAAAAGGAGACTAATCCACAGTTCAAGGCAGCATATGAGTTGGCTATTAAGATGAACGTTCAAACGGAGGGTGGAATGCAGCCCACGTTTTGCAGAAGTGCTTCATTTTGCAATTTTTGACTATACTGGCTCGCTTCAACGGCGGAACGAACTGAGGGGGCTAATTATGCAGAGAAAAAATAGTTTTATCCGGAAAACCAGCCTGTGGCAAGTGGACGGCGAGGTAGATGCGACGGTCCTTAGAAAGACTATAGACAAATACCCCATTTGCAAATACCAGCAAAATGTTAACACAGGGGTGACATTTTTATCGGTGAACGAGAGAAATCTGACGAGAAGGCTTCCTTCACTCTTACGTAAGTAAGTTTTAAGTAAACTTATCTTCAGTTAAAATTATTTGTTTTACTTTACAGCACCTGAAAAGGTATACAATCAGCTGGTATCCAAAGAAAAAGCTCCGCCTGCAGCGTCCACTTCTTCGACGACGTCCCAGCCTATAGCCAGGTTACCTGCAATCGACCCTTCACCGTCGACTTCGAAGGCATTTGCAATGGAGATCACACGATGGACTTCTGAGACTACAGCGAGTTCACGTGCAAACGAGGGCACACCGTCTTGTTCCCAGCGTAGAACGAGTTCACCTGCAATGGACCAAACACCCGCCGCAAGTGCCAAACCCGCTGTGTCTACGGCGATTTCGCCTAACCATGAGACTACGTTTTTGGCTATGCAGGCCACACCTCATTCAGTAAGTATAAGTGGCAAATTGTTTTTATTTGTTTATATTTATTATCATTTTCTCTGCAGGATACTAGCATAGAAGTAAATGCCGTGGCCTAAGAAAAAGGAATAGACGACGCTGGTGGCCTTGCCTTTTAAAAAAGAAGACGCACCGCCTGTGAGAAGTCGTTTGGCTCCCCGACCGGCAAGAGGCCAAGATATTTGATACTCCAAAACATGTGGTGCCATTTGTGGAGAAAAAATGGCTTGGTGAAGGTTCGACTGAGAAATTATTGTTCACAGACTCTTCTGGTGAACGTCTTTAAAGTTTTAGTTTGTGTCGAGACGATCAGTCTTTCATTCTTCGCCTTCTTTCCTTCCGACTTTACCTATCCCTTTTCCTTTTCGTCTAGAGTATGTGGTCTATGGTGTGAATGTGCTGGGTACCCATGAGTTGCTTTTCTGTTTTCTGACTCTCTCTGTGATCTGGTATGTTTGTGATTTGAGCGTGAATGGAGTCCTCTGAATGCTTGAGGTCAAGGTTGTAGGGCCCTTTGTCCCCTCCGTACACGGTGTGGGAGGGACCCTCAACCAGTATGATTGGCGAGGAGAATAAATGTGGATCTGCCTGTCGCTTCACTGATCTTCTTCAGATCCTCTTTTCCCGGGGTTACCTTCTCCTCACTATTGTCAAAAGAAGAACCCCGATCGTTCTAGTTTTTGTTGTCCTATTTCGGTCTAGCAGTACCATAACTGCCGGGGTATCTTCAACTTCGGGTTTTTTTTCTGGAAGTATTCGATTCCAGGGGGCGGGTAGTTGGTGTGGTCATGGAATGGTGTTGAGGGGGGGGGGGTCTCGGGTCTGGGACTGCTCCGCCATGGGTCGTCACGGGTCTACTCACCGGCGCAGCACTTTCCACCTAGCAGCGACGAGTAGACTCGATCCCTGTCGTGTGGGTCGTTCTGGCCTCGGGGGCCCTCTTGATGTCACCTCTGTCCACACCAGTAGTTGTTGTTTTGGGGTGTGGGTTTTCATGGTTTTTAATGTTGTAGTTTGGACGTTCGAGGGTCAAGCCTCTTTAAGAAAGGGGGAGTTGAGACGAATTATGTCGTATTGTAATTTAACGAATTTTACGGGCCAAAAACGCCTTCTCCTGTAAAAAAGTATTGTTACGAAAACCGAAAGCAAAACACTTGGACGAAACCCGAAAGCAAAACACTTGGACGAAACCCAAGACAACAGCATACCAAAGAAAAGGAGACTAATCCACAGCTCAAGGCAGCATATGAGTTGGCTATTAAGATGAACGTTCAAACGGAGGGTGGAATGCAGCCCACGTTTTGCAGAAGTGCTGCATTTTGCAATTTTTGACTATACTGGCTCGCTTCAACGGCGGAGCGAACTGAGGGGGCTAATTATGCAGAGGAGAAGAGATAGTTTTATCCGGAAAACCAACCTGTGGCAAGTGGACGGCGAGGTAGATGCGACGGTCCTTAGAAAGACTATAGACAAATACCCCATTTGCAAATACCAGCAAAATGTTAACACAGGGGTGACATTTTTATCGGTGAACGAGAGAAATCTGACGAGAAGGCTTCCTTCACTCTTACGTAAGTAAGTTTTAAGTAAACTTATCTTCAGTTAAAATTATTTGTTTTACTTTACAGCACCTGAAAAGGTATACAATCAGGTGGTATCCAAAGAAAAAGCTCCGCCTGCAGCGTCTACTTCGACGACGTCCCAGCCTATAGCCAGGTTACCTGCAATCGACCCTTCACCGTCCACTTCGAAGGCATTTGCAATGGAGATCACACGATCGACTTCTGAGACTACAGCGAGTTCATGTGCAAACGAGGGCACACCGTCTTGTTCCCAGCGTAGAACGAGTTCACCTGCAATGGACCAAACACCCGCCGCAAGTGCCAAACCCGCTGTGTCTACGGCGATTTCGCCTAACCATGAGACTACGTTTTTGGCTATGCGGGCCACACCTCATTCAGTAAGTATAAGTGGCAAATTGTTTTTATTTATTTATATTTATTATCATTTTCTCTGCAGGATACTAGCATAGAAGTAAATGCCGTGGCCTAAGAAAAAGGAATAGACGACGCTGGTGGCCTTGCCTTTTAAAAAAGAAGACGCACCGCCTGTGGGAAGTCGTTTGGCTCCCCGACCGGCAAGAGGCCAAGATATTTGATACTCCAAAACATGTGGTGCCATTTGTGGAGAAAAAATGGCTTGGTGAAGGTTCGACTGAGAAATTATTGTTCACAGACTCTTCTGGTGAACGTCTTTAAAGTTTTAGTTTGTGTCGAGACGACCAGTCCTTCATTCTTCGCCTTCTTTCCTTCCGACTTTACCTATCCCTTTTCCTTTTCGTCTAGAGTATGTGGTCTATGGTGTGAATGTGCTGGGTACCCATGAGTTGCTTTTCTGTTTTCTGACTCTCTCTTTGATCTGGTATGTTTGTGACTTGAGCGTGAATGGAGTCTTCTGAATGCTTGAGGTCAAGGTTGTAGGGCCCTTTGTCCCCTCCGTACACGGTGTGGGAGGGACCCTCAACCAGTATGATTGGCGAGGAGAATAAATGTGGATCTGCCCGTCGCTTCACTGATCTTCTTCAGATCCTCTTTTCCCGGGGTTACCTTCTCCTCACTATTGTCAAAAGAAGAACCCTGATCGTTCTAGTTGTTGTTGTCCTATTTCGGTCTAGCAGTACCATAACTGCCGGGGTATCTTCAACCTCGGGTTTTTTTTTCTGGAAGTATTCGATTCAAGGGGGCGGGTAGTTGGTGTGGTCATGGAATGGTGTTGGGGGGGGGGGGTCTCGGGTCTGGGACTGCTCCGCGATGGGTCGTCACGGGTCTACTCACCGGCGCAGCACTTTCCACCTAGCAGCGACGAGTAGACTCGATCCCTGTCGTGTGGGTCGTTCTGGCCTCGGGGGCCCTCTTGATGTCACCTCTGTCCACACCAGTAGTTGTTGTTTTGGGGTGTGGGTTTTCATGGTTTTTAATGTTGTAGTTTGGACGTTTGAGGGTCAAACCTCTTTAAGAAAGGGGGGAGTTGAGACGAATTATTGCCGTATTGTAATTTAACGAGTTTTACGGACCAAAAACGCCTTCTCCTGTAAAAAAGTATTGTTACGAAAACCGAAAGCAAAACACTTGGACGAAACCCAAGACGACAACATACCAAAGAAAGGGATACTAATCCACAGTTCAAGGCAGCATATGAGTTGGCTATTAAGATGAACGTTCAAACGGAGGGTGGAATGCAGCCCACGTTTTGCAGAAGTGCTGCATTTTGAAATTTTTGACTATACTGGCTCGCTTCAACGGCGGAGCGTACTGAGGGGGCTAATTATGCAAAGGAGAAAAGATAGTTTTATCCGGAAAACCAACCTGTGGCAAGTGGACGGCAAGGTAGATGCGACGGTCCTTAGAAAGACTATAGACAAATACCCCATTTGCAAATCCCAGCAAAATGTTAACACTGGGGTGACATTTTTATCGGTGAACGAGAGAAATCTGACGAGAAGGCTTCCTTCACTCTTACGTAAGTAAGTTTTAAGTAAACGTATCTTCAGTTAAAATTATTTGTTTTACTTTACAGCTCCTGAAAAGGTATACAATTAGCTGGTATCCAAAGAAAAAGCTCCGCCTGCAGCGTCTACTTCTTCGACGACGTCCCAGCCCATAGCCAGGTTACCTGCAATCGACCCTTCACCGTCGACTTCGAAGGCATTTGCAATGGAGGTCACACGATCGACTTCTGAGACTACAGCGAGTTCACGTGCAAACGAGGGCACACCGTCTTGTTCCCAGCGTAGAACGAGTTCACCTGCAATGGACCAAACACCCGCCGCAAGTGCCAAACCCGCTGTGTCTACGGCGATTTCGCCTAACCATGAGACTACGTTTTTGGCTATGCAGGCCACACCTCATTCAGTAAGTATAAGTGGCAAATTGTTTTTATTTGTTTATATTTATTATCATTTTCTCTGCAGGATACTAGCATAGAAGTAAATGCCGTGGCCTAAGAAAAAGGAATAGACGACGCTGGTGGCCTTGCCTTTTAAAAAAGAAGACGCACCGCCTGTGAGAAGTCGTTTGGCTCCCCGACCGGCAAGAGGCCAAGATATTTGATACTCCAAAACATGTGGTGCCATTTGTGGAGAAAAAATGGCTTGGTGAAGGTTCGACTGAGAAATTATTGTTCACACTCTTCTGGTGAACGTCTTTAAAGTTTTAGTTTGTGTCGAGACGATCAGTCCTTCATTCTTCGCCTTCTTTCCTTCCGACTTTACCTATCCCTTTTCCTTTTCGTCTAGAGTATGTGGTCTATGGTGTGAATGTGCTGGGTACCCATGAGTTGCTTTTCTGTTTTCTGACTCTCTCTTTGATCTGGTATGTTTGTGACTTGAGAGTGAATGGAGTCTTCTGAATGCATGAGGTAAAGGTTGTAGGGCCCTTTGTCCCCTCCGTACGCGGTGTGGGAAGGACCCTCAACCAGTATGATTGGCGAGGAGAACAAATGTGGCTCTGCCTGTCGCTTCACTGATCTTCTTCAGATCCTCTTTTCCCGGGGTTACCTTCTCCTCACAATTGTCAAAAGAAGAACCCCGATAGTTCTAGTTTTTGTTGTCCTATTTCGGTCTAGCAGTATCATAACTGCCGGGGTATTTTCAACCTCGGGTTTTTTCTGGAAGTATTCCAGGGGGCGGGTACTCGGTGTGCTCATGGGATGGTGTTTGGGGGGGGGGTCTAGGATCTGGGACTGCTCCGCGATGGGTCGTCACGGGTCTACTCACCGGCGCAGCACTTTCCACCTAGCAGCGACGAGTAGACTCGATCCCTGTCGTGTGGGTCGTTCTGGCCTCGGGGGCCCTCTTGATGTCACCTCTGTCCACAGCAGTAGTTGTTGTTTTGGGGTGTGGGTTTTCATGGTTTTTAATGTTGTAGTTTGGACGTTTGAGGGTCAAACCTCTTTAAGAAAGGAGGGAGTTGAGACGAATTATTGCCGTATTGTAATTTAACGAGTTTTACGGATCAAAAACGCCTTCTCCTGTAAAAAAGTATTGTTACGAAAACCGAAAGCAAGACACTTGGACGAAACCCAAGACGACAACATACCAAAGAAAAGGATACTAATCCACAGTTCAAGGCAGCATATGAGTTGGCTATTAAGATGAACGTTCAAACGGAGGGTGGAATGCAGCCCACGTTTTGCAGAAGTGCTGCATTTTGCAATTTTTGACTATACTGGCTCGCTTCAACGACGGAGCGAACTAAGGGGGCTAATTATGCAGAGGAGAAAAGATAGTTTTATCCGGAAAACCAACCTGTGGCAAGTGGACGGCGAGGTAGATGCGACGGTCCTTAGAAAGACTATAGACAAATACCCCATTTGCAAATCCCAGCAAAATGTTAAAACAGGGGTGACATTTTTATCGGTGAACGAGAGAAATCTGACGAGAAGGCTTCCTTCACTCTTACGTAAGTAAGTTTTAAGTAAACATATCTTCAGTTAAAATTATTTGTTTTACTTTACAGCTCCTGAAAAGGTATACAATCAGCTGGTATCCAAAGAAAAAGCTCCGCCTTCTGCGTCTACTTCTTCGACGACGTCCCACCCCATAGCCAGGTTACCTGCAATCGACCCTTCACCGTCGATTTCGAAGGCATTTGCAATGGAGATCACACGATGGACTTCTGAGACTACAGCGAGTTCACGTGCAAACGAGGGCACACCGTCTTGTTCCCAGCGTAGAACGAGTTCACCTGCAATGGACCAAACACCCGCCGCAAGTGCCAAACCCGCTGTGTCTACGGCGATTTCGCCTAACCATGAGACTACGTTTTTGGCTATGCAGGCCACACCTCATTCAGTAAGTACAAGTGGCAAATTGTTTTTATTTGTTTATATTTATTATCATTTTCTCTGCAGGATACTAGCATAGAAGTAAATGCCGTGGCCTAAGAAAAAGGAATAGACGACGCTGGTGGCCTTGCCTTTTAAAAAAGAAGACGCTGCGCCTGTGGGAAGTCGTTTGGCTCCCCGACCGGCAAGAGGCCAAGATATTTGATACTCCAAAACATGTGGTGCCATTTGTGGAGAAAAAATGGCTTGGTGAAGGTTCGACTGAGAAATTATTGTTCACAGACTCTTCTGGTGAACGTCTTTAAAGTTTTAGTTTGTGTCGAGACGATCAGTCCTTGATTCTTCGCCTTCTTTCCTTCCGACTTTACCTATCCCTTTTCCTTTTCGTCTAGAGTATGTGGTCTATGGTGTGAATGTGCTGGGTACCCATGAGTTGCTTTTCTGTTTTCTGACTCTCTCTTTGATCTGGTATGTTTGTGACTTGAGCGTGAATGGAGTCTTCTGAATGCTTGAGGTCAATGTTGTAGGGCCCTTTGTCCCCTCCGTACACGGTGTGGGAGGGACCCTCAACCCGTATGATTGGCGAGGAGAATAAATGTGGATCTGCCTGTCGCTTCACTGATCTTCTTCAGATCCTCTTTTCCCGGGGTTACCTTCTCCTCACTATTGTCAAAAGAAGAACTCTGATCGTTCTAGTTTTTGTTGTCCTATTTCGGTCTAATAGTACCATAACTGCCGGGGTATCTTCAACCTCGGGTTTTTTTTTCTGGAAGTATTCGATTCCAGGGGGCGGGTAGTTGGTGTGGTCATGGAATGGTGTTGAGGGAGGGGGGTCTCGGGTCTGGGACTGCTCCGCCATGGGTCGTCACGGGTCTACTCACCGGCGCAGCACTTTCCACCTAGCAGCGACGAGTAGACTCGATCCCTGTCGTGTGGGTCGTTCTGGCCTCGGGGGCCCTCTTGATGTCACCTCTGTCCACACCAGTAGTTGTTGTTTTGGGGTGTGGGTTTTCATGGTTTTTAATGTTGTAGTTTGGACGTTCGAGGGTCAAACCTCTTTAAGAAAGGGGGAGTTGAGACGAATTATGTCGTATTGTAATTTAACGAGTTTTACGGGCCAAAAACGCCTTCTCCTGTAAAAAAAGTATTGTTACGAAAACCGAAAGCAAAACACTTGGACGAAACCCGAAAGCAAAACACTTGGACGAAACCCAAGACGACAACATACCAAAGAAAAGGAGACTAATCCACAGCTCAAGGCAGCATATGAGTTGGCTATTAAGATGAACGTTCAAACGGAGGGTGGAATGCAGCCCACGTTTTGCAGAAGTGCTGCATTTTGCAATTTTTGACTATACTGGCTCGCCTCAACGGCGGAGCCAACTGAGGGGGCTAATTATGCAGAGGAGAAAAGATAGTTTTATCCGGAAAACCAACCTGTGGCAAGTGGACGGCGAGGTAGATGCGACGGTCCTTAGAAAGACTATAGACAAATACCTCATTTGCAAATCCCAGCAAAATGTTAACACAGGGGCGACATTTTTATCGGTGAACGAGAGGAATCTGACGAGAAGGCTTCGTTCACTCTTACGTAAGTAAGTTGTAAGTAAACTTACCTTCAGTTAAAATTATTTGTTTTACTTTACAGCTCCTGAAAAGCTATACAATCAGGTGGTATCCAAAGAAAAAGCTGCGCCTGCAGCGTCTACTTCGACGACGTCCAAGCCCATAGCCAGGTTACCTGCAATCGACCCTTCACCGTCGACTTCGAAGGCATTTGCAATGGAGGTCACACGATGGACTTCTGAGACTACAGCGAGTTCACGTGCAAACGAGGGCACACCGTCTTGTTCCACAGCGTAGAACGAGTTCACCTGCAATGGACCAAACACCCGCCGCAAGTGCCAAACCCGCTGTGCCTACGGCGATTTTGCCTAACCATGAGACTACGTTTTTGGCTATGCAGGCCACACCTCATTCAGTAAGTAGAAGTGGCAAATTGTTTTTATTTGTTTATATTTATTATCATTTTCTCTGCAGGATACTAGCATAGAAGTAAATGCCGTGGCCTAAGAAAAAGGAATAGACGACGCTGGTGGCCTTGCCTTTTAAAAAAGAAGACGCACCGCCTGTGGGAAGTCGTTTGGCTCCCCGACCGGCAAGAGGCCAAGATATTTGATACTCCAAAACATGTGGTGCCATTTGTGGAGAAAAAATGGCTTGGGGAAGGTTCGACTGAGAAATTATTGTTCACAGACTCTTCTGGTGAACGTCTTTAAAGTTTTAGTTTGTGTCGAGACGATCAGTCTTTCATTCTTCGCCTTCTTTCCTTCCGACTTTACCTATCCCTTTTCCTTTTCGTCTAGAGTATGTGGTCTATGGTGTGAATGTGCTGGGTACCCATGAGTTGCTTTTCTGTTTTCTGACTCTCTCTTTGATCTGGTATGTTTGTGACTTGAGCGTGAATGGAGTCCTCTGAATGCTTGAGGTCAAGGTTGTAGGGCCCTTTGTCCCCTCCGTACACGGTGTGGGAGGGACCCTCAACCAGTATGATTGGCGAGGAGAATAAATGTGGATCTGCCTGTCGCTTCACTGATCTTCTTCAGATCCTCTTTTCCCGGGGTTACCTTCTCCTCACTATTGTCAAAAGAAGAACCCTGATCGTTCTAGTTTTTGTTGTCCTATTTCGGTCTAGCAGTACCATAACTGCCGGGGTATCTTCAACCTCGGGTTTTTTTTTCTGGAAGTATTCGATTCCAGGGGGCGGGTAGTTGGTGTGGTCATGGAATGGTGTTGAGGGGGGGGGGTCTCGGGTCTGGGACTGCTCCGCCATGGGTCGTCACGGGTCTACTCACCGGCGCAGCGCTTTCCACCTAGCAGCGACGAGTAGACTCGATCCTTGTCGTGTGGGTCGTTCTGGCCTCGGGGGCCCTCTTGATGTCACCTCTGTCCACACCAGTAGTTGTTGTTTTGGGGTGTGGGTTTTCATGGTTTTTAATGTTGTAGTTTGGACGTTCGAGGGTCAAACCTCTTTAAGAAAGGGGGGAGTTGAGACGAATTATGTCGTATTGTAATTTAACGAGTTTTACGGGCCAAAAACGCCTTCTCCTATAAAAAAGTATTGTTACGAAAACCGAAAGCAAAACACTTGGACGAAACCCGAAAGCAAAACACTTGGACGAAACCCACGACGACAACATACCAAAGAAAAGGAGACTAATCCACAGCTCAAGGCAGCATATGAGTTGGCTATTAAGATGAACGTTCAAACGGAGGGTGGAATGCAGCCCACGTTTTGCAGAAGTGCTTCATTTTGCAATTTTTGACTATACTGGCTCGCTTCAACGGCGGAACGAACTGAGGGGGCTAATTATGCAGAGAAAAAATAGTTTTATCCGGAAAACCAGCCTGTGGCAAGTGGACGGCGAGGTAGATGCGACGGTCCTTCGAAAGACTATAGACAAATACCCCATTTGCAAATACCAGCAAAATGTTAACACAGGGGTGACATTTTTATCGGTGAACGAGAGAAATCTGACGAGAAGGCTTCCTTCACTCTTACGTAAGTAAGTTTTAAGTAAACTTATCTTCAGTTAAAATTATTTGTTTTACTTTACAGCACCTGAAAAGGTATACAATCAGGTGGTATCCAAAGAAAAAGGCGGCGTCTACTTCGACGACGTCCCAGCCTATAGCCAGGTTACCTGCAATCGACCCTTCACCGTCGACTTCGAAGGCATTTACAATGGAGATCACACAATCGACTTCTGAGACTACAGCGAGTTCACGTGCAAACGAGGGCACACCGTCTTGTTCCCAGCGTAGAACGAGTTCACCTGCAATGGACCAAACACCCGCCGCAAGTGCCAAACCCGCTGTGTCTACGGCGATTTCGCCTAACCATGAGACTACGTTTTTGGCTATGCAGGCCACACCTCATTCAGTAAGTAGAAGTGGCAAATTGTTTTTATTTGTTTATATTTATTATCATTTTCTCTGCAGGATACTAGCATAGAAGTAAATGCCGTGGCCTAAGAAAATTGAATAGACGACGCTGGTGGCCTTGCCTTTTAAAAAAGAAGACGCTGCGCCTGTGGGAAGTCGTTTGGCTCCCCGACCGGCAAGAGGCCAAGATATTTGATACTCCAAAACATGTGGTGCCATTTGTGGAGAAAAAATGGCTTGGTGAAGGTTCGACTGAGAAATTATTGTTCACAGACTCTTCTGGTGAACGTCTTTAAAGTTTTAGTTTGTGTCGAGACGATCAGTCCTTCATTCTTCGCCTTCTTTCCTTCCGACTTTACCTATCCCTTTTCCTTTTCGTCTAGAGTATGTGGTCTATGGTGTGAATGTGCTGGGTACCCATGAGTTGCTTTTCTGTTTTCTGACTCTCTCTTTGATCTGGTATGTTTGTGACTTGAGCGTGAATGGAGTCTTCTGAATGCTTGAGGTAAAGGTTGTAGGGCCCTTTGTCCCCTCCGTACGCGGTGTGGGAGGGAACCTCAACCAGTATGATTGGCGAGGAGAATAAATGTGGCTCTGCCTGTCGCTTCACTGATCTTCTTCAGATCCTCTTTTCCCGGGGTTACCTTCTCCTCACGATTGTCAAAAGAAGAACCCCGATCGTTCTAGTTTTTGTTGTCCTATTTCGGTCTAGCAGTATCATAACTGCCGGGGTATTTTCAACCTCGGGTTTTTTCTGGAAGTATTCCAGGGGGCGGGTACTCGGTGTGCTCATGGGATGGTGTTTGGGGGGGGGGGGGTCTAGGATCTGGGACTGCTCCGCGATGGGTCGTCACGGGTCTACTCACCGGCGCAGCACTTTCCACCTAGCAGCGACGAGTAGACTCGATCCCTGTCGTGTGGGTCGTTCTGGCCTCGGGGGCCCTCTTGATGTCACCTCTGACTACAGCGAGTTCACGTGCAAACGAGGGCACACCGTCTTGTTCCCAGCGTAGAACGAGTTCACCTGCAATGGACCAAACACCCGCCGCAAGTGCCAAACCCGCTGTGTCTACGGCGATTTCGTCTAACCATGAGACTACGTTTTTGGCTATGCAGGCCACACCTCATTCAGTAAGTACAAGTGGCAAATTGTTTTTATTTGTTTATATTTATTATCATTTTCTCTGCAGGATACTAGCATAGAAGTAAATGCCGTGGCCTAAGAAAAAGGAATAGACGACGCTGGTGGCCTTGCCTTTTAAAAAAGAAGACGCTGCGCCTGTGGGAAGTCGTTTGGCTCCCCGACCGGCAAGAGGAAAAGATATTTGATACTCCAAAACATGTGGTGCCATTTGTGGAGAAAAAATGGCTTGGTGAAGGTTCGACTGAGAAATTATTGTTCACAGACTCTTCTGGTGAACGTCTTTAAAGTTTTAGTTTGTGTCGAGACGATCAGTCCTTCATTCTTCGCCTTCTTTCCTTCCGACTTTACCTATCCCTTTTCCTTTAGAGTATGTGGTCTATGGTGTGAATGTGCTGGGTACCCATGAGTTGCTTTTCTGTTTTCTGACTCTCTCTTTGATCTGGTATGTTTGTGACTTGAGCGTGAATGGAGTCTTCTGAATGCTTGAGGTCAAGGTTGTAGGGCCCTTTGTCCCCTCCGTACGCGGTGCGGGAAGGACCCTCAACCAGTATGATTGGCGAGGAGAATAAATGTGGCTCTGCCTGTCGCTTCACTGATCTTCTTCAGATCCTCTTTTCCCGGGGTTACCTTCTCCTCACGATTGTCAAAAGAAGAACCCTGATCGTTCTCCTAGTTTTTGTAGTCCTATTTCGGTCTAGCAATACCATAACTGCCGAAGTATCTTCAACCTCGGGTTTTTTTCTGGAAGTATTCCAGGGGGCGGGTACTCGGTGTGGTCATCGGATGGTGTGGGGGGGGTCTAGGATCTGGGACCGCTCCGCGATGGGTCGTCACGAGTCTACTCACCGGCGCAGCACTTTCCACCTAGCAGCGACGAGTAGACTCGCTCCCTGTCGTGTGGGTCGTTCTAGCCTCGGGGGCCCTCTTGATGTCACCTCTGTCCACACCAGTAGTTGTTGTTTTGGGGTGTGGGTTTTCATGGTTTTTAATGTTGTAGTTTGGACGTTTGAAGGTCAAACCTCTTTAAGAAAGGGGGGAGTTGAGACGAATTATTGCCGTATTGTAATTTAACGAGTTTTACGGACCAAAAACGCCTTCTCCTGTAAAAAAGTATTGTTACGAAAACCGAAAGCAAAACACTTGGACGAAACCCAAGACGACAACATACCAAAGAAAAGGAGACTAATCCACAGTTCAAGGCAGCATATGAGTTGGCTATTAAGATGAACGTTCAAACGGATGGTGGAATGCAGCCCACGTTTTGCAGAAGTGCTTCATTTTGCAATTTTTGACTATACTGGCTCGCTTCAACGGCGGAACGAACTGAGGGGGCTAATTATGCAGAGGAGAAAAAATAGTTTTATCCGGAAAACCAGCCTGTGGCAAGTGGACAGGTAGATGCGACGGTCCTTAGAAAGACTATAGACAAATACCCCATTTGCAAATACCAGCAAAATGTTAACACAGGGGTGACATTTTTATCGGTGAACGAGAGAAATCTGACGAGAAGGCTTCCTTCACTCTTACGTAAGTAAGTTTTAAGTAAACTTATCTTCAGTTAAAATTATTTGTTTTACTTTACAGCTCCTGAAAAGGTATACAATCAGCTGGTATCCAAAGAAAAATCTCCGCCTGCAGCGTCCACTTCTTCGACGACGTCCCAGCCTATAGCCAGGTTACCTGCAATCGACCCTTCACCGTCGACTTCGAAGGCATTTGCAATGGAGATCACACGATGGACTTCTGAGACTACAGCGAGTTCACGTGCAAACGAGGGCACACCGTCTTGTTCCCAGCGTAGAACGAGTTCACCTGCAATGGACCAAACAACCGCCGCAAGTGCCAAACCCGCTGTGTCTACGGCGATTTCGCCTAACCATGAGACTACGTTTTTGGCTATGCAGGCCACACCTCATTCAGTAAGTAGAAGTGGCAAATTGTTTTTATTTGTTTATATTTATTATCATTTTCTCTGCAGGATACTAGCATAGAAGTAAATGCCGTGGCCTAAGAAAAAGGAATAGACGACGCTGGTGGCCTTGCCTTTAAAAAAAAAAGACGCACCGCCTGTGGGAAGTCGTTTGGCTCCCCGACCGGCAAGAGGCCAAGATATTTGATACTCCAAAACATGTGGTGCCATTTGTGGAGAAAAAATGGCTTGGTGAAGGTTCGACTGAGAAATTATTGTTCACAGACTCTTCTGGTGAACGTCTTTAAAGTTTTAGTTTGTGTCGAGACGATCAGTCTTTCATTCTTCGCCTTCTTTCCTTCCGACTTTACCTATCCCTTTTCCTTTTCGTCTAGAGTATGTGGTCTATGGTGTGAATGTGCTGGGTACCCATGAGTTGCTTTTCTGTTTTCTGACTCTCTCTTTGATCTGGTATGTTTGTGACTTGAGCGTGAATGGAGTCCTCTGAATGCTTGAGGTCAAGGTTGTAGGGCCCTTTGTCCCCTCCGTACACGGTGTGGGAGGGACCCTCAACCAGTATGATTGGCGAGGAGAATAAATATGGCTCTGCCTGTCGCTTCACTGATCTTCTTCAGATCCTCTTTTCCCGGGGTTACCTTCTCCTCACTATTGTCAAAAGAAGAACCCTGATCGTTCTAGTTTTTGTTGTCCTATTTCGGTCTAGCAGTACCATAACTGCCGGGGTATCTTCAACCTCGGGTTTTTTTTTTCAGGAAGTATTCGATTCCAGGGGGCGGGTAGTTGGTGTGGTCATGGAATGGTGTTGAGGGGGGGGGTCTCGGGTCTGGGACTGCTCCGCCATGGGTCGTCACGGGTCTACTCACCGGCGCAGCACTTTCCACCTAGCAGCGACGAGTAGACTCGATCCTTGTCGTGTGGGTCGTTCTGGCCTCGGGGGCCGTCTTGATGTCACCTCTGTCCACACCAGTAGTTGTTGTTTTGGGGTGTGGGTTTTCATGGTTTTTAATGTTGTAGTTTGGACGTTCGAGGGTCAAACCTCTTTAAGAAAGGGGGGAGTTGAGACGAATTATGTAGTATTGTAATTTAACGAGTTTTACGGGCCAAAACCGCCTTCTCCTATAAAAAAGTATTGTTACGAAAACCGAAAGCAAAACACTTGGACGAAACCCGAAAGCAAAACACTTGGACGAAACCCAAGACGACAACATACCAAAGAAAAGGAGACTAATCCACAGCTCAAGGCAGCATATGAGTTGGCTATTAAGATGAACGTTCAAACGGAGGGTGGAATGCAGCCCACGTTTTGCAGAAGTGCAGCATTTTGCAATTTTTGACTATACTGGCTCGCTTCAACGGCGGAGCGTACTGAGGGGGCTAATTATGCAGAGGAGAAAAGATAGTTTTATCCGGAAAACCAACCTGTGGCAAGTGGACGGCGAGGTAGATGCGACGGTCCTTCGAAAGACTATAGACAAATACCCCATTTGCAAATCCCAGCAAAATGTTAAAACAGGGGTGACATTTTTATCGGTGAACGAGAGAAATCTGACGAGAAGGCTTCCTTCACTCTTACGTAAGTAAGTTTTAAGTAAACGTATCTTCAGTTAAAATTATTTGTTTTACTTTACAGCTCCTGAAAAGGTATACAATCAGCTGGTATCCAAAGAAAAAGCTCCGCCTTCTGCGTCTACTTCTTCGACGACGTCCCACCCCATAGCCAGGTTACCTGCAATCGACCCTTCACCGTCGATTTCGAAGGCATTTGCAATGGAGATCACACGATGGACTTCTGAGACTACAGCGAGTTCACGTGCAAACGAGGGCACACCGTCTTGTTCCCAGCGTAGAACGAGTTCACCTGCAATGGACCAAACACCCGCCGCAAGTGCCAAACCCGCTGTGTCTACATCGATTTCGCCTAACCATGAGACTACGTTTTTGGCTATGCAGGCCACACCTCATTCAGTAAGTACAAGTGGCAAATTGTTTTTATTTGTTTATATTTATTATCATTTTCTCTGCAGGATACTAGCATAGAAGTAAATGCCGTGGCCTAAGAAAAAGGAATAGACGACGCTGGTGGCCTTGCCTTTTAAAAAAGAAGACGCTGCGCCTGTGGGAAGTCGTTTGGCTCCCCGACCGGCAAGAGGCCAAGATATTTGATACTCCAAAACATGTGGTGCCATTTGTGGAGAAAAAATGGCTTGGTGAAGGTTCGACTGAGAATTATTGTTCACACTCTTCTGGTGAACGTCTTTAAAGTTTTAGTTTGTGTCGAGACGATCAGTCCTTCATTCTTCGCCTTCTTTCCTTCCGACTTTACCTATCCCTTTTCCTTTTCGTCTAGAGTATGTGGTCTATGGTGTGAATGTGCTGGGTACCCATGAGTTGCTTTTCTGTTTTCTGACTCTCTCTTTGATCTGGTATGTTTGTGACTTGAGCGTGAATGGAGTCTTCTGAATGCATGAGGTAAAGGTTGTAGGGCCCTTTGTCCCCTCCGTACGCGGTGTGGGAAGGACCCTCAACCAGTATGATTGGCGAGGAGAACAAATGTGGCTCTGCCTGTCGCTTCACTGATCTTCTTCAGATCCTCTTTTCCCGGGGTTACCTTCTCCTCACGATTGTCAAAAGAAGAACCCTGATCGTTCTCCTAGTTTTTGTAGTCCTATTTCGGTCTAGCAATACCATAACTGCCGAAGTATCTTCAACCTCGGGTTTTTTTCTGGAAGTATTCCAGGGGGCGGGTACTCGGTGTGGTCATGGGATGGTGTGGGGGAGGGGTCTAGGATCTGGGACCGCTCCGCGATGGGTCGTCACGAGTCTACTCACCGGCGCAGCACTTTCCACCTAGCAGCGACGAGTAGACTCGATCCCTGTCGTGTGGGTCGTTCTGGCCTCGGGGGCCCTCTTGATGTCACCTCTGTCCACACCAGTAGTTGTTGTTTTGGGGTGTGGGTTTTCATGGTTTTTAATGTTGTAGTTTGGACGTTTGAAGGTCAAACCTCTTTAAGAAAGGGGGGAGTTGAGACGAATTATTGCCGTATTGTAATTTAACGAGTTTTACGGACCAAAAACGCCTTCTCCTGTAAAAATGTATTGTTACGAAAACCGAAAGCAAAACACTTGGACGAAACCCAAGACGACAACATACCAAAGAAAAGGAGACTAATCCACAGTTCAAGGCAGCATATGAGTTGGCTATTAAGATGAACGTTCAAACGGAGGGTGGAATGCAGCCCACGTTTTGCAGAAGTGCTTCATTTTGCAATTTTTGACTATACTGGCTCGCTTCAACGGCGGAACGAACTGAGGGGGCTAATTATGCAGAGAAAAAATAGTTTTATCCGGAAAACCAACCTGTGGCAAGTGGACGGCGAGGTAGATGCGACGGTCCTTCGAAAGACTATAGACAAATACCCCATTTGCAAATCCCAGCAAAATGTTAAAACAGGGGTGACATTTTTATCGGTGAACGAGAGAAATCTGACGAGAAGGCTTCCTTCACTCTTACGTAAGTAAGTTTTAAGTAAACGTATCTTCAGTTAAAATTATTTGTTTTACTTTACAGCTCCTGAAAAGGTATACAATCAGCTGGTATCCAAAGAAAAAGCTCCGCCTTCTGCGTCTACTTCTTCGACGACGTCCCACCCCATAGCCAGGTTACCTGCAATCGACCCTTCACCGTCGATTTCGAAGGCATTTGCAATGGAGATCACACGATGGACTTCTGAGACTACAGCGAGTTCACGTGCAAACGAGGGCACACCGTCTTGTTCCCAGCGTAGAACGAGTTCACCTGCAATGGACCAAACACCCGCCGCAAGTGCCAAACCCGCTGTGTCTACGGCGATTTCGCCTAACCATGAGACTACGTTTTTGGCTATGCAGGCCACACCTCATTCAGTAAGTACAAGTGGCAAATTGTTTTTATTTGTTTATATTTATTATCATTTTCTCTGCAGGATACTAGCATAGAAGTAAATGCCGTGGCCTAAGAAAAAGGAATAGACGACGCTGGTGGCCTTGCCTTTTAAAAAAGAAGACGCTGCGCCTGTGGGAAGTCGTTTGGCTCCCCGACCGGCAAGAGGCCAAGATATTTGATACTCCAAAACATGTGGTGCCATTTGTGGAGAAAAAATGGCTTGGTGAAGGTTCGACTGAGAAATTATTGTTCACAGACTCTTCTGGTGAACGTCTTTAAAGTTTTAGTTTGTGTCGAGACGATCAGTCCTTGATTCTTCGCCTTCTTTCCTTCCGACTTTACCTATCCCTTTTCCTTTTCGTCTAGAGTATGTGGTCTATGGTGTGAATGTGCTGGGTACCCATGAGTTGCTTTTCTGTTTTCTGACTCTCTCTTTGATCTGGTATGTTTGTGACTTGAGCGTGAATGGAGTCTTCTGAATGCTTGAGGTCAAGGTTGTAGGGCCCTTTGTCCCCTCCGTACACGGTGTGGGAGGGACCCTCAACCAGTATGATTGGCGAGGAGAATAAATGTGGCTCTGCCTGTCGCTTCACTGATCTTCTTCAGATCCTCTTTTCCCGGGGTTACCTTCTCCTCACGATTGTCAAAAGAAGAACCCTGATCGTTCTCCTAGTTTTTGTAGTCCTATTTCGGTCTAGCACTACCATAACTGCCGAAGTATCTTCAACCTCGGGTTTTTTTCTGGAAGTATTCCAGGGGGTGGGTACTCGGTGTGGTCATCGGATGGTGTGGGGGGGGTCTAGGATCTGGGACCGCTCCGCGATGGGTCGTCACGAGTCTACTCACCGGCGCAGCACTTTCCACCTAGCAGCGACGAGTAGACTCGCTCCCTGTCGTGTGGGTCGTTCTGGCCTCGGGGGCCCTCTTGATGTCACCTCTGTCCACACCAGTAGTTGTTGTTTTGGGGTGTGGGTTTTCATGGTTTTTAATGTTGTAGTTTGGACGTTTGAAGGTCAAACCTCTTTAAGAAAGGGGGGAGTTGAGACGAATTATTGCCGTATTGTAATTTAACGAGTTTTACGGACCAAAAACGCCTTCTCCTGTAAAAAAGTATTGTTACGAAAACCGAAAGCAAAACACTTGGACGAAACCCAAGACGACAACATACCAAAGAAAAGGAGACTAATCCACAGTTCAAGGCAGCATATGAGTTGGCTATTAAGATGAACGTTCAAACGGATGGTGGAATGCAGCCCACGTTTTGCAGAAGTGCTTCATTTTGCAATTTTTGACTATACTGGCTCGCTTCAACGGCGGAACGAACTGAGGCGGCTAATTATGCAGAGGAGAAAAAATAGTTTTATCCGGAAAACCAGCCTGTGGCAAGTGGACAGGTAGATGCGACGGTCCTTAGAAAGACTATAGACAAATACCCCATTTGCAAATACCAGCAAAATGTTAACACAGGGGTGACATTTTTATCGGTGAACGAGAGAAATCTGACGAGAAGGCTTCCTTCACTCTTACGTAAGTAAGTTTTAAGTAAACTTATCTTCAGTTAAAATTATTTGTTTTACTTTACAGCTCCTGAAAAGGTATACAATCAGCTGGTATCCAAAGAAAAAGCTCCGCCTGCAGCGTCCACTTCTTCGACGACGTCCCAGCCTATAGCCAGGTTACCTGCAATCGACCCTTCACCGTCGACTTCGAAGGCATTTGCAATGGAGATCACACGATGGACTTCTGAGACTACAGCGAGTTCACGTGCAAACGAGGGCACACCGTCTTGTTCCCAGCGTAGAACGAGTTCACCTGCAATGGACCAAACAACCGCCGCAAGTGCCAAACCCGCTGTGTCTACGGCGATTTCGCCTAACCATGAGACTACGTTTTTGGCTATGCAGGCCACACCTCATTCAGTAAGTAGAAGTGGCAAATTGTTTTTATTTGTTTATATTTATTATCATTTTCTCTGCAGGATACTAGCATAGAAGTAAATGCCGTGGCCTAAGAAAAAGGAATAGACGACGCTGGTGGCCTTGCCTTTTAAAAAAAAAGACGCACCGCCTGTGGGAAGTCGTTTGGCTCCCCGACCGGCAAGAGGCCAAGATATTTGATACTCCAAAACATGTGGTGCCATTTGTGGAGAAAAAATGGCTTGGTGAAGGTTCGACTGAGAAATTATTGTTCACAGACTCTTCTGGTGAACGTCTTTAAAGTTTTAGTTTGTGTCGAGACGATCAGTCTTTCATTCTTCGCCTTCTTTCCTTCCGACTTTACCTATCCCTTTTCCTTTTCGTCTAGAGTATGTGGTCTATGGTGTGAATGTGCTGGGTACCCATGAGTTGCTTTTCTGTTTTCTGACTCTCTCTTTGATCTGGTATGTTTGTGACTTGAGCGTGAATGGAGTCCTCTGAATGCTTGAGGTCAAGGTTGTAGGGCCCTTTGTCCCCTCCGTACACGGTGTGGGAGGGACCCTCAACCAGTATGATTGGCGAGGAGAATAAATGTGGCTCTGCCTGTCGCTTCACTGATCTTCTTCAGATCCTCTTTTCCCGGGGTTACCTTCTCCTCACTATTGTCAAAAGAAGAACCCTGATCGTTCTAGTTTTTGTTGTCCTATTTCGGTCTAGCAGTACCATAACTGCCGGGGTATCTTCAACCTCGGGTTTTTTTTTCAGGAAGTATTCGATTCCAGGGGGCGGGTAGTTGGTGTGGTCATGGAATGGTGTTGAGGGGGGGGGTCTCGGGTCTGGGACTGCTCCGCCATGGGTCGTCACGGGTCTACTCACCGGCGCAGCACTTTCCACCTAGCAGCGACGAGTAGACTCGATCCTTGTCGTGTGGGTCGTTCTGGCCTCGGGGGCCCTCTTGATGTCACCTCTGTCCACACCAGTAGTTGTTGTTTTGGGGTGTGGGTTTTCATGGTTTTTAATGTTGTAGTTTGGACGTTCGAGGGTCAAACCTCTTTAAGAAAGGGGGGAGTTGAGACGAATTATGTCGTATTGTAATTTAACGAGTTTTACGGGCCAAAAACGCCTTCTCCTATAAAAAAGTATTGTTACGAAAACCGAAAGCAAAACACTTGGACGAAACCCGAAAGCAAAACACTTGGACGAAACCCAAGACGACAACATACCAAAGAAAAGGAGACTAATCCACAGCTCAAGGCAGCATATGAGTTGGCTATTAAGATGAACGTTCAAACGGAGGGTGGAATGCAGCCCACGTTTTGCAGAAGTGCTGCATTTTGCAATTTTTGACTATACTGGCTCGCTTCAACGGCGGAGCGTACTGAGGGGGCTAATTATGCAGAGGAGAAAAGATAGTTTTATCCGGAAAACCAACCTGTGGCAAGTGGACGGCAAGGTAGATGCGACGGTCCTTAGAAAGACTATAGACAAATACCCCATTTGCAAATCCCAGCAAAATGTTAACACAGGGGTGACATTTTTATCGGTGAACGAGAGAAATCTGACGAGAAGGCTTCCTTCACTCTTACGTAAGTAAGTTTTAAGTAAACGTATTTTCAGTTAAAATTATTTGTTTTACTTTACAGCTCCTGAAAAGGTATACAATCAGCTGGTATCCAAAGAAAAAGCTCCGCCTGCAGCGTCTACTTCTTCGACGACGTCCCAGCCCATAGCCAGGTTACCTGCAATCGACCCTTCACCGTCGACTTCGAAGGCATTTGCAATGGAGGTCACACGATGGACTTCTGAGACTACAGCGAGTTCACGTGCAAACGAGGGCACACCGTCTTGTTCCCAGCGTAGAACGAGTTCACCTGCAATGGACCAAACAACCGCCGCAAGTGCCAAACCCGCTGTGTCTACGGCGATTTCGCCTAACCATGAGACTACGTTTTTGGCTATGCAGGCCACACCTCATTCAGTAAGTATAAGTGGCAAATTGTTTTTATTTGTTTATATTTATTATCATTTTCTCTGCAGGATACTAACATAGAAGTAAATGCCGTGGCCTAAGAAAAAGGAATAGACGACGCTGGTGGCCTTGCCTTTTAAAAAAGAAGACGCACAGCCTGTGGGAAGTCGTTTGGCTCCCCGACCGGCAAGAGGCCAAGATATTTGATACTCCAAAACATGTGGTGCCATTTGTGGAGAAAAAATGGCTTGGTGAAGGTTCGACTGAGAAATTATTGTTCACACTCTTCTGGTGAACGTCTTTAAAGTTTTAGTTTGTGTCGAGACGATCAGTCCTTCATTCTTCGCCTTCTTTCCTTCCGACTTTACCTATCCCTTTTCCTTTTCGTCTAGAGTATGTGGTCTATGGTGTGAATGTGCTGGGTACCCATGAGTTGCTTTTCTGTTTTCTGACTCTCTCTTTGATCTGGTATGTTTGTGACTTGAGCGTGAATGGAGTCTTCTGAATGCATGAGGTAAAGGTTGTAGGGCCCTTTTTCCCCTCCGTACGCGGTGTGGGAAGGACCCTCAACCAGTATGATTGGCGAGGAGAACAAATGTGGCTCTGCCTGTCGCTTCACTGATCTTCTTCAGATCCTCTTTTCCCGGGGTTACCTTCTCCTCACGATTGTCAAAAGAAGAACCCTGATCGTTCTCCTAGTTTTTGTAGTCCTATTTCGGTCTAGCAATACCATAACTGCCGAAGTATCTTCAACCTCGGGTTTTTTTCTGGAAGTATTCCAGGGGGCGGGTACTCGGTGTGGTCATCGGATGGTGTGGGGGGGGTCTAGGATCTGGGACCGCTCCGCGATGGGTCGTCACGAGTCTACTCACCGGCGCAGCACTTTCCACCTAGCAGCGACGAGTAGACTCGCTCCCTGTCGTGTGGGTCGTTCTAGCCTCGGGGGCCCTCTTGATGTCACCTCTGTCCACACCAGTAGTTGTTGTTTTGGGGTGTGGGTTTTCATGGTTTTTAATGTTGTAGTTTGGACGTTTGAAGGTCAAACCTCTTTAAGAAAGGGGGGAGTTGAGACGAATTATTGCCGTATTGTAATTTAACGAGTTTTACGGACCAAAAACGCCTTCTCCTGTAAAAAAGTATTGTTACGAAAACCGAAAGCAAAACACTTGGACGAAACCCAAGACGACAACATACCAAAGAAAAGGAGACTAATCCACAGTTCAAGGCAGCATATGAGTTGGCTATTAAGATGAACGTTCAAACGGATGGTGGAATGCAGCCCACGTTTTGCAGAAGTGCTTCATTTTGCAATTTTTGACTATACTGGCTCGCTTCAACGGCGGAACGAACTGAGGCGGCTAATTATGCAGAGGAGAAAAAATAGTTTTATCCGGAAAACCAGCCTGTGGCAAGTGGACAGGTAGATGCGACGGTCCTTAGAAAGACTATAGACAAATACCCCATTTGCAAATACCAGCAAAATGTTAACACAGGGGTGACATTTTTATCGGTGAACGAGAGAAATCTGACGAGAAGGCTTCCTTCACTCTTACGTAAGTAAGTTTTAAGTCAACGTATCTTCAGTTAAAATTATTTGTTTTACTTTACAGCTCCTGAAAAGGTATACAATCAGCTGGTATCCAAAGAAAAAGCTCCGCCTTCTGCGTCTACTTCTTCGACGACGTCCCACCCCATAGCCAGGTTACCTGCAATCGACCCTTCACCGTCGATTTCGAAGGCATTTGCAATGGAGATCACACGATGGACTTCTGAGACTACAGCGAGTTCACGTGCAAACGAGGGCACACCGTCTTGTTCCCAGCGTAGAACGAGTTCACCTGCAATGGACCAAACACCCGCCGCAAGTGCCAAACCCGCTGTGTCTACGGCGATTTCGCCTAACCATGAGACTACGTTTTTGGCTATGCAGGCCACACCTCATTCAGTAAGTACAAGTGGCAAATTGTTTTTATTTGTTTATATTTATTATCATTTTCTCTGCAGGATACTAGCATAGAAGTAAATGCCGTGGCCTAAGAAAAAGGAATAGACGACGCTGGTGGCCTTGCCTTTTAAAAAAGAAGACGCTGCGCCTGTGGGAAGTCGTTTGGCTCCCCGACCGGCAAGAGGCCAAGATATTTGATACTCCAAAACATGTGGTGCCATTTGTGGAGAAAAAATGGCTTGGTGAAGGTTCGACTGAGAAATTATTGTTCACAGACTCTTCTGGTGAACGTCTTTAAAGTTTTAGTTTGTGTCGAGACGATCAGTCCTTGATTCTTCGCCTTCTTTCCTTCCGACTTTACCTATCCCTTTTCCTTTTCGTCTAGAGTATGTGGTCTATGGTGTGAATGTGCTGGGTACCCATGAGTTGCTTTTCTGTTTTCTGACTCTCTCTTTGATCTGGTATGTTTGTGACTTGAGCGTGAATGGAGTCTTCTGAATGCTTGAGGTCAAGGTTGTAGGGCCCTTTGTCCCCTCCGTACACGGTGTGGGAGGGACCCTCAACCAGTATGATTGGCGAGGAGAATAAATGTGGCTCTGCCTGTCGCTTCACTGATCTTCTTCAGATCCTCTTTTCCCGGGGTTACCTTCTCCTCACGATTGTCAAAAGAAGAACCCTGATCGTTCTCCTAGTTTTTGTAGTCCTATTTCGGTCTAGCAATACCATAACTGCCGAAGTATCTTCAACCTCGGGTTTTTTTCTGGAAGTATTCCAGGGGGCGGGTACTCGGTGTGGTCATCGGATGGTGTGGGGGGGGTCTAGGATCTGGGACCGCTCCGCGATGGGTCGTCACGAGTCTACTCACCGGCGCAGCACTTTCCACCTAGCAGCGACGAGTAGACTCGCTCCCTGTCGTGTGGGTCGTTCTGGCCTCGGGGGCCCTCTTGATGTCACCTCTGTCCACACCAGTAGTTGTTGTTTTGGGGTGTGGGTTTTCATGGTTTTTAATGTTGTAGTTTGGACGTTTGAAGGTCAAACCTCTTTAAGAAAGGGGGGAGTTGAGACGAATTATTGCCGTATTGTAATTTAACGAGTTTTACGGACCAAAAACGCCTTCTCCTGTAAAAAAGTATTGTTACGAAAACCGAAAGCAAAACACTTGGACGAAACCCAAGACGACAACATACCAAAGAAAAGGAGACTAATCCACAGTTCAAGGCAGCATATGAGTTGGCTATTAAGATGAACGTTCAAACGGATGGTGGAATGCAGCCCACGTTTTGCAGAAGTGCTTCATTTTGCAATTTTTGACTATACTGGCTCGCTTCAACGGCGGAACGAACTGAGGCGGCTAATTATGCAGAGGAGAAAAAATAGTTTTATCCGGAAAACCAGCCTGTGGCAAGTGGACAGGTAGATGCGACGGTCCTTAGAAAGACTATAGACAAATACCCCATTTGCAAATACCAGCAAAATGTTAACACAGGGGTGACATTTTTATCGGTGAACGAGAGAAATCTGACGTGAAGGCTTCCTTCACTCTTACGTAAGTAAGTTTTAAGTAAACTTATCTTCAGTTAAAATTATTTGTTTTACTTTACAGCTCCTGAAAAGGTATACAATCAGCTGGTATCCAAAGAAAAAGCTCCGCCTGCAGCGTCCACTTCTTCGACGACGTCCCAGCCTATAGCCAGGTTACCTGCAATCGACCCTTCACCGTCGACTTCGAAGGCATTTGCAATGGAGATCACACGATGGACTTCTGAGACTACAGCGAGTTCACGTGCAAACGAGGGCACACCGTCTTGTTCCCAGCGTAGAACGAGTTCACCTGCAATGGACCAAACAACCGCCGCAAGTGCCAAACCCGCTGTGTCTACGGCGATTTCGCCTAACCATGAGACTACGTTTTTGGCTATGCAGGCCACACCTCATTCAGTAAGTAGAAGTGGCAAATTGTTTTTATTTGTTTATATTTATTATCATTTTCTCTGCAGGATACTAGCATAGAAGTAAATGCCGTGGCCTAAGAAAAAGGAATAGACGACGCTGGTGGCCTTGCCTTTTAAAAAAAAAGACGCACCGCCTGTGGGAAGTCGTTTGGCTCCCCGACCGGCAAGAGGCCAAGATATTTGATACTCCAAAACATGTGGTGCCATTTGTGGAGAAAAAATGGCTTGGTGAAGGTTCGACTGAGAAATTATTGTTCACAGACTCTTCTGGTGAACGTCTTTAAAGTTTTAGTTTGTGTCGAGACGACCAGTCCTTCATTCTTCGCCTTCTTTCCTTCCGACTTTACCTATCCCTTTTCCTTTTCGTCTAGAGTATGTGGTCTATGGTGTGAATGTGCTGGGTACCCATGAGTTGCTTTTCTGTTTTCTGACTCTCTCTTTGATCTGGTATGTTTGTGACTTGAGCGTGAATGGAGTCCTCTGAATGCTTGAGGTCAAGGTTGTAGGGCCCTTTGTCCCCTCCGTACACGGTGTGGGAGGGACCCTCAACCAGTATGATTGGCGAGGAGAATAAATGTGGCTCTGCCTGTCGCTTCACTGATCTTCTTCAGATCCTCTTTTCCCGGGGTTACCTTCTCCTCACTATTGTCAAAAGAAGAACCCTGATCGTTCTAGTTTTTGTTGTCCTATTTCGGTCTAGCAGTACCATAACTGCCGGGGTATCTTCAACCTCGGGTTTTTTTTTCAGGAAGTATTCGATTCCAGGGGGCGGGTAGTTGGTGTGGTCATGGAATGGTGTTGAGGGGGGGGGTCTCGGGTCTGGGACTGCTCCGCCATGGGTCGTCACGGGTCTACTCACCGGCGCAGCACTTTCCACCTAGCAGCGACGAGTAGACTCGATCCTTGTCGTGTGGGTCGTTCTGGCCTCGGGGGCCGTCTTGATGTCACCTCTGTCCACACCAGTAGTTGTTGTTTTGGGGTGTGGGTTTTCATGGTTTTTAATGTTGTAGTTTGGACGTTCGAGGGTCAAACCTCTTTAAGAAAGGGGGGAGTTGAGACGAATTATGTCGTATTGTAATTTAACGAGTTTTACGGGACAAAACCGCCTTCTCCTATAAAAAAGTATTGTTACGAAAACCGAAAGCAAAACACTTGGACGAAACCCGAAAGCAAAACACTTGGACGAAACCCAAGACGACAACATACCAAAGAAAAGGAGACTAATCCACAGCTCAAGGCAGCATATGAGTTGGCTATTAAGATGAACGTTCAAACGGAGGGTGGAATGCAGCCCACGTTTTGCAGAAGTGCAGCATTTTGCAATTTTTGACTATACTGGCTCGCTTCAACGGCGGAACGAACTGAGGCGGCTAATTATGCAGAGGAGAAAAAATAGTTTTATCCGGAAAACCAGCCTGTGGCAAGTGGACAGGTAGATGCGACGGTCCTTAGAAAGACTATAGACAAATACCCCATTTGCAAATACCAGCAAAATGTTAACACAGGGGTGACATTTTTATCGGTGAACGAGAGAAATCTGACGTGAAGGCTTCCTTCACTCTTACGTAAGTAAGTTTTAAGTAAACTTATCTTCAGTTAAAATTATTTGTTTTACTTTACAGCTCCTGAAAAGGTATACAATCAGCTGGTATCCAAAGAAAAAGCTCCGCCTGCAGCGTCCACTTCTTCGACGACGTCCCAGCCTATAGCCAGGTTACCTGCAATCGACCCTTCACCGTCGACTTCGAAGGCATTTGCAATGGAGATCACACGATGGACTTCTGAGACTACAGCGAGTTCACGTGCAAACGAGGGCACACCGTCTTGTTCCCAGCGTAGAACGAGTTCACCTGCAATGGACCAAACACCCGCCGCAAGTGCCAAACCCGCTGTGTCTACGGCGATTTCGCCTAACCATGAGACTACGTTTTTGGCTATGCAGGCCACACCTCATTCAGTAAGTAGAAGTGGCAAATTGTTTTTATTTGTTTATATTTATTATCATTTTCTCTGCAGGATACTAGCATAGAAGTAAATGCCGTGGCCTAAGAAAAAGGAATAGACGACGCTGGTGGCCTTGCCTTTTAAAAAAGAAGACGCTGCGCCTGTGGGAAGTCGTTTGGCTCCCCGACCGGCAAGAGGCCAAGATATTTGATACTCCAAAACATGTGGTGCCATTTGTGGAGAAAAAATGGCTTGGTGAAGGTTCGACTGAGAAATTATTGTTCACAGACTCTTCTGGTGAACGTCTTTAAGGTTTTAGTTTGTGTCGAGACGATCAGTCCTTTATTCTTCGCCTTCTTCCCTTCCGACTTTACCTATCCCTTGTCCTTTTCGTCTAGAGTATGTGGTCTATGGTGTGAATGTGCTGGGTACCCATGAGTTGCTTTTCTGTTTTCTGACTCTCTCTTTGATCTGGTATGTTTGTGACATGAGCGTGAATGGAGTCTTCTGAATGCTTGAGGTCAAGGTTGTAGGGCCCTTTGTCCCCTCCGTACACGGTGTGGGAGGGACCCTCAACCAGTATGATTGGCGAGGAGAATAAATGTGGATCTGCCTGTCGCTTCACTGATCTTCTTCAGATCCTCTTTTCCCGGGGTTACCTTCTCCTCACGATTGTCAAAAGAAGAACCCTGATCGTTCTCCTAGTTTTTGTAGTCCTATTTCGGTCTAGCAATACCATAACTGCCGAAGTATCTTCAACCTCGGGTTTTTTTCTGGAAGTATTCCAGGGGGCGGGTACTCGGTGTGGTCATCGGATGGTGTGGGGGGGGTCTAGGATCTGGGACCGCTCCGCGATGGGTCGTCACGAGTCTACTCACCGGCGCAGCACTTTCCACCTAGCAGCGACGAGTAGACTCGCTCCCTGTCGTGTGGGTCGTTCTGGCCTCGGGGGCCCTCTTGATGTCACCTCTGTCCACACCAGTAGTTGTTGTTTTGGGGTGTGGGTTTTCATGGTTTTTAATGTTGTAGTTTGGACGTTTGAAGGTCAAACCTCTTTAAGAAAGGGGGGAGTTGAGACGAATTATTGCCGTATTGTAATTTAACGAGTTTTACGGACCAAAAACGCCTTCTCCTGTAAAAAAGTATTGTTACGAAAACCGAAAGCAAAACACTTGGACGAAACCCAAGACGACAACATACCAAAGAAAAGGAGACTAATCCACAGTTCAAGGCAGCATATGAGTTGGCTATTAAGATGAACGTTCAAACGGATGGTGGAATGCAGCCCACGTTTTGCAGAAGTGCTTCATTTTGCAATTTTTGACTATACTGGCTCGCTTCAACGGCGGAACGAACTGAGGCGGCTAATTATGCAGAGGAGAAAAAATAGTTTTATCCGGAAAACCAGCCTGTGGCAAGTGGACAGGTAGATGCGACGGTCCTTAGAAAGACTATAGACAAATACCCCATTTGCAAATACCAGCAAAATGTTAACACAGGGGTGACATTTTTATCGGTGAACGAGAGAAATCTGACGTGAAGGCTTCCTTCACTCTTACGTAAGTAAGTTTTAAGTAAACTTATCTTCAGTTAAAATTATTTGTTTTACTTTACAGCTCCTGAAAAGGTATACAATCAGCTGGTATCCAAAGAAAAAGCTCCGCCTGCAGCGTCCACTTCTTCGACGACGTCCCAGCCTATAGCCAGGTTACCTGCAATCGACCCTTCACCGTCGACTTCGAAGGCATTTGCAATGGAGATCACACGATGGACTTCTGAGACTACAGCGAGTTCACGTGCAAACGAGGGCACACCGTCTTGTTCCCAGCGTAGAACGAGTTCACCTGCAATGGACCAAACAACCGCCGCAAGTGCCAAACCCGCTGTGTCTACGGCGATTTCGCCTAACCATGAGACTACGTTTTTGGCTATGCAGGCCACACCTCATTCAGTAAGTAGAAGTGGCAAATTGTTTTTATTTGTTTATATTTATTATCATTTTCTCTGCAGGATACTAGCATAGAAGTAAATGCCGTGGCCTAAGAAAAAGGAATAGACGACGCTGGTGGCCTTGCCTTTTAAAAAAAAAGACGCACCGCCTGTGGGAAGTCGTTTGGCTCCCCGACCGGCAAGAGGCCAAGATATTTGATACTCCAAAACATGTGGTGCCATTTGTGGAGAAAAAATGGCTTGGTGAAGGTTCGACTGAGAAATTATTGTTCACAGACTCTTCTGGTGAACGTCTTTAAAGTTTTAGTTTGTGTCGAGACGACCAGTCCTTCATTCTTCGCCTTCTTTCCTTCCGACTTTACCTATCCCTTTTCCTTTTCGTCTAGAGTATGTGGTCTATGGTGTGAATGTGCTGGGTACCCATGAGTTGCTTTTCTGTTTTCTGACTCTCTCTTTGATCTGGTATGTTTGTGACTTGAGCGTGAATGGAGTCCTCTGAATGCTTGAGGTCAAGGTTGTAGGGCCCTTTGTCCCCTCCGTACACGGTGTGGGAGGGACCCTCAACCAGTATGATTGGCGAGGAGAATAAATGTGGCTCTGCCTGTCGCTTCACTGATCTTCTTCAGATCCTCTTTTCCCGGGGTTACCTTCTCCTCACTATTGTCAAAAGAAGAACCCTGATCGTTCTAGTTTTTGTTGTCCTATTTCGGTCTAGCAGTACCATAACTGCCGGGGTATCTTCAACCTCGGGTTTTTTTTTTCAGGAAGTATTCGATTCCAGGGGGCGGGTAGTTGGTGTGGTCATGGAATGGTGTTGAGGGGGGGGGGTCTCGGGTCTGGGACTGCTCCGCCATGGGTCGTCACGGGTCTACTCACCGGCGCAGCACTTTCCACCTAGCAGCGACGAGTAGACTCGATCCTTGTCGTGTGGGTCGTTCTGGCCTCGGGGGCCGTCTTGATGTCACCTCTGTCCACACCAGTAGTTGTTGTTTTGGGGTGTGGGTTTTCATGGTTTTTAATGTTGTAGTTTGGACGTTCGAGGGTCAAACCTCTTTAAGAAAGGGGGGAGTTGAGACGAATTATGTCGTATTGTAATTTAACGAGTTTTACGGGCCAAAACCGCCTTCTCCTATAAAAAAGTATTGTTACGAAAACCGAAAGCAAAACACTTGGACGAAACCCGAAAGCAAAACACTTGGACGAAACCCAAGACGACAACATACCAAAGAAAAGGAGACTAATCCACAGCTCAAGGCAGCATATGAGTTGGCTATTAAGATGAACGTTCAAACGGAGGGTGGAATGCAGCCCACGTTTTGCAGAAGTGCAGCATTTTGCAATTTTTGACTATACTGGCTCGCTTCAACGGCGGAACGAACTGAGGCGGCTAATTATGCAGAGGAGAAAAAATAGTTTTATCCGGAAAACCAGCCTGTGGCAAGTGGACAGGTAGATGCGACGGTCCTTAGAAAGACTATAGACAAATACCCCATTTGCAAATACCAGCAAAATGTTAACACAGGGGTGACATTTTTATCGGTGAACGAGAGAAATCTGACGTGAAGGCTTCCTTCACTCTTACGTAAGTAAGTTTTAAGTAAACTTATCTTCAGTTAAAATTATTTGTTTTACTTTACAGCTCCTGAAAAGGTATACAATCAGCTGGTATCCAAAGAAAAAGCTCCGCCTGCAGCGTCCACTTCTTCGACGACGTCCCAGCCTATAGCCAGGTTACCTGCAATCGACCCTTCACCGTCGACTTCGAAGGCATTTGCAATGGAGATCACACGATGGACTTCTGAGACTACAGCGAGTTCACGTGCAAACGAGGGCACACCGTCTTGTTCCCAGCGTAGAACGAGTTCACCTGCAATGGACCAAACAACCGCCGCAAGTGCCAAACCCGCTGTGTCTACGGCGATTTCGCCTAACCATGAGACTACGTTTTTGGCTATGCAGGCCACACCTCATTCAATAAGTAGAAGTGGCAAATTGTTTTTATTTGTTTATATTTATTATCATTTTCTCTGCAGGATACTAGCATAGAAGTAAATGCCGTGGCCTAAGAAAAAGGAATAGACGACGCTGGTGGCCTTGCCTTTTAAAAAAAAAGACGCACCGCCTGTGGGAAGTCGTTTGGCTCCCCGACCGGCAAGAGGCCAAGATATTTGATACTCCAAAACATGTGGTGCCATTTGTGGAGAAAAAATGGCTTGGTGAAGGTTCGACTGAGAAATTATTGTTCACAGACTCTTCTGGTGAACGTCTTTAAAGTTTTAGTTTGTGTCGAGACGATCAGTCTTTCATTCTTCGCCTTCTTTCCTTCCGACTTTACCTATCCCTTTTCCTTTTCGTCTAGAGTATGTGGTCTATGGTGTGAATGTGCTGGGTACCCATGAGTTGCTTTTCTGTTTTCTGACTCTCTCTTTGATCTGGTATGTTTGTGACTTGAGCGTGAATGGAGTCCTCTGAATGCTTGAGGTCAAGGTTGTAGGGCCCTTTGTCCCCTCCGTACACGGTGTGGGAGGGACCCTCAACCAGTATGATTGGCGAGGAGAATAAATGTGGCTCTGCCTGTCGCTTCACTGATCTTCTTCAGATCCTCTTTTCCCGGGGTTACCTTCTCCTCACCGTTGTCAAAAGAAGAACCCTGATCGTTCTAGTTTTTGTTGTCCTATTTCGGTCTAGCAGTACCATAACTGCCGGGGTATCTTCAACCTCGGGTTTTTTTCAGGAAGTATTCGATTCCAGGGGGCGGGTAGTTGGTGTGGTCATGGAATGGTGTTGAGGGGGGGGGTCTCGGGTCTGGGACTGCTCCGCCATGGGTCGTCACGGGTCTACTCACCGGCGCAGCACTTTCCACCTAGCAGCGACGAGTAGACTCGATCCTTGTCGTGTGGGTCGTTCTGGCCTCGGGGGCCCTCTTGATGTCACCTCTGTCCACACCAGTAGTTGTTGTTTTGGGGTGTGGGTTTTCATGGTTTTTAATGTTGTAGTTTGGACGTTCGAGGGTCAAACCTCTTTAAGAAAGGGGGGAGTTGAGACGAATTATGTCGTATTGTAATTTAACGAGTTTTACGGGCCAAAAACGCCTTCTCCTATAAAAAAGTATTGTTACGAAAACCGAAAGCAAAACACTTGGACGAAACCCGAAAGCAAAACACTTGGACGAAACCCAAGACGACAACATACCAAAGAAAAGGAGACTAATCCACAGCTCAAGGCAGCATATGAGTTGGCTATTAAGATGAACGTTCAAACGGAGGGTGGAATGCAGCCCACGTTTTGCAGAAGTGCTGCATTTTGCAATTTTTGACTATACTGGCTCGCTTCAACGGCGGAGCGTACTGAGGGGGCTAATTATGCAGAGGAGAAAAGATAGTTTTATCCGGAAAACCAACCTGTGGCAAGTGGACGGCAAGGTAGATGCGACGGTCCTTAGAAAGACTATAGACAAATACCCCATTTGCAAATCCCAGCAAAATGTTAACACAGGGGTGACATTTTTATCGGTGAACGAGAGAAATCTGACGAGAAGGCTTCCTTCACTCTTACGTAAGTAAGTTTTAAGTAAACGTATTTTCAGTTAAAATTATTTGTTTTACTTTACAGCTCCTGAAAAGGTATACAATCAGCTGGTATCCAAAGAAAAAGCTCCGCCTGCAGCGTCTACTTCTTCGACGACGTCCCAGCCCATAGCCAGGTTACCTGCAATCGACCCTTCACCGTCGACTTCGAAGGCATTTGCAATGCAGGTCACACGATGGACTTCTGAGACTACAGCGAGTTCACGTGCAAACGAGGGCACACCGTCTTGTTCCCAGCGTAGAACGAGTTCACCTGCAATGGACCAAACAACCGCCGCAAGTGCCAAACCCGCTGTGTCTACGGCGATTTCGCCTAACCATGAGACTACGTTTTTGGCTATGCAGGCCACACCTCATTCAGTAAGTATAAGTGGCAAATTGTTTTTATTTGTTTATATTTATTATCATTTTCTCTGCAGGATACTAGCATAGAAGTAAATGCCGTGGCCTAAGAAAAAGGAATAGACGACGCTGGTGGCCTTGCCTTTTAAAAAAGAAGACGCACAGCCTGTGGGAAGTCGTTTGGCTCCCCGACCGGCAAGAGGCCAAGATATTTGATACTCCAAAACATGTGGTGCCATTTGTGGAGAAAAAATGGCTTGGTGAAGGTTCGACTGAGAAATTATTGTTCACACTCTTCTGGTGAACGTCTTTAAAGTTTTAGTTTGTGTCGAGACGATCAGTCCTTCATTCTTCGCCTTCTTTCCTTCCGACTTTACCTATCCCTTTTCCTTTTCGTCTAGAGTATGTGGTCTATGGTGTGAATGTGCTGGGTACCCATGAGTTGCTTTTCTGTTTTCTGACTCTCTCTTTGATCTGGTATGTTTGTGACTTGAGCGTGAATGGAGTCTTCTGAATGCATGAGGTAAAGGTTGTAGGGCCCTTTGTCCCCTCCGTACGCGGTGTGGGAAGGACCCTCAACCAGTATGATTGGCGAGGAGAACAAATGTGGCTCTGCCTGTCGCTTCACTGATCTTCTTCAGATCCTCTTTTCCCGGGGTTACCTTCTCCTCACGATTGTCAAAAGAAGAACCCTGATCGTTCTCCTAGTTTTTGTAGTCCTATTTCGGTCTAGCAATACCATAACTGCCGAAGTATCTTCAACCTCGGGTTTTTTTCTGGAAGTATTCCAGGGGGCGGGTACTCGGTGTGGTCATCGGATGGTGTGGGGGGGGTCTAGGATCTGGGACCGCTCCGCGATGGGTCGTCACGAGTCTACTCACCGGCGCAGCACTTTCCACCTAGCAGCGACGAGTAGACTCGCTCCCTGTCGTGTGGGTCGTTCTAGCCTCGGGGGCCCTCTTGATGTCACCTCTGTCCACACCAGTAGTTGTTGTTTTGGGGTGTGGGTTTTCATGGTTTTTAATGTTGTAGTTTGGACGTTTGAAGGTCAAACCTCTTTAAGAAAGGGGGGAGTTGAGACGAATTATTGCCGTATTGTAATTTAACGAGTTTTACGGACCAAAAACGCCTTCTCCTGTAAAAAAGTATTGTTACGAAAACCGAAAGCAAAACACTTGGACGAAACCCAAGACGACAACATACCAAAGAAAAGGAGACTAATCCACAGTTCAAGGCAGCATATGAGTTGGCTATTAAGATGAACGTTCAAACGGATGGTGGAATGCAGCCCACGTTTTGCAGAAGTGCTTCATTTTGCAATTTTTGACTATACTGGCTCGCTTCAACGGCGGAACGAACTGAGGCGGCTAATTATGCAGAGGAGAAAAAATAGTTTTATCCGGAAAACCAGCCTGTGGCAAGTGGACAGGTAGATGCGACGGTCCTTAGAAAGACTATAGACAAATACCCCATTTGCAAATACCAGCAAAATGTTAACACAGGGGTGACATTTTTATCGGTGAACGAGAGAAATCTGACGAGAAGGCTTCCTTCACTCTTACGTAAGTAAGTTTTAAGTCAACGTATCTTCAGTTAAAATTATTTGTTTTACTTTACAGCTCCTGAAAAGGTATACAATCAGCTGGTATCCAAAGAAAAAGCTCCGCCTTCTGCGTCTACTTCTTCGACGACGTCCCACCCCATAGCCAGGTTACCTGCAATCGACCCTTCACCGTCGATTTCGAAGGCATTTGCAATGGAGATCACACGATGGACTTCTGAGACTACAGCGAGTTCACGTGCAAACGAGGGCACACCGTCTTGTTCCCAGCGTAGAACGAGTTCACCTGCAATGGACCAAACACCCGCCGCAAGTGCCAAACCCGCTGTGTCTACGGCGATTTCGCCTAACCATGAGACTACGTTTTTGGCTATGCAGGCCACACCTCATTCAGTAAGTACAAGTGGCAAATTGTTTTTATTTGTTTATATTTATTATCATTTTCTCTGCAGGATACTAGCATAGAAGTAAATGCCGTGGCCTAAGAAAAAGGAATAGACGACGCTGGTGGCCTTGCCTTTTAAAAAAGAAGACGCTGCGCCTGTGGGAAGTCGTTTGGCTCCCCGACCGGCAAGAGGCCAAGATATTTGATACTCCAAAACATGTGGTGCCATTTGTGGAGAAAAAATGGCTTGGTGAAGGTTCGACTGAGAAATTATTGTTCACAGACTCTTCTGGTGAACGTCTTTAAAGTTTTAGTTTGTGTCGAGACGATCAGTCCTTGATTCTTCGCCTTCTTTCCTTCCGACTTTACCTATCCCTTTTCCTTTTCGTCTAGAGTATGTGGTCTATGGTGTGAATGTGCTGGGTACCCATGAGTTGCTTTTCTGTTTTCTGACTCTCTCTTTGATCTGGTATGTTTGTGACTTGAGCGTGAATGGAGTCTTCTGAATGCTTGAGGTCAAGGTTGTAGGGCCCTTTGTCCCCACCGTACACGGTGTGGGAGGGACCCTCAACCAGTATGATTGGCGAGGAGAATAAATGTGGATCTGCCTGTCGCTTCACTGATCTTCTTCAGATCCTCTTTTCCCGGGGTTACCTTCTCCTCACTATTGTCAAAAGAAGAACCCTGATCGTTCTAGTTTTTGTTGTCCTATTTCGGTCTAGCAGTACCATAACTGCCGGGGTATCTTCAACCTCGGGTTTTTTTTTTCTGGAAGTATTCGATTCCAGGGGGCGGGTAGTTGGTGTGGTCATGGAATGGTGTTGCGGGAGGGGGGTCTCGGGTCTGGGACTGCTCCGCCATGGGTCGTCACGGGTCTACTCACCGGCGCAGCACTTTCCACCTAGCAGCGACGAGTAGACTCGATCCGTCGTGTGGGTCGTTCTGGCCTCGGGGGCCCTCTTGATGTCACCTCTGTCCGCACCAGTAGTTGTTGTTTTGGGGTGTGGGTTTTCATGGTTTTTAATGTTGTAGTTTGGACGTTCGAGGGTCAAACCTCTTTAAGAAAGGGGGGAGTTGAGACGAATTATGTCGTATTGTAATTTAACGAGTTTTACGGGCCAAAAACGCCTTCTCCTGTAAAAAAGTATTGTTACGAAAACCGAAAGCAAAACACTTGGACGAAACCCGAAAGCAAAACACTTGGACGAAACCCAAGACGACAACATACCAAAGAAAAGGAGACTAATCCACAGCTCAAGGCAGCATATGAGTTGGCTATTAAGATGAACGTTCAAACGGAGGGTGGAATGCAGCCCACGTTTTGCAGAAGTGCTGCATTTTGCAATTTTTGACTATACTGGCTCGCGTCAACGGCGGAGCGAACTGAGGGAGCTAATTATGCAGAGGAGAAGAGATAGTTTTATCCGGAAAACCAACCTGTGGCAAGTGGACGGCGAGGTAGATGCGACGGTCCTTAGAAAGACTATAGACAAATACCTCATTTGCAAATCCCAGCAAAATGTTAACACAGGGGCGACATTTTTATCGGTGAACGAGAGGAATCTGACGAGAAGGCTTCGTTCACTCTTACGTAAGTAAGTTGTAAGTAAACTTACCTTCAGTTAAAATTATTTGTTTTACTTTACAGCTCCTGAAAAGGTATACAATCAGGTGGTATCCAAAGAAAAAGCTCCGCCTGCGGCGTCTACTTCGACGACGTCCCAGCCTATAGCCAGGTTACCTGCAATCGACCCTTCACCGTCGACTTCGAAGGCATTTACAATGGAGATCACACAATCGACTTCTGAGACTACAGCGAGTTCACGTGCAAACGAGGGCACACCGTCTTGTTCCCAGCGTAGAACGAGTTCACCTGCACTGGACCAAACACCCGCCGCAAGTGCCAAACCCGCTGTGTCTACGGCGATTTCGCCTAACCATGAGACTACGTTTTTGGCTATGCAGGCCACACCTCATTCAGTAAGTAGAAGTGGCAAATTGTTTTTATTTGTTTATATTTATTATCATTTTCTCTGCAGGATACTAGCATAGAAGTAAATGCCGTGGCCTAAGAAAATTGAATAGACGACGCTGGTGGCCTTGCCTTTTAAAAAAGAAGACGCTGCGCCTGTGGGAAGTCGTTTGGCTCCCCGACCGGCAAGAGGCCTAGATATTTGATACTCCAAAACATGTGGTGCCATTTGTGGAGAAAAAATGGCTTGGTGAAGGTTCGACTGAGAAATTATTGTTCACAGACTCTTCTGGTGAACGTCTTTAAAGTTTTAGTTTGTGTCGAGACGATCAGTCCTTCATTCTTCGCCTTCTTTCCTTCCGACTTTACCTATCCCTTTTCCTTTTCGTCTAGAGTATGTGGTCTATGGTGTGAATGTGCTGGGTACCCATGAGTTGCTTTTCTGTTTTCTGACTCTCTCTTTGATCTGGTATGTTTGTGACTTGAGCGTGAATGGAGTCTTCTGAATGCATGAGGTAAAGGTTGTAGGGCCCTTTGTCCCCTCCGTACGCGGTGTGGGAGGGACCCTCAACCAGTATGATTGGCGAGGAGAATAAATGTGGCTCTACCTGTCGCTTCACTGATCTTCTTCAGATCTTCTTTTCCCGGGGTTACCTTCTCCTCACGATTGTCAAAAGAAGAACCCCGATCGTTCTAGTTTTTGTTGTCCTATTTCGGTCTAGCAGTATCATAACTGCCGGGGTATTTTCAACCTCGGGTTTTTTCTGGAAGTATTCCAGGGGGCGGGTACTCGGTGTGCTCATGGGATGGTGTTTGGGGGGGGGGGTCTAGGATCTGGGACTGCTCCGCGATGGGTCGTCACGGGTCTACTCACCGGCGCAGCACTTTCCACCTAGAAGCGACGAGTAGACTCGATCCCTGTCGTGTGGGTCGTTCTGGCCTCGGGGGCCCTCTTGATGTCACCTCTGTCCACACCAGTAGTTGTTGTTTTGGGGTGTGGGTTTTCATGGTTTTTAATGTTGTAGTTTGGACGTTTGAGGGTCAAACCTCTTTAAGAAAGGAGGGAGTTGAGACGAATTATTGCCGTATTGTAATTTAACGAGTTTTACGGACCAAAAACGCCTTCTCCTGTAAAAAAGTATTGTTACGAAAACCGAAAGCAAGACACTTGGACGAAACCCAAGACGACAACATACCAAAGAAAAGGATACTAATCCACAGTTCAAGGCAGCATATGAGTTGGCTATTAAGATGAACGTTCAAACGGAGGGTGGAATGCAGCCCACGTTTTGCAGAAGTGCTGCATTTTGCAATTTTTGACTATACTGGCTCGCTTCAACGGCGGAGCAAACTAAGGGGGATAATTATGCAGAGGAGAATAGATAGTTTTATCCGGAAAACCAACCTGTGGCAAGTGGACGGCGAGGTAGATGCGACGGTCCTTAGAAAGACTATAGACAAATACCCCATTTGCAAATCCCAGCAAAATGTTAACACAGGGGTGAAATTTTTATCGGTGAACGAGAGAAATCTGACGAGAAGGCTTCCTTCACTCTTACGTAAGTAAGTTTTAAGTAAACGTATCTTCAGTTAAAATTATTTGTTTTACTTTACAGCTCCTGAAAAGGTATACAATCAGCTGGTATCCAAAGAAAAAGCTCCGCCTTCTGCGTCTACTTCTTCGACGACGTCCCACCCCATAGCCAGGTTACCTGCAATCGACCCTTCACCGTCGATTTCGAAGGCATTTGCAATGGAGATCACACGATGGACTTCTGAGACTACAGCGAGTTCACGTGCAAACGAGGGCACACCGTCTTGTTCCCAGCGTAGAACGAGTTCACCTGCAATGGACCAAACACCCGCCGCAAGTGCCAAACCCGCTGTGTCTACGGCGATTTCGCCTAACCATGAGACTACGTTTTTGGCTATGCAGGCCACACCTCATTCAGTAAGTATAAGTGGAAAATTGTTTTTATTTGTTTATATTTATTATCATTTTCTCTGCAGGATACTAGCATAGAAGTAAATGCCGTGGCCTAAGAAAAAGGAATAGACGACGCTGGTGGCCTTGCCTTTTAAAAAAGAAGACGCACAGCCTGTGGGAAGTCGTTTGGCTCCCCGACCGGCAAGAGGCCAAGATATTTGATACTCCAAAACATGTGGTGCCATTTGTGGAGAAAAAATGGCTTGGTGAAGGTTCGACTGAGAAATTATTGTTCTCAGACTCTTCTGGTGAACGTCTTTAAAGTTTTAGTTTGTGTCGAGACGATCAGTCTTTCATTCTTCGCCTTCTTTCCTTCCGACTTTACCTATCCCTTTTCCTTTTCGTCTAGAGTATGTGGTCTATGGTGTGAATGTGCTGGGTACCCATGAGTTGCTTTTCTGTTTTCTGACTCTCTCTTTGATCTGGTATGTTTGTGACTTGAGCGTGAATGGAGTCCTCTGAATGCTTGAGGTCAAGGTTGTAGGGCCCTTTGTCCCCTCCGTACACGGTGTGGGAGGGACCCTCAACCAGTATGATTGGCGAGGAGAATAAATGTGGATCTGCCTGTCGCTTCACTGATCTTGAGATCCTCTTTCCCGGGGTTACCTTCTCCTCACTATTGTCAAAAGAAGAACCCTGATCGTTCTAGTTTTTGTTGTCCTATTTCGGTCTAGCAGTACCATAACTGCCGGGGTATCTTCAACCTCGGTTTTTTTTTCTGGAAGTATTCGATTCCAGGGGGCGGGTAGTTGGTGTGGTCATGGAATGATGTTGAGGGGGGGGGTCTCGGGTCTGGGACTGCTCCGCCATGGGTCGTCACGGGTCTACTCACCGGCGCAGCACTTTCCACCTAGCAGCGACGAGTAGACTCGATCCCTGTCGTGTGGGTCGTTCTGGCCTCGGGGGCCCTCTTGATGTCACCTCTGTCCACACCAGTAGTTGTTGTTTTGGAGTGTGGGTTTTCATGGTTTTTAATGTTGTAGTTTGGACGTTCGAGGGTCAAACCTCTTTAAGAAAGGGGGGAGTTGAGACGAATTATGTCGTATTGTAATTTAACGAGTTTTACGGGCCAAACACGCCTTCTCCTGTAAAAACGTATTGTTACGAAAACCGAAAGCAAAACACTTGGACGAAACCCGAAAGCAAAACACTTGGACGAAACCCAAGACGACAACATACCAAAGAAAAGGAGACTAATCCACAGCTCAAGGCAGCATATGAGTTGGCTATTAAGATGAACGTTCAAACGGAGGGTGGAATGCAGCCCACGTTTTGCAGAAGTGCTTCATTTTGCAATTTTTGACCATACTGGCTCGCTTCAACGGCGGAACGAACTGAGGGAGCTAATTATGCAGAGGAGAAAAGATAGTTTTATCCGGAAAACCAACCTGTGGCAAGTGGACGGCGAGGTAGATGCGGCGGTCCTTAGAAAGACTATAGACAAATACCTCATTTGCAAATCCCAGCAAAATGTTAAAACAGGGGCGACATTTTTATCGGTGAACGAGAGGAATCTGACGAGAAGGCTTCGTTCACTCTTACGTAAGTAAGTTGTAAGTAAACTTACCTTCAGTTAAAATTATTTGTTTTACTTTACAGCTCCAGAAAAGGTATACAATCAGCTGGTATCCAAAGAAAAAGCTCCGCCTGCTGCGTCTACTTCGACGACGTCCCAGCCCATAGCCAGGTTACCTGCAATCGACGCTTCACCGTCGACTTCGAAAGCATTTGCAATGGAGGTCACACGATGGACTTCTGAGACTACAGCGAGTTCACGTGCAAACGAGGGCACACCGTCTTGTTCCCAGCGTAGAACGAGTTCACCTGCAATGGACCAAACACCCGCCGCAAGTGCCAAACCCGCTGTGTCTACGGCGATTTCGCCTAACCATGAGACTACGTTTTTGGCTATGCAGGCCACACCTCATTCAGTAAGTATAAGTGGCAAATTGTTTTTATTTGTTTATATTTATTATCATTTTCTGTGCAGGATACTAGCATAGAAGTAAATGCCGTGGCCTAAGAAAAAGGAATAGACGACGCTGGTGGCCTTGCCTTTTAAAAAAGAAGACGCACCGCCTGTGGGAAGTCGTTTGGCTCCCCGACCGGCAAGAGGCCAAGATATTTGATACTCCAAAACATGTGGTGCCATTTGTGGAGAAAAAATGGCTTGGTGAAGGTTCGACTGAGAAATTATTGTTCACAGACTCTTCTGGTGAACGTCTTTAAGGTTTTAGTTTGTGTCGAGACGATCAGTCCTTTATTCTTCGCCTTCTTCCCTTCCGACTTTACCTATCCCTTGTCCTTTTCGTCTAGAGTATGTGGTCTATGGTGTGAATGTGCTGGGTACCCATGAGTTGCTTTTCTGTTTTCTGACTCTCTCTTTGATCTGGTATGTTTGTGACATGAGCGTGAATGGAGTCTTCTGAATGCTTGAGGTCAAGGTTGTAGGGCCCTTTGTCCCCTCCGTACGCGGTGTGGGAAGGACCCTCAACCAGTATGATTGGCGAGGAGAATAAATGTGGCTCTGCATGTCGCTTCACTGATCTTCTTCAGATCCTCTTTTCCCGGGGTTACCTTCTCCTCACGATTGTCAAAAGAAGAACCCTGATCGTTCTCCTAGTTTTTGTTGTCCTATTTCGGTCTAGCAGTACCATAACTGCCGGGGTATCTTCAACCTCGGGTTTTTTTTTCTGGAAGTATTCCAGGGGGCGGGTACTTGGTGTGGTCATGGGATGGAGTTGGGGGGGGGGTCTAGGATCTGGGACTGCTCCGCGATGGGTCGTCACGGGTCTACTCACCGGCGCAGCACTTTCCACCTAGCAGCGACGAGTAGACTCGATCCCTGTCGTGTGGGTCGTTCTGGCCTCGGGGGCCCTCTTGATGTCACCTCTGTCCATATCAGTAGTTGTTGTTTTGGGGTGTGGGTTTTCATGGTTTTTAATGTTGTAGTTTGGACGTTTGAGGGTCAAACCTCAAAAAATTACCTTTAACTTAGTAAAAGGAAATTTAATGAAAGCAACAAAACAAAGGGAAGTTCAATATAATAAGAAAACAAAAGAAATTAAATTACAAATAGGAGATTTGATTTATTTATACGATCCTACGTCAAAAATAGGACCATCAAAAAAGTTAATGAAACCTTGGATAGGACCGTTTCGAATTATAGAACAAAAAGACCCAGTAACTTTCAAAATTAAAGAATTATATAAAAATAAAGAACAAGTGGTGCATGCTAATATGTTAAAGTTATGCAAAGGCTTTAACACAGATAAAATTTTAGAAATTCTACCAAATTCCGTACAATTTTCCCCGGACGAGAAAATTAATAATCCGTTAAACGACTGGGAGATAAGTGAGTCAGGTAAGTAGCGACGAAGAAAATTTCGACAATCCTACACCTAAAGACGTGAGCTTAAGATTATTACAAGGGTTAGACCAGTGTAGGGAAATACAAAACAGGTTAGACAAAGAAAAGAAAAAGAGAAACTGGAGATTAGAGGTAAATCGACATACCAGAAATCTAGTTTCTCAAAATCAGCAAGCCATGGACGATTGGCAAAATTTAGCATCTGTCAATCAAGGCGGACTACGTCAGTCATCCAGGATCCGTAAGAGATCCGACCGTTAAAAGATTAAAAGTCACTGCAAATGTAATTCCCTGTGTGGAAAACGGGGTTTAGAATATTTCCACCGCTTAGGAGTCTAGCGGGTCGTAAAAGGCGACCAATAGACGTTCAAAAACAAGGAACTAATAAGAAAAAGCATAAAGTAAATAAATAAATATAAAGTACGATGTTAGTACTTCAGATTATTTAATAATTACGGAATAAAAATAAAGGAACAATGCCAAGGGTAATTTTTCAAGGTCAAGTTAGTAAAAAGCATTAATACGATAATATTAAAACAATTTTCTTATTCGGTACCAAAACAATTAATAACTACTAACAATATTTTTAAAGTAAAATATCAGGGTACAGTTACATAAGGAAAATAAATAATGGCAATTAATATTAAGTAGGAATAATAATATTTTAAAGCTTACTAACGTAGTAGGAATAACAAGGAAATAGAATAATGGGAATTATAATCAATTTAAAACATTTTAAATGTATACTTATTTGATTACTAATAATATGAATGCGAAGCTAAAAAGAGAAACGGTTGCTTCGGCAAATAGAAACCAATTTTAATTTTCAATACAACATATGAATATTTTTTTTTAATTTTATTTTTCTATGATTATCAGCTTGTTTTGTTTCTCATTAGAGTTTCAAGGTTAATGATTAAATCAAAGAATTGATTTTAACAAATAAAAATTTATTTGGTAATTAGAAAGATTACTTATAGAAATTACGTTACGTTCAGGTTAACATGAAGAAAATGCTCATACCGTGGGTGATATTAATACTGAGTGAATGATGCGCGTTCAACCTCGCGATCATAGCCTACGACTGTGACAACCCCAATAACAACATTACAACAATATCCCTTCAGGACATAGCAGATTGCCCAAACCCACAGCAGGACTACAAGGAACAATCAACGGAAGTGCAAGTCATACAAATGAATGAATTTAAGCAACAAAAAGGTTACGCTTGTTTAGTAGAAGTTACCAGGACCATATCACATTGCGGGATGCATTCCCACTCTTCAGAAGTAGCAGGAGGCTTAGCAACCTTTATAAAGGCGTTAGGACAAAAAGAATGCAGAAATGTCCACAGATACCAAACCCTAAGAATTTATAACCAATTGATAGGGAAAATTTTAATCAATGGAACCACAACCGCAACCTTAACAATAGTAGGTCAAGTGACCCACGACGCCAAATGCGAAGGAGGTTCATACAACGAAGACGGTCATTCGTGGTCGAAAGTAATAGTAACCACCCCATTAAAAATAAATACAAAAGAATATTTCGCCACAGTCAAATTAGAAGAAAACGAAATCAGCTTAAACTCATGACTAACATGCAAATACTTAAGAAGCTATTGTATAGATTCCACGTACGGAGAAACAGTTTGGGACTGGCTACAAGAAACAGCGTGTGATAGAGGACTCACCCTAATATACCAGGGGTCAGCAAAAATTATTTCACAAATCAATAAGCAAACAGATGAAATCCTTGTAATCGAAGAAGACAAAATTTTCGCCTTATCATTAATCAAAACAACCACCCTATGCGGAACAGAAATTTGCCAGACAGAACACCCTCGTTTAATGGTCATAAGGGGGGAACCAAACCACATCAAGACTACAATGGAGCCAACACCACAAAATACCGACCTGTTTAATTATATTAACAGTAAATTGTTATACATTGAGCAGGCTTACAAAAGAACAATCAGCACCCTGTATGTAGACACAGTTCATCAAAGGTGCCTAACATATAGGGAAATCTTGAAAAACCGACTACTAATGGCACCACTATCACCAAAAGCATTAAGTTTCATTATAAAGAACCAAATGGGATACATAGGAAGAGTTTTAGGAGAATCCTTATATATTATGCAATGCACCCCTAGGAAAGTGGAAATCCGAAGAAGAGAACAATGTTACCAGGAACTACCCATCAAATTCAACAATGAATCAAAATTCATGGCTCCAATAACACATTTAATCCAAAATTTTGCAGAACAAATCGAATGCAATCCAGCGACACCAGCACTTTATTTTATAGAGGGTAGATGGATTAGACTACTACCTCAACCTTTAGAAGCAGATGCGCCTACATTACTAGGAATCGAAGAAGAACGGTTAAAATTCAAACCCATCCAACCTTTAGGAATAAGCGGAATATATACCAAAGAAGAAATCTCAAAAATCCAAAGAACACTTCTATTTTCCCAAGAAAGAAGAGCGGTGCAAAATGCAATTTCATTAAAAATAGCCGGGATCCCCACGGACAACCAAGGATATTCATTCACACAGATGTTCGACGAAAATGAGTTCAAAAAGTTAGCGAAAAATACAATTAAATTCATATGGGGTTGGTTTATTGAATTAGGAATATTTATGAGTGGTTTAATTGGATTCTACGTAATCATAAAAACCATTAAATACATTTTAGGAGTCGTATTAAATGGACTCGCCATATACAAAACATTGGGTTGCGGCTTAGCTTTACTAGCAAGTGTATGGAACACACTAACAGTATGGTTGGTACATAACCATAACTTGAAAAAACAAAACAACACAAAAGATCAGGACATCGAGGGACAACGCAGCAAGGAGAAGGAAGAAACACCATCGGCACCAGAAGAACCACAGGCTACGAACATACTCCCATCGACCCAACTGGCTCAGTCAACTTCGTCAGTAAACTCTGCATATCCAAGTATTCAAATGTATACAGTGGAATCAGCCTAAAACAGCACCAAAAAGTAAGGCAAAATAAATAAGCAATAATAAATATGATAAATGGAGAAACATTAGCAGAAAAAAAAATAATCTAGATATATAAATATCTACACATATTGAATTATAATTAATTACAACAATCGAAGGCTCTAAAAATTTTAGGGGCACCAATACCCCAAACGACCTGTACGTCCAATGCGGTGTACATATTCATCAATATTCCCCAATACTGTCCAACAAACTTAAAGATTCCCCTTACGATCGATCCGTTCGAACTCGATCACGGGCTCAGAGCTATCAGAAATAAGCTTGTGAAGTAATTCGAGGGCAACATCTTCAGCCTTTAATTTTTCCAGTTGAAATCCTGTTTTTGACTATCAACGGTCCATGATACGGGTCAATTCCCCTTTTTCTCGCACTGCAGTCGACCGCCATGAATGCTCGTAATTTGGAAGTCGTTTTCCATTTTTTCAAGCCCCAGTCACGAAGATTTGTTTTGCCTGTGTCACCATTTCGATGGTGTCAAGAAACTCCCAGTTCAATTCCCTGTGTGGGCACGGGGTTAGAATATTCCCAACGCTTTGGGGTCTGGCGTGTCATAAAAGGCGACTAAAAGACACCCCAACTTCATATTTTCTTGCAGATTCATCATTTTCATTGCAAGTTCATCATTTTTCATTAATCAATAATCATTCAATTCCCTGTGTGGAGACGGGGTAAGAATATCTTCACAGCCTACGGGCTTGTCGTAAGAGGCGACAAAACGCCGGGTTTTAGCTTTTCCAGCTTCAAATTTTTCTCGCGCTATCGCGGGACTGTCATCGCTATCACTGATTTCTTACACAGACTCAAAGAAGTCTAGGAATTTGGCTGCTAGACTTTGGAATTCTTCGGGGAAAGTTCGCCGAGAACATCAACGTCCTGCAGTTACCCGTGGGGACCATGCTTGCATGTCCGCTATCCTCGGAATTTATTCGGGGAAAGTTGCAACGCAACACGGATAGGTGGCTGAGAAGCTGGGCCCCTCTCGCCACATATCCTCCCAACACAAGTAAATTATACATGTTCGATGTTACCACGGATGGGTGGCTGAAAGCCTGGGCCCCTCTTGCCACCTTTCCCTTCTAATAAAATTTTTAATAATATAATTTTAATAATAAATCTTAAATTTTATCGGCGGTTGAGAGACTGAGCCCCTCTCACCGACGAAGACGTAATAAAACGTCAAAATTCTTTTTAATTAAATACATTTTTCTACACAGGACCTCGTCCATATGACCAAAGCAGTCGGTGTCTAAGTTACATGGCATCACTGCATGCCTGGACCTTGTCCATTAACAGAAACAATTTTAATCATTTCGGAGGTTGGGAGACTGAGCCCCTCTCACCGACGAAGACGTCAACAAAACGTTAAATTAAATTTTTATACTTAAATTGAATCATACATTTTAATCATTTCGGCGGTTGGGAGACTGCGCCCCTCCCTCCGACGAAAATGGTTATAAAACATCAAGTACAATTACAATTTTTTAAAGTATATAATCAAATCATTCAGTGGTTGAGAGCCCCTCTCACCACCCCCACTAGGGACTCTACCCAGCAATTTCGCGTTTCGACGGACGCTACGGTCCCGTCTAGAAAACGCTGTGCTAATACTTCTTTTATTAAAAGTTATCGATCTGGTGGACAATTTACTCCACACGACTGCGAGTCGTTCGCTACAGGGAAGGAAGAAGAAAAGACCTCAAACAATAGGAATAACAACAGGGGATCCACTCCACTCCAACCCTGAATTATCCCTTACTTGGAGGCCACCAAACTTGCAACAATAGCCTCTGTTGCACCTTCCTTTTCCCTTACCTTTGGGAAGAAATTCCAAGCACAACCATTAATAATTAATAATACAATCATAAATAAATATGAAGACGAAGATATACGAATAATAATATAATAATTAATAAATAGTTAATACAAATAAATAATAAATATTAATACTGAAGCCCGAAATAAATACAAGGAAGAGGTGCGAATAATAAAATAAAAATTCATAAAGGCGACAACACGAATAAAAAGGATAGAAAAATATGATACGGCAGAGGAGGAAGTAAACCACTTATCGGAAGGAAGAAGACCGAGCCGAAAAACAGCAGCCTACAGCCTAAGGATGACACCCCACGTCACCATAGAAGTGAAACGCGAAGTGCGGGAGTGTTTCAAAAGAGTATTAACACAAAATCAGTGGACAGATCAAAATAAAAATTAGTGTAGTGCGAAGTCGACAGCGTCACAAAGCAGAGCACTAAAAACAAGTGTCCGCAAAAACACGGTATGAGGCATAAAGACACTTTAGGGCAATAAATTAAGGAAAATGGGTCAATATAATCAGTATTAATATTTAATTTCACTAAGAAGTCAGGGTTTTTGTTAAAAAAGCAGACATGTCCATAAGGACATGCCTACTTTTAAAAAGCGGGGAGTAGTGTAACAACCTGCAAGAAATTGCGTTTATAATTATAAACCTTATAGATTTTAAGTTGTCAGGAGAAAGAATAAATCAAAGCCGCACCTGCATAAATTAAATTTAAATCAAAGCCGCCCCTGCATAAATTAAATTCATAGCGAATGCAAAAGTTCCAGTTGGTAAGAACGCAAAACGTTAAAATACAATAAGCACAACGTATTGAATTGCATCCGGTCGCAAGGCTGAAATCAGCGCGTAAAGAAACCAAAGAAATTCTATCATCACAGGCCAGCAAATAGCTTCCAGGAAAGAACGCGCGGAACAGCAGAATTGCATTATAAAGAACGAGCCGTGTGAGAACCGCGTAGTCAAAGATTTCTCGAGAGGCGATTTGAAAAACGCAAATTGACAAAACGACGCAAGACGAATTAGAAATCGGGTGATACGAAGGAACTCTCAAAAGTTTTCCTGGGGGGCAGAGCGACCACCGCGGTTCAGTTCGCGCGTCCCGGTCTCGAGTAATTAATTAACCCGTCGATAACATTTTGCGGTGCAACTTTTAACTAAATCCTAAATGAAAATTCTCATCTATAAAATTCGTGTGCGTGCAGTGCCCATCCATACGTAGAAACCTAGGATTTCAAGGAGGCCCGGGGTATGCAAACATTTCAGCCGAACTCACTTCTTCTTCTTCAAGTGCCTATCCGTTCCGGACGTTGGCGATCATTTTGGCTATAGTAACTTTGTTGACTGCTGCGCGAAAGAGTCCAGTAGTAGTTGTTGAAAACCAAGTTCTTAGATTTTTCAACCACGATATTCTTCTTCTTCCTGGGCCTCTTCTTCCAATTACTTTGCCCTGCAATATGAGCTGTAATAGGCCATACCTATGCTTGTTTCGTGTTATGTGCCCCAAATATTGTAGTTTCCTTTTTTTCACTTCAAAGACAATCTCCAGGCTTTTGTTCATTCTTTGTAGCACGTCTTCATTTCTTACATGATCTACATACGAAATTCGTAGTATTCTTCGGTATAGCCACATTTCAAAAGCATCCAGTTTTTTAGTTGTTGCTTCTGTAAGTGTCCAAGATTCGGCTCCATAAAGTAAAACAGAAAAGATGTAGCAGCGCAACAGTCTCATTTTTGTGTCTAATTTCAGATCCCGGCTTTTAAAAACGTTACTCATTTTAATAAATACTACTCTAGCTTTTTCAATGCGGCTTAAAATTTCCTTTGAGTGATCCCATTGATCGTTGAGGTTTGTTCCTAAATAGTTGTATTTTTCGACTTTTTCAATGTCTTTGTTGTCAATGGTAATCTGTGTATTTGGGGCCGGATTTTTACTGATGACCATATACTTGGTTTTGCTAACATTCAGTTCCAAGCCGTATTTTTTACTGGTAGCTACGACGCTGTCGGCGTATCTTAAATTGTTCAACTTTTCTCCATTTACGAGAATCCCATTATCCATCTCGTCAAGTGCTTCTTTAAAGATTTGTTCGGAGTATAAAGTGAACAATAGAGGAGATAGAACGCATCCCTGTCTGACACCACGTTGAATTTCAATTATCTTTGATTGTTCTCCTTCCACTCTTATGAATGCTGTCTGATTCCAGTACAAGTTTGTTATAATTCTGATATCTTTATCATCCAGACCTGTGTTCTTGAGAATATCTAATAGTTTGTTATGCTGTACACTGTCAAAAGCTTTTTGATAGTCTATAAAACAGGCATAGACATCACAATTTACATCTCTGCATCTCTGAAACAAAACTTGTATGGAGAACAGAGCTTCTCTGGTTCCAACGGCATCTCGAAATCCAAATTGAGTTTTTGCCATTTGTTCCTCACACAGTTTATAGATTCTTTTATGTATAATTTTGAGGAATACTTTAAGCAGTTGACTCATAAGACTTATGGTTCTATATTTGTCACATTTCTTTGCACTTGCTTTTTTGGGTATAGTGATGAATTCGGATACGAGCCATTCTTGTGGAATATTTCCGGTGTCATACATATTATTAAATATTTCAGTAAGCCACTTGATTCCGGTTTCATCCAGTAGTTTTAAGAATTCTACATGAAACTTGTCTGGACCCGGTGCTTTACCACATTTTGTTTGTCTTATAGCAGCTTCAACTTCTGATGCGGTTATGTGTGGTCCTGTGTTAGAAATTACGCTTGAACTGGTTGCTCTTGTATCACAAAATAGTTCTTTAATGTAATCTTCCCAGTATCGCATTTTGTCTTCCTTATTTATCACTATCTGACCTTGTCCATCGGTTAAGCGGCCTATTGTTTTTGGCCTTCCTAATCCAGCTGCTTCTTTTACTTTTCGATGAACATTGAATGTGTCATGTTTTTCTTGTAAATATTCTATATCCTTACATTGTTCTTGCATCCAAGATTCTTTGGCTTTTCTAATCTCCTTCTGAATTTGTTTGTTGATAGCTTTGTAGGTTTGAGGATTGGTCTTTGCTGATCGACGTTCTTCTATCATTTGCAGAATTTCCTTTGTCATCCATGGTCTTTTTGGAGCGATCTTTTCAGGGTTAAGATATGTTTCTCCCAAATGGCTTGCAATTGACGTGAGTTGTCTGACACTTGTCTCAATTTCTTCTGATGGAACACAGTCTCTGATATTTTGATTTAACATGTCCTGCACTTTAATTTTTGTGTGCTTTTTTGATGTTTTTAAGCCTCAATTTTAGTACAGCAACTAGAGGATTGTGATCCGAGACGATATCGGCCCCTGGATACGTTTTTACTGAGGAGCAAGTATTTCGATACCGCTTATTTATTAATATATAGTCTATTTGGTTCCTTACAATTTGAGTTTCATTGTCTCTTGGAGAAGTCCATGTGTAACGCCTTCTTGGGGGCAATTTAAAGAAAGTATTTAGCACTACCAGATGTTCTTCTTCGCAGAAAAGGTTAAGGCGATTGCCTCTTTCATTTCGATCTCCTAGCCCAAAAGGGCCAACGGTTGCTCCACAAGCACCTTTTCCTATTTTGGCGTTGAAGTCGCCCATAACTAAGTTGATGTCATTTTTGGGCAATTTTTTCAAAATGTTCGCTGTAGAGTTATAGATTTCTTCGACTTCTTCATCTGTTGCGTCACATGTTGGAGCATACACTTGAACTATATTCATTTTTATAGGACTGGTATTGAATTGAATGAGCATTATTCTTTCTGATATCGGTATAAAAAAGGTGACGTGTTTAGCTACATTTTTGTCAAGTATAGCCCCCACTCCGTATTGATGTATTCCATTTGAGGTTCCCGAGTAAAATACAGTGTAACCGTCCACAACGCATCTACCAGAACCGGTCCATCTCATTTCACTTATGCCTAGAATAGATATGTCAATTCTTTTCATCTCTTGTATTGCGTTTTGAAGTTTACCAGCTTGATACATTGTTTTGACATTCCACGTAGCAAATCATTGCAAGGTTTTCGCAGACTGACGACCGAGGAGGCCTTGCAGTCTCGTGATGTTCCTCCCTGCCGGGCCTTGGTATCCGATTTCCATGACCAGTAAAGTCTTGCTTTTTGTTCATGATAACCACTCATGACTGTACTAGGGATGCTCTTGTGAGCCTTTAATGCAGTAGTCTCCCGTTGCTTTCTGAATCCTGATGCCGTTGACCTATTTTGGTTCTTCCGCCTTTTGGTTTGATTTCTCTCCCCAGGACAACAGAGTGCCCTTACCTCTACTTGCTCGTCCACCATATCAACGCTGTTGGCAATTAGAGGGGGATCGCTTATACCGGCGATCAGTCGGTGTGCTGCTTGGTCGGGGACTGCTTATTTGTTTGAAACAGAACTCACTTAAATCTCATTAAATACATACGGTCGTTCCGCTTAAAATTAAACGATAAACATCCACTGGCTGAACACCAACGCTGGAATAAAGGTAAGACATACATCTTGTACTTTACTAACCCACAATAAGGGCAGGGCAGCTATGTTTATTCTTCCCTTTCAAAGTAAATTGATGTCATAAAAATCTAAGCATAATTTTGATACATCCTTTAACGAAACTAACAGCTAATTAATCATAGAACCGATAGGGCGATACCCCTTGTAATGGTGCAAAATTATTATGTGTTTTCAATATAGTTTTAATTATTCTGGGTTGTTTTATTCCATAGAATCTCGGCCTCTACAACCCCTCCATTTAGTTCAGTGGTCAGCAACGAGTTATTCTCCGAAGAAGCGAAATTAGTTGGACTAAGAGGGAAAACTACCCTTAACCCACCGACAGGGTTGCAGCCCCTAATAACAAGGGGTGCAGCACGTTACAATACTCCAAAACATATGGTGCCATTTGTGGAGAAAAAATGGCTTGGTGAAGGTTCGACTGACGAATTATTGTTCACTACAGACTCTTCTGGTGAATGTCTTTAAGGTTTTAGTTTGTGTCGAGACGATCAATCCTTCATTCTTCGCCTTCTTTCCTTCCGAATTTGCCTATCCCTTTTCCTTTTCGTCTAGAGTATGTGGTCTATGGTGTGAATGTGCTGGGT